>VZTQ01014979.1:0-90481 GCA_013400755.1 Pelecanoides urinatrix | reverse complement strand
CTAACGAGATCCCTGTACTCGTCCTGAGTAGCCTGCCCCTTCTTCCAAAGGAGATAAACTCTCCTTTTCTTCTTGAGTCCCAGCAAGAGTTCTCTGTTCAGCCAGGCCGGTCGTCTTCCCCGCCCGTTCTTTTTTCAGCACATGGGGACGGCCCGCTCCTGTGCCTTTAAGACCTCCTCCTTGAAGAAGGTCCAGCTTTCCTGGACCCCTTTGCCCTTCAGGACTGTCTCCCAAGGGACTCTCTCGACCAGTGTCCTGAGCAGGCCAAAGTCCGCTCTCCGGAAGTCCATGGTAGCGGTTTTGCTGGCCCCTCTCCTTCCTTCACCAAGTATGGAGAATTCTATCATTTCGTGGTCGCTAAGCCCAAGCCGGCCTCTGACCACCACATCTCTCACCAGACCTTCTCTGTTTGTGAACAGCAGGTCAAGCAAGGCAGCCCCCCTGGTGGGCTTTTACTAAGTAGGACTAATTGCAAAATATACACTTAAATTTTGTTATGAGCAATTAAGTAATTGTGAACTGTGCACACATAATTTGAATGTTTATATCAAGAAAATACAGGATGGAAAGTTTGTGGATAAGGCTTGTTATATTTTGAGCATATAATCCAGAATAGGAGCTCATTATTTGCTGTGCTTATTTGCATGCAAAAATATAAGTGGTGGTAAAAACATTATGTAAATGAATTTAAAAAACCCCCATTGCCCTATTAGAAATTATAGATATCAGTATTGTGCAGTCCAGCAGCGTTGCAAGAGAACAGCCCAGGATGTATTTACGGACCCCTGGAACAGTGGCCAGGTTAGAAAGAGAACTAGCTGAAATGCTTTGTCTTGAACAGTTTTATTTTACAAAAAAGGTTTTTCACCGGCACATTCCTTTTAACGGTGTCTTCTACTTTAAAACATTTTCCCAATTGTCCTGGTTTTTGTACTTACATTTGGTAACTTAAAATTTTACACCAAAGGAGAACATGGCCATTTCTGAGAAAGTGGAAGTTCTGAGCTGGAAGTAATGGGTGGAAGTTTTCAAGGGCATGAGCAGCAATGAGAAGTAGCTCAAACCTCTGGTGAGCCCACTTGAGCTGCAGTGATACAGAGGTGAATTTGCCAGGCAGTGGGAAACTCTGCCATTCTGTGAGACAGCCAGTACTATTGCACCCATTCCCCATCAGAGAGAAGGAGTGCCATGTGTAATGGACATTGATTCACTGTGTGTGGCAGGACTATACTCTGATAAGATTTAATTCTGGTTTTGCCATGGTGATTCATTTCACTTTGGGAATGAAGTAGAACTGAGGTTAGGAGATTCACGACCTCAGAAATCCTGCACAGAATAACTTTCCATTTTATGTCCTCATCATTCTCTCCCTGGAACACTTTTCACTGTGCCACAGTGAATGAAGGAATCTGTAGTACAATTTTAGTTTGACTCTGTCCCTCCTTCCCTACTTTCTCTCCCATCACTGAAAGCACCCATCATTGGGGAGAGATTGTGAGTTCACAGCCTCCCTGGATGGGTTCCTATTTAAGACAATGTGTGCACAGGCTGCATACAGGAGCCAGAAGAAAATAGCACTGGCTTTGCCCTTTCTAAGCGATCCCTTTTACTTTTTCTCTTTTGCTGCATGCATTCTGAATGGTACTACACTGAGCATGTCTGCTGAAATCCTAATCAAAACTTATTGTGCATGAAATTCACTTGCAGCCTATTAGGTGCCCAACTGGGTGTGCAACTAGATTCTTTGCCTGCACATCCTATGGAAAAAAAAGCCTAAGGTCTGAGGGAGATTTTGTTCAGTTTTGATGACTCCATGAAAAAGATGTTGTGTCTCTTACAGTGGTGGATGATAGCAAACTGCCCTCCATCACCATCAATCCTTTATTGTCTTGTGCTCCAGTTCCTGCCCAGCTGCTGCAGCTGACATTCTGTAGCCTGATAACTGCTGGGTGGCAGCTAAAGGACTGCTTTTAGGGTTGGTTTCTAACAGGAACTGGAGTCCTTGCTTTCTGTTCCTGTTGCGAAGCTACTGCAGAGCATTAGGAAAAAAAGGTGAAGCTGACTTTTCCCATTTTGTTAGACTATGACCCACAGAGCTCCCTGGAGAGTTACCTAAATGTTGTATTTTATCATCCAGACAAAACTTTCTTTTACATTTCAGTTGCTTGACCATTGATTGTGTTGTGTTCTACAATTGCAAGTTGCTGCGGTGCAGCAAGGTCAGGTTGTACTCTAGACACATAGAACTTAATCCTTGAGGATTTTCCTTAAAATCAATGTAACACTCAAGGGAAGTAGAGGTAGGCCCTGGAGGTCCAAATAATTGCCTCTAACAATTATTGTACTTAAAACTTCTCACGCCTTATCTAGGGGAAAAGTATGGAAGCTCTGATGTCTCCATGTCTTCTTTAGTGTTGGAAACCAGTTCAGAGTTTTTAGTGTGCTCTCCTTGAGGTCCCCTGTGCACTGTGGTCACAGGCATTACATTACATCCCTTTTTATCAGTGGTCTTCTCAAACTGCTGGGCATTGCAGCCTTTGGGGCTAGAAGCACTGCTACTGTGAACAGCACATGGAAATGATGGAGACAAGAAATAAATTTTTAATTGTGCTACTTATTCTCTGCTTACTAACATGGTACTAATTTGCTGAAATATCATATATCTAAATACATGTAAATTCTTCCCCGTTCCCCACAGTTCTGAAAGATGATTCAGACCTTGTAGTGTTGTTGTCTCTCCTCAGAGAAGATTTTTGGGTTTCGTAGGTTTTCTTTTGTCTCAGGGGTAATATTCTGCAGGCTGGCAATAGCAGAAGGACCTGCCAATTGGAAAGAATGACAAGAAGAGGAAGAAAAGGCACATTCATTTAAAAGAAATGCTAGATGAGGGGACAAAGGGGTAGGGAGTGTGATGCATTTCACAAGGCTATCTGGATGTGTTCAGCAGAAATGACTGAACGCACAAGGAAGGATACACTGTGCTGCATCTTGAGAAGTGTCATAGAGTGGTGTGTGCTGGAGAAATGGTCTCCCAGCAAATTCTACCTGATCCCTCCAAAGCCTTCCCAGTGACTGGCACATGCTTCTCTGCGTCTGCTCTGCTCTGCCTGAGAGCATGCAGGCTGTGCTGTTGCTCTGAGCAAATGCGAACATAAACAGAAGCGTGCAAACAAGATGGTGAAAATGCATATCCAACACTGCAGAAATATTGTCCTGGGGGATTATTACTGTGTTTTACTCAAAGTAGGGATTTGGTCTGAATTGAAAAAATGCCTATTGAAGTAGAACTACCCAAATCTAAATAATTATAATGATGGTTGATAAATCTGTATGGAGATTTGAACACATAAAAATATATTGCAAGCTATGTGTTTAGCTTCTCTCCAACTAACACCACGTTCCTAGCATTCACTTCCGATTATTGTTCTCTGAATGTCTCTCTTTCTTTTTTTTTTTATTATGAGGTTCCTTTTCTATAACCTTTGCTATCTAAAAGTTAAGTGCCCAGTTTAAGCAAGTCATCAGTCTCCTAAGGTCCTTTTTAAGTTCGTAAAGATACCGTCCTCTAAAGATGCCTTAATCCCACCTGTTTCACAGAGGGGTCTTGAATGGCTAGGCTACAATAGATGCCAGATTTTCAGACAGTAAAACTGGAAGAGAATGCTAGTCTCATTTTGCTTAGATATATGTATTCCCCTTATTGTGTTATGCAGCATTTTCTCTAACCTGTTGGGTTTTTTTCTTTGTGATTTAGTCTTTTCTGGGACAGCTAGTCTACCTGCAAACATGGGATTTGGGGTCATACTACTAAATGTCTAACCAAAATAATAAACTTGTTCCAAAGAAATGAGAACTTTCCAGGAAAAGGAAAGGTTCACATACATCACTTCATTGCAGTTACTTTCTGTATTTTCTTGGTCCACCCACCTATTCACAGAATGGCAGAAGCACAGAACGGCTAGGGTAGGAAGGCACCTCTGGAGGTCATGTAGTTTGCCCCCCCAGCTCAAAGCAGGGTTAAAAAGAGCAGGTTGTTCAGTCTCTTGTCCAGTCAGGTTTTTAATATCTTTAGCCTTTATGAAAAAAAGAAATACTTTCTTCAAGAATATATACATTACTGGAGACTGGCTGGGCATCAGTCAGTTGATGGTGAGCAATTGTTTTTCATTTGCATCACTTCTTTTTCTTGGGTTTTATTTATCTCTCTTTTTGTTATCTTCCTTTTCATTACTACTTCTCCTCCTTCTTCTTCTTCTTCTTCTTCTATTTTATTTCAATTATTAAACTGTTCTTATCTCAATCCATAAGTGTTCTCACTTTTACTCTTCCGATTCTCTCCCCTATCCCACTGGGGGAGGAGTGAACGAGTGGCTGCGTGGTGCTTAGTTGCTGGCTGGGGTTAAACCACGACACAGGCACTGAGCAGAACTTTGCCTATCTGCTGCAGCTCCCTGCTGTGTTGTGTTTTGATTTTGGAATTCATTTAGAACTCTTGTCATGAAAGATATTAGAGCATCCAAACCAAAACTAAATTTTATTTAACAGCATTCATGATAACTTTCCAAAGCTGTATGAAAAATTAGGAAATACATCTTATTTATCCATGCACTAGGGAAAGTAATTATGTTAATTACATATTGTATATAATATCAGTTATAACTTAGGAAAGAATGATTTGTGTGTGTGTGTGTGCATGTTCTCACACAATGAAATCTGATTTACATAATATCCACACCATGAAACATAACTTATAAGAATTTATTTTTAAAATTATGTATTCTGCTTCAAAGTGAGGTTACTAATAGTGAGGCTACTAATTTTACAGCACTATAATAAAAACCTAACAAATATAAGGACGTGTATTCCTTATTCATAAAGACTAATTAGCAACCTCCTTACTGGTATCAGGCCCCAGATGTCCAAGATAATTCGTAAGGGATACCATACGGAGTTTTTCTTTTGTTTAAACAAATAGTTGGATCCAAATGTACATTGGTGTAATTTTGTTATGAAATATTGACAGCAATTTAAAACTACTTTGTAAACTTGATGAAATCAGATGTTGTGTTTTACTTTAGTAGAAGGCACACCAAAGTATCACATACTGTGGAGGGGAATGGAGTAGCATCGCAGGAGGGTCAGGCTTTCAAACCCAGTCACAGAGCTGAAGAATCAACCATATAGTGGTCTTAGGGAGAAATTGGTTTACATGTCTGTCTTCTGGACACCCCTCTTTTGGCAGTCCAGCTGATTTGAGTGTGTTGGCCCACACCTTCATAATGTACTTCAAACAATCCCTGTCAAATTGTAAAACGTCGAGTATAGCTACATACATAGGAGAAGCAGTACCCTCTCAGCATGACCCCTAAAATAGATCTCAGCATTTACAATGGTGCTATTTAATCAGTAGTGCAATATGAACTGGAACGCCGCTTGCCATTTCCACACTAGGATTGCTATTTGTTCCTTTCAAATCTCTTCAGTTACTTCAAGGTTTATATTGGCAATCCACAGAAATAGTTGTCTACTTGATTAGGCTTCCTGTGTTGCCAAGAGAGAGACACACACATAGTAAACAAACCACCTTGTTTAATTTAGGCAGTAAGGATAGGGTGAATTCGCCTGAAGAGATGTCTTGCATCTTAAAGAAGGAGCCAGACATCTAACTTTTAGATGTCAAAAGTGAGCTGATATGAATCACAGCTCTAAAATATAAAATAGATTAGCAGATGAAATATTTTCTTCTTTCCTATTGATCATGATCACACAATTTGATCAATACAGAAAAGATGCACATTTGTTTTCAAGCTATGTCTTTACTCAGAGCCAGTAATCCATAAATTACATGTAATAATCACAACTGAATTTAAAAATAATAGCTAAGGTTGCATTCCTCCCAAACTTGCTGTGCAGATGAACACTCTAATCTGTATGGGCATCACAGCACAGGACCAGCAAGGACCTCGAGAGAGCCTCGATGGGTTCCTTTGCTCTTTGGCAAGGATGACTAGGTCTTGCTCATTCTTGTCAGATGTTTGTCTAAGTGGTTCCCAAAGATCTCCAGTGCCAGAGCCTCAACAGCTTCCCCAGGCTGATCTACTCCAGTGCTACATTACACTTACCATCAGAAAAACTTTGCTAGTATCTAATCTAAATCTTCATGCTAATTCAAAGCACTTACTTCTTGCACTATCCACCATTGGCACAGTCAATTATTTTATTTCACCTTTCAGCAGCATTTTATGCATTTAAACAATGTTGTGTGCCTCTTCAGTATGCTTTAATTTAAATGACCCTTCAAACTTTCTATACAGATTATGATTTCCTGACTTCTTCATTGCTCTCCTAAGGATTCTGCTCAACTGGTCCACATCCTTCTTGAAGGACAATGCCTGAAACTAGAGAGAGCTGAGTCCTTATTAGTGATAATCAGAGAGAATGGATTACTTCAAGTGTTTTGCACACTGTGTTTGTTTTATATGTTCCCGTATAATGCCAACTCCTGCTCTAAACCTGTATATGAAGACTGAAAATTTGAAGACTATAATGCTGGTGAAGCTGAAGCCATGCAAAAAGTGGTCTTATTTATCTGAGATCCTTCATTTTTGTAGTATCAGGAGCTATCTAGTAGCTAATGCAGACATCAGTAGCTAGATATGAAAAAAAAAGCAACTATGGAATTGCCACTTTAGAAACAAGTTTCGGGTTTAAACACAGTTGAATATCTGTTCTTTGGTTGCAATTACTTGACAATGAAGCCCAATATATATTTTTTTTTTTTCCTTCATAGAGCAGACGAGTCCTAAGCGTTAGTAATTCAAGCATCTCCACATTGTTCTGTTTAGTATCTTGAGCTGTGACCTGGGCTCACTTCCTAATCGGAAGTGTGCTGCTACCATGACTACTGCTGACGTTAGCTGCCAGGCAAGCTTAGCTTTGGTATCTCAGTTATACTGGCAGTAAAAAGGATCAGAGTCCAAATGTCATGAAGTGCTTACATATAAGGTATATAAGTAGTTAATATGAAATAAGTATCAAGATAGAAGCCCTGCAACTGGACCTTGCAGCTGTCACTGTTTTTTTGACAGTACTCTTGACCTTTGAAGGATAAAGGAAGAATCTGTTGCAGATCCCTCTCTTTACCAGCTCCTGCCATACTTTCAGATGCTACCCAGGCCAGCTCCACCTCCCCCCACAAACACCTAGGTTGGAGCTGCTGTAGCTCTAGCACTCCATGGCCACTGGAGTCTGCAGCTGGTGCTGTTATGGCTGCTGCTTCTTCCTGGGCTCATGAGAGTAGACATAATGGCATATGGTATTCTCATTGACTAATGGGGCTGGCCAAGACATCCTCCCTCTTTTGTCTGTGCTCCCCAACAGAAAATAAATTTGATGAGTCCATATTTGGAGAGCTTTTTTAAAGCATTTTAACATGCTTTGGTTACTAAAAAACCCCCTAATATAAATAGATAGATAGATAGATAGATAGATAGGACTAATCCCATCCCATTCATCTCTGCATATCCACATGCTGTTTAGTTATCAGTGAATTACTGGCTTTGACAAACTAAGCCCATCTCTCTATTTTTAATTGTGTGGATACATACAGATTAATGTATGATATTATGTTTTATATTTGGATTTATAAATGGTGAGAAAAATGTTTAAATGGTTACAACAGCCTATTTTGTGTAGGTAATGGACTGGATCTTCAGAAACCTGTAGATAACATAGAACTTTACAACTGTTAACTGCATAAGCTAGAGAATAAAATAAATGGATAAGTTTCACTGCTGTTTGCCAAAATTAATATTTTTTTGTGAGTTCTCTGTCTGGTGACTAGCTTCTAAGGTGACTTCAATAGAATTCAGAAATGACAGTCTGCCCTTGAGTATGATCAGTAACGGATCTTCATGACCTGTCACTGTACGTGTGGTTGTCAGGGCTCTTCTCTTTTAAACTAATAGTCTACCTAGATTAATCCACTAACATTCAGCCTACTTTATGAACAATACCTGAAGTTAAAGTTTGCTTTACATAGTGCAGGAAGACACTGGGATTGTATTTAATTGAAATCAATTTGTGTTGCAGTAATTATACTTTTGTGTGTCCTTTTCTCCTGAATCTATTTTCCTAAAGAAGATGAGGATTTCTATAACTAGATGTTATTTTCCTATTTAGATAAATTATTAAAAATTGCCTTGAATTTAATTTATGTTTGGAGCTCACTGCAACACATTCATGTTTTAAGGCAACTTTTGTACAACTTTGCTCTGATGATGTGCATTTAGCAGAGTTCCAGCTGGCAGCTAGAGGCTTTTGAACCTCAGCAAGATTCAACCTCAGTGGAACCACAGTGGTGTAACATTAGAGTAGTGGAAGTGCAATGCATCTTTTTCCAACTCATTAACAGAGTTCAGAAGGTTTCAACTGAGAATTCATGTCAGCATTAGAAAGTCTAAAATTGCTGTAATGGTCATTTTCTGCAGGCTCTGTCTGCTGGTGACAAAATTATTTTTTTAAGCTTAAAAAAAAGAAAAATCTAAGTAACCCATGAGAGCGAGCATAGCCATGTAAGGCATATATTTTGCACTTAATGTAGGGAGAGGAACTCTGCTGTGCAAATGCAGTAAGTCTGCATTCCAGGGGCTTTGGACTCATTGCATGGGCAATGTAGAATCAGCCTGTCCATGGGTGTATACTATTGCTCACTTGCAATAGGTAGAAGGAAGATGTCATCAGACCTGCTGTTTCTGAACTTACAACAGATGGGTGTCAGCAGCTATTTTTAATAATGAATCTTTTTATTGTCATTAATATGGTAAGTACAATGCCAATTTACAGAGAGGTCTGAGTATACTTTTTCTTCAAAGGAAATATGTGAGTGGGAGAATTCAAGTTTTACATTCCAGAGATGCTATTCCTGAATGTATCAAAAAAGATGTTAAAATGCATGATGCAAAAAGCCTTCCTTTTGTTTTCTTGCAAAGACAACCAAAAAACCTAAAAACTACTGCCAAGTTACAAACAGCAAGTGTAAAAAAATTAGCAAGGAAAGGAAAGCTTTCTACACTAATGAAAGGCAACGATTTTCTTTTACATATACACAGATTCAAAAACCAGTCTAATTGCTGTCCTTCCTCCTGTTGGTTCTCATTGTAAAGGCCCTGGAGCAGTCAGTACATAGTCTTAAGCAGAATTCTCAAGTCAGGGATCCTCTATGAGGTTTTGAAGGGCTCAGAAGATGTTCTGTTGCTGGAGGGTGGATGTTGGGAGGTCACTGGGAATGGCAGGCCAGCGGGGAGGCTGTGCTACCTGGCTGGGATGGGTCCCTCTGAGTTTGCGCAGGGGCAGAGTCCCCTCGGGGCGGCGCGGATCTGGTCGTGTTCCTTGTTTTCTGCACGACTGACCTCACTTTCCCTTCTTCTTCTCTGCGAGCAGGCCAGGCCTGCAGTGTGCCTCCTGGTGACATCAGGTCACTTCTTGCCTTTCAAGTTTATGCACTGAGGCAAGGGGAAGAACGTAAACCTTCTTACTTTCAGGTCTTTTGCTGTAACCTGGTGTTTCAGGCTGAATGCCATGAAATGTGACTTACTGTTCCTCCAGATAAATATATACTGTTTCAAAGAGTAATACCCTGGGGGGGTGGGGTGGGGGTGTTTTGTTGTTTTTTTTTTAAGTTTCTAAGGGTTCTTAAATTAATTTTCAATCAGGATTATCTCAGACATTCAAAATAGGAACCCAACTGTACTTATTGCAACTTAAACAAATGAAATAATGTGTCTCAGAATATAAACATCTAAAATAATGTGTTCCTGTTCAAGATATCTTTCTAGTTTTATCTTTCTCCTGAAGGAAGATACTGAAGGAAAAACAGAAGATCTCTTTTCCTATGCGAGCTGAAAGACTGGTATCTTTTTTTCTAACGTGTTCTTTTAGCTTTCAGGTATAGAGTAGCCATGGCAAGTAATCTTCTCTTTTATCTTTAAACAGCCTCTGACTAACTTGTGTCCCAGAGTGTTGTCTCAGTTTTGCCACCACCGTCGTTAATGACAAAGACAGTCAGTTTTTACCAACACTACTGTATTAACATTTACCATAGGTTAACATAAATATGGTGTATTAACAATTTTACCACTTGACAGGGCTTGAAGTGGAAGGGGGTCTTTTCTGTGGGCTGCTTCTACCACTCATTTCCCCAGAAATCCAAACTGTGAAATAAAATTTAAGTCCAAGATTTCTTGTGGCACAGGAAACTCAAGCTACAGCGTAACAACCTGTCCTCTTTTTTTCCTACTTGCCATCAGAACAATACTTACTGTTTTCTGCTGTAAGGGTGAACTCTGACATAAGGCTCAAAACAGCTTATGTAGGTATAATTGCAAAATTGAAAATGTGACAGATGAAAGGCTAGTTGCCCTGTGGTTGCATGCCCTCTAGCTGATGAATTTATCCATTTCATCTCACATTCACACCAGCCCCTCCCTATGAAGATTTAAATTTGCACCTTCCAGGATGACTTAACTACCATGCTATCCTGTATTGTGTGTGCAACACCTTTTGCAGTAAATACAACTCGGTTATGATACATTTCTGAGAAAAAAGAAACCTTGATTCCAACTTCTGCTCTGAATCAAAACATGGATTTGAGCCAAGATTTGTCACCTTCCAGGAAAGTGCTTTAATACTGAGTCAATTTCCTTCTCACTGGCTTAATGAATATTTAAATAGTCCATGCAAAATGGAACAGAATCAGTGGGAAAGACTGTGAACAAACCTCTCTAGAATACCTTACAATGTTGTAGCTGGGTGGTGTTTGAGGAGACATGGCTTCAGATCTTCGCAGAAAAAAAGAAAAAATTGCATCTGTCTCCTATAATTTGGGTGAATATATTTTTGTTTCCTTAGCTTTTTTTTCCCTCCTAAGTGCTACCAAACAAAACATTTGGAATATAGGGAAACAAGTAACTTCAGATCTTTTAAAGTTAATTATTTGGACAATGAAAAACATCTTATGTGAAATTCAACCCAAATTTGCAAGTAGTTTAGTTATTCTGAAAGTGTTGGGTTGTTTGGATTTTTTTTTTTTCATATAAATAATCTGCTTTGAAAAAAAGATGCTCTCTAACCAAAAGAGCTGCTCAGGCCTCTCAGAAAAATGCAATGTGCCTTCTCTTGCCACTGCTACAGACGAGAAGTTTTATCTTCATCCACCTGAATGACAAGAATGAAGCAGTGCGATGGCTGATGTGGTTTCCTAAAGGGACGTGTCAGTTCATGACGTATTAGATTATACACAAAAAGACGATTTTTGTAACACTTGGACATGGCAGTGAGCTCATTTTTCCTAAAGATGAAGCAGCTTGAGCTTCCTGGGCAGCTTAAGCTGACATAAGGCTGTACTGGGCTGAACAAGCAGTTTTATCCTCTTCTAGTCTTGGCATGGTGTTCCTACCCTACCTCTTGCTCTGACATTAGCCATGCCACAAAAGTAGTCTGAATGCGAACTGACTCACTGGTCTGAGAGAAAAATAGGTGGTTTTTTTTTTTCTCTTTTTCTCTGGGCTAGTTCCATGTTGGTTTGCCAGTCTTGTCCATGGCTGCAAAATTCCTAGAGCCTTTTGGCAGATTTGCTGTCTTAGACTGGCTTCAGCCAGACATAAAAATAGAAGGGGAGGGAAAAAATAAAAAGTCCATTTTGAGAAATAGATGGGTGCCAAGAATGGACAATTGATGCTGGTAGAACTGCACAGTGAGGCAGGGGCACTGTTACCTGTTTCCTCTGTGTGTCCATCTGTGGAGGTCTCCAAAGAAGGTAGTACACCACCCCCTTGTTTGTGTCGCAGTTATGTGGCCTGTTGTGTTTGTATAAACCTCAAGTCAGACTAAAAATAGACATTGTTATTCTTTCCTAGCTACAAGTCAGGGTATTTGTTTAAGTGTTGCAGTTCTGCCTGAGGATCTCTTATTAAAAAGATGTGGAAATACATTCTCCAAACCCCTGGGATAAGCTGACCAATAGCAAGTTTGCTTTTCACATCCCTATTCACCATAGTGGAGACATTCAGACTTTCTCTTCATAGCAGGTAGGTCCTGCAGGGGTACCTATAAAAGAGTCAAACTTACTTTATAACCTTGCATAATTAATGTGATTCACTACAATTCTTCTATTAGGATTCATAGTTTTTGCAGCTGATATATCTTTAGAAACGTAAATGTAATGTTTCAGTGTCTGTGTCCACACATTTTTAGAACTTAATCAATGATGAATGATGCTAGATGTATAATATTGCTATTTCTTAAATTATTTAATGTTTTATTTTTCACATTCATCCAGTAGTTTTTGTACTCAAACTTTAACATTATACATAAACAATAGCAACTGTTGCTATGGTATTGTTCTTGCTTATAGAAGGACATTGTCAAGCATGAACTATATTTTTAACCTTCTCAGCTACTAAGCAGAAAACACCTCCTCCCTTTTTTGGTGTGTGTGAATGTAATATGTGTCTTAATGGATATTGTTAATTAGATTTTTAGGGCTAGAGTGGTTCCAGAACTGATTAATATATTTGCATAAAAATTCAGTCTTGTACCTGTCATGGATGGGCTGTGTTCATTATTAAAATAATGAGTTCTGGAGGAATCACTCAGTGTTAAAGAATCTCTCCCTCTACAATTTCTGTCATGTTTATTTGTTATTTGTATTCTGGTGGCAGGCACAACAAGCTGGATGCTGGCTGCACATGCAGGATGAGTCTGTCTGTAAAGGAACAGAGCTCACAATCAGACTCCTACCTCTCCGGAACAGAGAATTTCCAGTGTTCTGACAGTAATTTTGGAATCAATGTTTTGGTCTAAAATACCAAAGCTAACAAAATCCTCTTTGAAACAGAAGGTGATAAACATATTCCACAAATGTTAACCTTAAGAAAAAAATATTTCCAAGTTTTACTAGCTCTTCTTATGTTCTTCTTGAAGACTTCATTTTGCAGAAAAGACAAGTGTAACAATAAAATCTCTGACTTAGAGAAGTTTTTGTTTTCTTCCTATGCTAAGTGTCCCTTTCCCATGCATTCAATAATAAAATAGATCATAATCTAAAACATAAAAATAACTTCCATATCCAGATTATAAGGGCAAGGGGAAAAAACCTGAACAGAAGGGGTTTACTAGTTACTAAAGCTTGGGGCCAGATTGAACTGTTAGGCATATGAGTGTAAATCTGGAGTTATGCTCTCAAGAGAAATCAGATTACTCCAGATTTATGCTTGGCTACCTGAGATCAGCATCTGGCCAAGGATTTTTTTCTGTAAGTACATTTTTGTAATTAGCACTGTCAGTAAAAAGAAATACTGAAAAAGAAAATGTCAGGCTGTCCAGGTTTTGATAAATACCTTGAATGACTGTAAATCTTTTTATCAGGCATTCTTTATTTTGAATGAAAGGGGGCAGAGATCCATGGTAGAGTCCAGTCTGCATTAGATTTTCTTTCAGGCTACATTATAAATACTGAAACAGTAATAAAAAATAATGCCTGCTGTTGAACTAGAACCTTCCACTCTCCTTTCCCCATGAAGATATTTTCTATTACCTATACACAAAAGGTGGAGCAGCAGTTCTACAATGATTAATATACATAGAGGCTAGAGATGCACCTTTTCTATAGCAAGTCATTTTATATGAACATTTCTTACTGGACTAATCTAGTAATATGTCTACAACATCGTGTCTCAAATAATTTCTTTAATCCATAAAAATTTCCTTAATACATAAAAACAATTTCTTTAATACATAAAAAATACAGTAATTTCCTTGCTATATTTCCATATCCTCTCTATGTGTTCATTTATATTGCAGCATTATAACGAAAATCCCCACTGCTGGATTCTCATACCAACCAACTCATATTTTCATCTGCACTTTTAGTTGGACAGAATTTTTGTTTCCTCAAGCTGATAAATGTTTCCATAGTCTCTTTTTTCTCTCTTTCTTTGATGTCAGAATTTGTGTTCAATTCATCTCTGTTTCAGGAATCAACCAGAGTCTTGCTGCGATTTTCTTCCTAATACAAACATTCTGTTTCCTAAAAGTCTGAACTCTGTCAAAGGCACTGTATTTCTTCTTTTAGACTATCCTTCATGTATTTTTTCACTATTGTAACTTCATTTGCATAACGGCATGCTTTTCTTATGGTTTTTGCTGTCTGAATAGTAAACAAGGGCTTTCCAGTCAGCCATGATATTTTTGTTTCTCTTTCTTAATACACAAAGGGGGGAAAAAATCTTTGTTTTGTCTAGACTTCTTCATCTAGGAAGAGAAATTTTTAAGAATGCTTCTTATATGGGAAATGTTTCCACACTCTAGAAATTACCTTGTGGAAATTGGTAATTCATAACAAATTCATGACAAAGTATTTATTTGGAAAAATTCCTAGTATATGCTGTATGCTTTTTGCATCTCTAAAAAGGGACAGTTCATGGTCCTTGAAGGTCTGATTCAGAAGACAAATCATGAAGTGGATATTTCAGAGGTGTTTGTAAATGACCAGTTTAGGAACCTTGGGAATCTTCTCAGGGAAATTACCGTACCTCCTTGAGGACTGCCGAAGAAGTCATGGTAGGCTGTAGGTAGGAAAGTGTCTCATTTCAAATGTGCTTCAGAATAAATTTCAAGTAAGGACTAAAACGTTGGTTCATATCTAAACCAAAAGAGAAGGTAAAGAGGAAAATTATTAAGAAAGGGTCCTGATGTTCGGCTTTGGAAAGGGACCTGTAGACCACAGTGAGAGTAGCTTCAGTAGAGTAGAAATACTAGAAGTCAAGCTGGAAGGTAAGCAGCTGCAGAGGAAGAAGCTGGTGCGTTTGTGGTAGGCGGTACATCACATGATTTTAGAGATAGGGGAACAGCTGGAATGGAACCAGTGTTTGAGAAAGGAGTTAGAAAGGAGTATGGAAACTAGGGAATTTTCTGAAGGAAATTTCTGAATTTTCTGAAAGACAAAAAGGAAATATAAGACAGTGAGAGGCTGAAAAGAAAGGTGCCAGAGGGGAGCAATACGGAAACAGTAAAAGGAAAGAGGTCGAAGCGATGCTGGGGCAGAAAAGAGGGTTAAATATTCTAGTGTAGAGCTGAAAACTCAGAATTACATGGCCTTGCCAGGGTTTGTCTGAAACATATGGTGTTCCCAACGACTCAAGTTTAAGGAGCAGGTCCTTATGTTTGCCAGTTTACACTAAGAGGATCAGCTCTCAGGTTTGTTGTTATAATGATAACAGAGGTTTTTAAGAATTAGTGTTTCTGGTAAAGATACAATCACAGCGGAATTAATTAGCTCTGACAGAAGTCAGTTTTGATGGTGGTACTCGAGAGAATATGATAGTCAAAAGAGAAACAATGACAACAGACACAGCAAGATGATTCCTTTTGCAAAACATTATAAAAACTTGTTCCTTGGCACATACAATGAATCAGGAAGTCTTCAACCTCTTGGATGTAAAAGCTAAGCATATAATACGTCATTGCCATGCTGAACAAAACCTGAATTTTTTAATAGTCTGTTCACAACAAGATGGATTAATGATTGGCAGAGAAACAAGGAACACAGAAAAATAATTCAGAGAATTAAAGGATCAAAGTGATCTGGCTCTGGTGAGGCAAACAAATAATTTAAAATTTGAAGGGGAAAAGGAGGATAGGAAATAAGGACAAACTCAAACATTAACTTGGAGCAAAACTAGCAAAATATGTTCTTCCTTTCCTTGTTCTTTTCTCTATTCAACTTGTAACTATTGAAGGAGACTTCAAAGTTTATTTAATTTACTTTGGCCTTCTAAGCCCAATGAAGAATGTTATACAAATGAAACTTTTTCATGGGGTGTTGTTTTATATCTACAAATGATTGTTTCTATACATGTGATGATGGAATTATAGTGTATGTGCAGTGCACCTGAAATTGCAATCGGAATTTCTTATATATGTAATAATTGCACTTTAAAAAGTCAGTCTCAAGAAGGACTAACAGTTGATCATAGCACAAAACAGTTTTCCATCAAATTTACTGTTCAGCAAGGGAGCTGTAAATGACATAGCAGTTAAAAAACCATATGATTACTTTGTGCTCTGTTTTCAGATGGTTTGGAATTCATATAGGGAATAGACATGTAGTAGATTTTCAAGTATGACCTGACATGGAGCCCACTGTAGATGCACGTCCCTTTCAATAGCAATGTGTCTTGCACAATTCATGCTCTCAAGCTTCTCTCAATACAGGAGAGCTTTGTCCTGTCATCCTTGAGTTCCGTCTTAGTGCCTGTCATTTCTGTTGGGAGATCTGCTTTCCTATCATTACTTCTTCATACCATTAGTTTGAACCTTACAAACATTGTATAGTCCTGCTTTCATTTCTGTGCTATCAAGAGATTTCTAGGCAAACCGAATACCCTCTAATTTTAAACTCTTAGTGCTTTGCAATGGACTTATTCTGTTAACTGATTGTCACAGCTGCAGTGTGTTGAGGAGGACTACACCCAGTACATTATGGGTGACCTGTTGTCCTTAGGGTCTAAGTCTTGAAACAAGCCTCTTAGCTTTGTTTTGTGCACATGATGAGCTGCCTCTGACTCTGAGCATTCATGGGTCACCAGTGTAACCTTGGTGAGTCTGATCCCTGCCCTTGGGTGTGCTGTGCCAACACAGATAACAAGTGTCCCAGAAGAACAAGCCAGCAGCCAAGTAGATATCTAATAACTCAAGTAGCAGGGAGTGATATTCAGGGAAAAGATGTTCAGAACACAGACCAAAATTACTCAAAGTCTGGACTCATCTCCTACACAGAACAATCAAAACACTCTCAGCGAGAAGTCCTCTAAGCCTTTCAAGGGTGGCAGCAAGGGCTGGATATGCTGGTGGTGCTGAAAGGGTGACTTGGTTCTCACCAGGACGCCAGAGCTAATAACATATACAGAGCAGATAGTAACATTGGTCTCAGCTGTAGATTTAACAGTGATTATGAAACCTAGTTTTGTTTCTGATGATAGGCATTTCTGTGCCCAGGAATGTTAATTCTTCTTGTGCATTCTCTCTTAGCTGCTATTAGTAGCAAACTATCTTTTTTTTGGCTTACGAAAGAATGAACTTCTTCCTAAAAGTGTGTTGACTTGCACTCTATGTTATGGTGGTTTTTTGGAGGATTTCTTTATAACATAATGCAGAACTATTTGAATGTGAATCTGATTTTTTACAAGTTTGGGGGTATTTGGATCTCAGTTCTGCATAACTACCTAGTAAAACACTGGATGACAGAAAGTTACTAAAATCAGACTGTTGATTTTTTTCAAAAAACTATCACAGATCAAATTACAAGTTATGAGTGGGAAGGAGGGAAGAGGGAAAAGAAAAATAGAGTTATGAATAAAGTGGAGCATTTCTGACAGAGAAAGCAGAGGAAGTTTGAAGACAAGTTAATGTAAAAAAAAAAGAATATATGATTATTGGATGTTACTTTCTCTCTCAGTATGTGTTTTAGTTGATCAAAAAAATGGTTTGCAGATAGAGGCTGTTAAAAAGATCAGTAATAATGATCATAAAAAATGAATTTCTCAGATATAAAGAGCGGTTTTTGTCCAAAAATCAAAATGAAAGATAAATTATAGAAAGAAGTAATATAGGAAGGTAATTGCCAATATGCTCAGATGAGAAAGCAGATAAGAGAAAATTATTCAGTAAGAAAATTACAATAGCATATAGAAAAACACTTTTTTGAAAAGTCACTATTTTTATTGTCTACAGGGAATAAAACCGTCTTTTAATAAAATTATCAGATTTTCTGGCATAAGAATTAAATAATGGCTAGATAACAAAAAACTTGCATAAAGACATTTAAAATCCTATTGCATAGAGAAAAAGCCTAAGTATATTACTGTCATCCACAAGGCTAAAAATTATTTTTCTCTAATTTCTGTCAAGATGCCTTAAATTACCAATGATGTTTAGTGTTTTTATCATATTTTTTCCTTACAAAATCTGGAAGCAGATACACACGAGAAGACAGGAACTCTTAGGGACAGAGCTCGGGATGGGGCTGAGCCCAGACCTGGTGAAGGCATGGTGAAGGTCCTGGCTACAGCAGTCTGAAGCCATGTGGCTGGGGTGGACTGCTTCCCAAAATGGACCAACACATCTAAAGGCAGTGGAGTTGCCCCACCTTGCTTAGCCACAGCTTGTAGCTTTAGCCCGTGCAATAGGATTCATCTCCTTTCCCTTTGCCTTGTAGCACTTGCACCACCAGGATGGTGCCGGGGCTACAACTAGAGACTGAAGGTTAGGGTTGAAAAAGGAGGGGCAAAGAAAGGCCCTATCACTCCCTGCTACTCTATAGCTGCCTGTGACACCATAGCCAGGTGAGATTAAGACACCTGAAATTACATGGTGCTACGTGCCTAAACTCCTTTTGTAGTCAGTGGAGATCCAGCCAACATTCAGCCTAGGCTTCGTTGGCTGCAATGAAGTTTCACTCTACGGGCTGTAGCATGCAATAGTCTGAACACAGGGTCTTCTAGGGTTGTTTTGGATGTCTTGTGTAACTCTCCCTCAGTGTGTCAACTTGTTCAAGTAAATTTCAATGTATGTACGCAAGGTACACACCGCTTAAAAGTGTAAAGCAGTTTTTTATTGTCGAATGTGTGCAATAGATAGTTGCAACTAATGACTTCCTAATGACATTACTATGCTCTCCATTTCCACTAAGCTAGCAATGAGGCTTTGCTGACCAGCAATCATAAGTCATGAAGAAGGGTGAGCCTCTGCTATTCCCTGAATGGGCTGATCCTTGTTCTTTCTGAGTTGCCACCTTCTGACTCCCGGCTGTTTCACTAAGGCGGGCAGACATGGCACTGCTCCTATGGGGAATTGCACCTTCTGGAGTGGAAGCTGAAGACCAGACAGGACATTAGACATGACTTTAGATGTCAGGTTGGAGGCAACAGAATCAAGTCCCACACAAGGTAGATGTAAACACCTAGTGTACCTGTAGACACCTACATGTGGATGTTTAAATGTAGTGACCTTGAACTGAATCTTGCCCTAGCTGCTTAGCTTAGAGCAGCCCCTCAGATGCTCAATAGCATAAACTGGGGGAGATGTATTCAGGCCATAAAGACTAAGATTATGATTTTGCTGTGAAGAGCCTATAATCCAAAGCCATTAGCTCAATCCAAATGCACGACTTCTTGTCTGTCACATTAGACACTGCTTTACTTAACGTGTGTCAGATTCTGCATATTTAATTTATTCTGCACATGCTGGCTATTCATATGTTGAACTAGCATTTGCACAGACTTTCTAGGATAATGTAGAGTCATTCCACTCTAGGCACTGTAAGATGATTTGCCTTCTCTTTCTGACTCTAGTAGCTGTTGTCTTCCATAGCTCTGGCTTTACAATTATTACTAGTCAAACTATGTTTTCTTTTTTTTTTAAAGACTGCCTCCTTAACGTAAAGATTACCATTTGTGATGCTTGCAGTTGACAGTAGGTTCTCCAGGCACTAAAAATCCGTACCCAATAAGATGCTGGGTGCAATGGATGTAGACAAAACATGCAAGATATACAAGGTGGAAGTGGTAATTGTGTTTTCATCCCAAATATAAAAAGTGTTTTTTGAGCAGAAAACTAGATGAATACTGTAGGTCCCTATGACTATGAATAGAAGAATATACACAGGGAACATGTTGCACTTATGCATTAAGGCTCAATGCATCTTTGTACTGAGTTAGGAAGAGACTCAGTACAAACGAGTACATATTGAGCTTGACTAATTTTATGGATTGCATTGCATAAGGGTTGAATATTTTGCCAAATAAAACATAAATTTAAATGTAACTTTGAGTTTGCTAGCTCGAGGACCTGAGATGAGCCTTTTTAATTTTGTATAGATTGCTTGGATACTTAATAAAATACTCTAGCATAGCTACAGCTTCCCATTTCTTGCAATTGAATGGACAACAGCAAGTACTTAAATAAAACTGCAAGGCTTCTTATGCTTACAAATATATAAAAAACAATTCAGAGCCCTGGCATTAATTCTGCTGACTGCTAATGAGAAGTATATGGAATTTTACATTATCAATAAGGTACAATATGAAAAAATTACAATACTATCTAAAACTGAAGTATTTACAAAATGCTCAGGAAGATTTAGTGGTGCAGGCATCAGCTGTCTGAAAAGCTCTTCTTGGTTTTGTTCGTCTCCACTCTTTACTTTCATCTGCACAGGGAACAACAGTGCAGAGGCTGTTTGTCTGTAAATGATATTTTGTTAGCATCACATGTGTTCATGCTTATACTGAGTCCAGCACAGAGATGTGCCTGGAGTGCAGAGTCCATCTGAGGATTTGGGGGGTTTGATGTCAGTCTGAGCAGGTGCTTCATTGGTTTTCAGTAGCACTTGCTTGGTATTGTCTGTTGTGTTATACTGGCAATGGTATAATAGCTTTGATTTTTACTTGCAAGAAGTCCTATAGGCTGTGGCCACTTGGCTTGTTTATTTAGACATATTTTTCCTTTATATACCTTACATTGTGCTCTAGTAGTAAAACTAATACGGTAAATCTCATGAAGAGATTGAGTAATTGAAAATGTAGCAATGCAAAGTACACTTCCACTGTAATATAGATAATTTTAGATCCTGGCCGTTATCCAGAAAATCACCACAGCTTGGCAATGCAGTGAAAAATTTGCATTCTTTGTGACTGAAAGTGAGAAAAGTTATCAAGGTTAATTCAAGATCGTTTTGGTAACTCAGAAGACAAAATCGTACTTGTGCCTAAAAACACTGACATTTTGTGGAAACCAATAATACTAGAATTTGTCAAATTTTTTTTCTGTAAAAAAATCGGTTAATAATCTGTGAATACAGTAGAATTCGTTGTTAATTTTTATAAAAAGGTGATCCTCATGTAGTGTATTGAGCACTGCCTTAAATATTGCTAGCGCAGAACTTATACAGGCAAATTCAGGTTCCATTATGCAGTCAATAATTCATAAACCTCTGTGAATTTAAAACCTAGGTCTTCAGAATGAAGGATATTGCTTTAAAATAACTTTCAGAAAATGCCACATGATTAGTAATATCCTAATGAATATTTATGAGCTATGGTCTGAAAGGAGATCACTTTAACTTGATGCCTCTAATACACAGTAAAAATAGAGTAAATTAAGTATTAGCCATTAGGTCTGAATCTATATAAAAGAAATCAATTTCTCTCTTACAATAGAGCAATCCATGAATTTGTTCATTTAAATAAATGAAGTTGCGTTTATGTGTAAGTAAACTAAGTGAGAGGAAAATTAGTACTTGGTATTAAAGAGGATCTTCAATGTTACAAATGCTTTGAATAGATGGCAGAAAATCCATAGTGATAGCTGAAAATAAGATGAGGTAGCAATAAGAAGTTGGTTATCAGTACAGAAAATCATGAAAATACTAAGCAAGTAGGTTCTCTTCTAGCATTTGCACATCAGAGAGTAACAGTCATAGATGTATAGCTTTTAACAAAACGCTTTCCTCCCACCAAAAAACCCTTCCATTCCAACACTGACTTAAATGACAGCATAAAGCTATGAGTATTTGTCTCCTGGAAAAAAGGTATATTTAACTTGCTAATGTTAAAGAAATGTATGTGGACAAGACACTTATAATGCAGAGGAAAAGTTGTCCGTAACTGTAGCCAGGTAAATGAAATAACAAACTGAAGTGTTTGTAGTAAGCACTGTTAGAGAATTGAGTAACTGTGTGCTCCCCTGGCCCCCGACCTGACCTTTTCCCATAACCCTGCTCAAGTGATAACCACCTGTGCTGACCGTGATGGATGTGTCTGGTCGTGACGGATGCATCCAGCTCAAAGTGGATTCGGGAGAAACAAATAACAACACAACAGGCAATGCGTCCACCTAACCACAGTGCTGGTCAATGTCCGACTCAAGCCAAATTTGGAAGAAACTAACATCTACAGTTGGTATGTAAATATGACTATGAGTCAATCATCCTACCCCCATAAATAGTGGGCAGCCCAAGAGCCCTTTGAGCTCTCCTGCACGGCAGTGGGCTGCACACCAGGACCTCCCCTTGAGTAGGGACACCTCTCAAGGTTACTACTCGAGGCTGAGAGATTCCTTGCCGCAACAGATCCTCAGTAAGTGATTAATAGCATGCTAAACTTGGAAATCTTAGCTAAGTGATATAAAGGATTGATTGCTCATATATAATCCTTTAGACATAAACTGTTGACCAAGTCTAGGACTTGGGTCCAGGAGCACCTAGACTCCTCTCTGAGAAGGAGTTTAGAAAGCAAAGGGGTCCTTTCTGAACCTCTGACTCAAAAGGAGGGTCTCTCTGACAGTTTTGTCTGACCCTGTCCTCTATGCAGTAAATAATCAAGTGTACCTTGCCATCGAATCTTATTAGNGAGGAAAATCAGTACTTGGTATTAAAGAGGATCTTCAATGTTACAAATGCTTTGAATAGATGGCAGAAAATCCATAGTGATAGCTGAAAATAAGATGAGGTAGCAATAAGAAGTTGGTTATCAGTACAGAAAATCATGAAAATACTAAGCAAGTAGGTTCTCTTCTAGCATTTGCACATCAGAGAGTAACAGTCATAGATGTATAGCTTTTAACAAAACGCTTTCCTCCCACCAAAAAACCCTTCCATTCCAACACTGACTTAAATGACAGCATAAAGCTATGAGTATTTGTCTCCTGGAAAAAAGGTATATTTAACTTGCTAATGTTAAAGAAATGTATGTGGACAAGACACTATTATAATGCAGAGGAAAAGTTGTCCGTAACTGTAGCCAGGTAAATGAAATAACAAACTGAAGTGTTTGTAGTAAGCACTGTTAGAGAATTGAGTAACTGTGTGCTCCCCTGGCCCCCGACCTGACCTTTTCCCATAACCCTGCTCAAGTGATAACCACCTGTGCTGACCGTGATGGATGTGTCTGGTCGTGACGGATGCATCCAGCTCAAAGTGGATTCGGGAGAAACAAATAACAACACAACAGGCAATGCGTCCACCTAACCACAGTGCTGGTCAATGTCCGACTCAAGCCAAATTTGGAAGAAACTAACATCTACAGTTGGTATGTAAATATGACTATGAGTCAATCATCCTACCCCCATAAATAGTGGGCAGCCCAAGAGCCCTTTGAGCTCTCCTGCACGGCAGTGGGCTGCACACCAGGACCTCCCCTTGAGTAGGGACACCTCTCAAGGTTACTACTCGAGGCTGAGAGATTCCTTGCCGCAACAGATCCTCAGTAAGTGATTAATAGCATGCTAAACTTGGAAATCTTAGCTAAGTGATATAAAGGATTGATTGCTCATATATAATCCTTTAGACATAAACTGTTGACCAAGTCTAGGACTTGGGTCCAGGAGCACCTAGACTCCTCTCTGAGAAGGAGTTTAGAAAGCAAAGGGGTCCTTTCTGAACCTCTGACTCAAAAGGAGGGTCTCTCTGACAGTTTTGTCTGACCCTGTCCTCTATGCAGTAAATAATCAAGTGTACCTTGCCATCGAATCTTATTAGCTCACTGTTGCATTTATTATCAAACTTTGTTAAATCGTTGTCTTACATCAATAAACATATTCCTACTTCTCTCTTATGAGTGAAGTGCATCTCTCCTTCTTACTCCATCCGCGACACGTGGTAATCAAAAGTGTTCAGGTGGTACATCTGGAGGGCTGTGTCCAGGTCTGGGCTCCCCAGTACAAGGAGGACATGAACACATGAAACATGGGTAAGGTAAATGGACTGAAAGGTGGATTGAAAGTCGGCTGAATTGCTGGGCTCAGAGTGTTGTGACCAGCAGCATGAGGTCCAGATGGAGGCTAGTTACTAGTGGTGTACCACAGGGTTTGAAACTTGCATCAGTACTGTTTAACATCTTCATTAATTATCTGGATGATGGAATCCTCAGCAAGTTTGCCGATGGTACAAAACTGGGAGGAGTAACAGAGTTTAGAGGGACCTCAACAGGCTGGAGAAATTGACCAAAAGGAGCCTCATGAAGTTCAAGGGAAATGCAAAGTCCTGCACCTGGGGAGGAACACCAATATATGCTGGGGGCCACACAGCTGGAAAGCAGCTGGATAGAAAAGGACCTGGGAGTGCTGCTGGTGGACAACAAGTTGACCATACACCAGCAATGTGCTGCAAAGAAGGCTTGGAGGGGGGCGGTTCTTATAATGGTGAATAAATACCTGTTGGGAGACAGCAGAGAAGACAGAGCCAGACTCTTCTCTGTGGGGCCCAGTGACAGGACAAGAGGCAATGGGCCAACTTTCCTGATCACTTGTGTGTGGGATCTGATTGTCATGGTGTTGTGCAGGCTGGTAGCCCCAATGCCATTTGTGACTGAGTCAGAGCAAACTGATTTATTTCTGTGGGAGAAAGAATAACATGAGAAGAATGACACAGGTGGATGTCAGAAGCTGGTATTTCTTTAGGACAACCTGTTAAAAAAAAATCACAGCCTGTCACTGTGGGTTCTAAATATTATGGAATGCAAAGCAATATTGTTTGAACTAGGAACATTGAGAACATTATGTATACTATGTGTGAATCTTGTTTATTGCTCTGTAATTTTCATAGGAATCAGTGACATCTTTGTGATTTTTTTTTCTTTTCAAAAAGCTTTATTGGAAAATGTCAAATAACAGAATAGGAGGTAAACTAGTTGAACATCCCTCAACCATGTTTCTTGAAAAGTCTTGTTGAATTTTATCAACAGTTTTAGATTTACTACTGCTATTGTTCACTTATATGCTTCTGAAAAATTCCTTTAGGAAACAGTCAAGCAGAAAGTAAGGAAGAGAATCAATATAATTTTAATAATAGTAATTTCCTAGAATTGACATACTTTTTTTAGTACAGTGGTTTTTATTGTTGTTATTTTTTGGTGTGGGTAGTTTAAACTGTGTTCTCTCTTTCTAAACGTGTAGTAACTGGTAAAGCAAGTAGGTTATTACGAAAAAAATCAGCAGGCATTAATCTAAGTTACCTCAACAAATATTGTTATCAATGTGTAAAGGTCAATGCAGAAAACTTCCTGCATTTTAGACACTGTTTGACTTGTTCAAACTCCGGAAAAATGTCAATGTTTCTGTTTCTTTTCATAGCACCAATCATCCTTTAGATATTTGAATTTGATACGAATTCATCAGGATTTAATGTATATGACAAACTGAATAATCCAGATGTAAACCTTAATGTAGAAATTTTCTAAACTTTGTTTTTAGACCAATTTGAATTCTGCCATCTATATACTTTGAAGTTCTATTGATCTTGTGAAAAGTCACAAATAAAATGCAAAATACAGATCTGTGGTGTACGGTAAAGTACCGCCCATCAAATGAAGATGACCAGCTTAGTATTAAACAATACCCAATATGCTGATTTCTAAAACTAGATCTAGGAATTAATACATTTATAAAAAGTAATTCTAGGAGAGTATTCAGAAGCAAATTATTGAAAACAGTCCATGTATTCACACAGTAGACATTAGTTACTTTCATCTGTATAACACTTCCAAGTAAATATATCTTCATATTAGAAATGATTCCTTTCTCTAAGAATTGTCTTAAGGTGTTTAATAGTCACAATGAATTAAATTTGACTGTTCTGCAGTTTTCAGTCTGTGCTGTAGCAGCCAGTGGTCTGCATTGAGCATGTGGGCCTGGATCCTTGAAAACTGCTTACATTTTCATAATGTTTATGTAAAGTAAACAGTATTTCTTTGTTTCTGCCAGATAAATTACATCTAAACATGCTGTTAAATGGTACCCTAATTGTTTAAGTAACTGATGTGGCAGGGAGGGCATGTATATAAGGCCAGGCTGGGAAATCATCTAGGAGTAGGAAAGGATACATCTACAACATAGGCACATAATCTACTATGGAAAAAAATTGATAATTTGTGTATATTTGGACTGTATTTTGAATGTCATGTAACTCTGAATAAATTACTCCATTATTAGTTTCTCTTCCTTCTTACTTGAAGTAGCACAATGTGGCAATTAATGAGGATCGCTATTAGTCCTTGTCTTTCTTTTAGTGGTGAGCTTGATGGAGTTTTTTGATCAAAAGAGATATACTGCATATTCAGAAAATTAGAGTATAACTGGGGAATTATTCTTTAGAAAGCTTTAACATCCTTGAGTTTATCTGGTGCACAGGCAGGGCAAACAATGATACAGATAAATTGAAATTCTTGCTGCCTACCAAAGTTGTTTCCAAGCACAAAACTTGTTTTTCTGTAGGAGGTTTCATGCTCACGTTATTTCACTGGCAAAGGAACTCCATTGCGTTACTGTAAATGCATAATGGACTTAAAGATTTTGCTCCTACATATAAGGTCTCTTACAGTCATGCTCAATTTTATCTGTATGATTGCATTCGTTATTGTCCAAAGCATAAACTTCTGTCTAACTTGACCAGCTTGAGAGAAGATTAGTTTTTAACCTGTCTACAGAATTCAGTTCACTCAGATTAGTTGCTTGCAAACTTATAAGTTTAAATAAAAACTTAATGGGTTTATAATTAGCTGTGCTTTTTGACTGCCTTGTAGAGTTGACTGGGAATTGCTCTTTTCACTAAGCACTATCAGTATTACCTCGGAAAGCAGCTGCCTTGTTGATGCTGAGGTTGTCCATGGTCTGTGTGTTGCTGTGGCTGCTGCAGGGGACAGAGGAGCAGAGAATTTGTATCCTCAGGACAGCGGGTGGCATTTCTTGCTGTGGTACCATTCCTTGAAATAACCTGTTCATTCTTGCAAGCTCTCATTTTGCTTTTCATTTTTATAGTCTAGCCATGGAGATTTGAAGGCTAAGTCTGCACATCTTAGGTATAGTCCAAGGCTTTGTAATACATTAGAGAGAAAGCCAAGGGACAGCTGCAATTCAGCTCTCTTTGTCCTCTGAGAGTAGGAGTAATAGAGTTACCACTTTCTTGTTCTGTGAAATCTGTGGAAAAATGAGTCTGTTTTGTCTCTCTGAACTATATACTTGTCCTTCGAAGGTAAGGTCTGCAGACTTTTTCAAACTGTATCTCCTTTGACCATACAAAACACAGGTAACTGGTTAAAAAAAGTGGCAGATTGCCTTTAAAGACATTTTAAACAGTAGTAGTATATTTGAGGAGTATGTTCATTTACGTACCTTTTGACTTAGTCTTTCAGCTTTTCACCACAGCCAAAAGAGTGAGAAAGGTACTTAGAAAGTCCAATAAAAGTGAAAAATGAGTTTCTCTTGAAATTGCTTATTTCATCAACTGAACACAAAGTCAGTAAATACTACAGAACTAAAACCAGAGGAGATGACAACACTTTCTTTTTACCTTTGTTTGGATTTCTGGATTAGTTCTTTTGTAGCATCTTGTTTGCTGAGGAATGCAAGGGTGATATGAATTCATGTTTAGGATTTAGATTTTGTTTAAAACAAGCAAATACTTGTTTCACTTTTTTCCTCATGAAGCCAGCAGGGAATGGCAGACTGACAGTGGAGATTATTTCTTTTCTAGATATATGAGTCCTATATGACAAGTAACAAGAAGATGGCCTACTACTCCTTTTGAGTTGAAACTTTGGGCTGTGTATTATTTGCAATGGAACAAGAACAAAAAAGTTGCAGCTTTAAACAGAGAAAACAAATGATTCATGGTAGTAATAACAGTATGGGATTCAAAGGCTATCTATTGGGTAAGAGTGGATATAAATATGCATATGCAAATACAAAATAGACCTGAGAAAAATTAATTTTATTGGAATTTTTTTTAAGAATTACATTGTATTTTACAGTGTAATTAATACGTATGTACACAGATGCACACTGCTTGGAAATGATACATCCTTAAATTTGAAGGCACTGAAATTATCTGTTTTCTGACACTTTTTGGTCAACAGTTTAACTTGAGCTTTCCATTTAGTAGAAATATTAAGTCTGGCAGAATAGCACTTTTTGTAGAACCTTTAAAACTCAAAAGCTATAAAGTTGACTTGCACATATGCCTAGTTTTAGCTCCAGATTCTAGCTTCACTCAACTCTTTTCTGAGGGAGTGCTGTTCTGCCCGAAAATGCAGATGAGGGAATATGTCTGCTCTGGTGGCACTTCAGTAGAAACAGGTGCATTTCTAAGCAGACCTGATGACCACACCAGTATCTTTGCAGCTACTCTATCTCACCTGTAGGACAGCCCCGGAGACCTGGATTCTCAAAACTCAACAATTTACTATGAGTTACCCTTACTCAGTATGCAAAACACAAAATAATATTGCCCAGGTGGCCATATGGCTAACATTATTTGCAGTTGTTCTTTAACTTGCTAGGCTAGTGGAAGTCACAAACTGAGCTTACAGGAGAACCATGCTTATTCTGATATCAATGACCTTTCTTTTTTTCCAAGAGGTACAGTATGTAGCATTGAGGGAGGACTGCAAATTGGGATTACGCGTTTGTATCATGGAACAACGGGATGACACAAGATTATAGCAGGCAAGAGAAGAAAGTGCAAGGACTAATACCCCTACTTGAATAGGCACAAGGTCTTGCATTTCAATGTTCTTTGGATGGATCTGCTCCCTCAAGAACACTAGGTAGATCATTGACACCTTGTAGAAGAAGAAATAGGGGGCACTGTTGTTTATCTTTTCAACCTTGTTCTGCCAGTGGGCAGAACAGAACCCTCAAACGCAGATTTACTGCCATTGCAGGAGAATAGCCTAACTCATTGTACAGGCTATGTTTGCCATTTCCAGTCTACCAGAACAAAAACCCTTGCAAGGGCTAAGTGAGATAAAATTCACTTTATAGAGGTTTGTTGGTGTTTTTTTTTTTTTTTTGGTTGGTTGGTTGGTGGTTTTTTTGCCAGGAAAAGGAAGGAATCAAAAGATACGACCATAAATGAGCACCTGGCTTCTGGAGTGCCTGAAAAGTACAATGGGAATCAACCTGCCCCAAGGCATAACATTTCAAATCACCTAGGTAAATCATATATCAGAGAGATGGTGGTTCCTTTGAAATCCTTGATTTTGTATGACATGGACATACTTTGTTATTTAATAATTATGTCATAGCAGCAGCCAGAGGCCTGGTACTAAGTACCAGTGTACTAGAACACTAGTACAAAGTATGATGTTAACTTACAAATTGCTTAAAATAGAGGTCTTTCTAGCCCAGTGTCGTACTTCCGAAACCTTTTTCAAGAGAAAAAGGGGTTCTGCAAGAACCCACCATCAGTTAATATTTCCTATTAAATACTAATAGGAAACCATTTGTATGCCTTAGATCATGGAAGTATAGAGTTTATGCTTCCTCTAAACACTTCTTTTAAAGATAGATTTACTGCTACCACCCTGATATTGGTGTCATTCATATGACTTTCCAATACTTTTTTAGCCTTGCTAAATTTATGTTTTCAGTAATATCAACTGACAATGAATTTCACAGTGTGATTGTACATTGTATGGAAAATGATTTTTGTATTGATTTTATATTTCCTAGCCACCTTTTCATTTCTATGACTAGCTGTTGTTCTTGCACTCTAAACAGGGCAAATAGAAATTTCTGATAGATCTTCTGCATAGAAATCATAGTTTTGCATATTTTATGCTCACTTCTGCTCTCATTAGTGAAAGACTTAAAATTTTCATTTAAATATTGAGTCATATGCCCCTTTTAGTTTGCATTGTGTGTTCCTGGAAAACTCTCTTCTGCTCCATTAACTTTGAGACTAGGTGATGGCAATCCAAGGGTGAGGGTGAGCCACTGCTTGCTGTTATTGTATCATAACAATTTTGGAATTATTTTTTATCCCATTCTTAGTAATCTTGTTAAATATTTTCCTTTGCTTCTGATTACTGCTGCACACCGGGTGGAAATCTTAACTAACTAGTGTGCAATGACATTCATGTCTATTTTCTAACCTGCAATCATCACTTTAAAACCCTAAATATGGTTAAAATATTTAATTGTTTAACGTCTAACATTTGCTTTCATTGGTATGGACATTCATTTGTCATTATGATTCACTTCACTTGTTCAGGTCTTTTGAAGGCTTTTCATGTTGCTTTCTGATTCTAACAGAACTATTCTATTATCTCATTACAAACTCAGCTGCCTCGATATTCCCCATTGCCACACTTCTAGATCACTTACACGTGTGTTAAATAATACCAAACCTGGTACAGAAGGTAAAGAATATATCATCATAAAGTTTTAATGATGGAGTGAATATAATGCTGTTGAATCCTCTGCTTTCATTAGCAATTTCTACCCAGCCATTGACTGATGAATTTTTTTGCCTTTTACCTCAAGACTACTTAGCCTTTCTAGTAGATCACCTTGTCAAGGCCTTGTAGAACAGAAAACACTTTCAAGAACTTAGTGACGTTAAGGGGCTGGTAACGTGTCGGTGATTTTGTTTTGGGTATTCCTCTTCATTTTTACTAATACTCCAAAGCTATTAATCAGTACAATTAGTATGTCAGGAAAGGAAAGGAAAAAACATATCAGATGAAGAGCTTTATATATCAATAAAACATGGTGTAGGTAATTAGGAACTGTAACAAATGGGTTGTTTCGCTGGGTTTATAAATGCACATTTAAAAAATAAATGTATAGGTCTTGCATATCACTGCATATCTAAATCTTCTTACAAGTATAATTTTGGATATGAAAATATATCTATACTAGAAGTATCTTCATCAAATCCATGAATAAGAATTGCACCTGCATTTATAATATATAAGGAAAAAACCCAGGTTAGTCAAATTTGTTTAGTCTGATTTCAAATGGTTCTGGCACTGTTCTAAGAATATGGTAGCTAACTTCTTGTGCTCTTTTTTGAAATTTCAGTTGAGATCCTGGTACTAATGAAGCCAGCAAGAGTCAACTTCTGTTGATTTCATTTGGGCAGTGTTTCACTCTCTAAACTTAAAACCAGTAGGAGTTTTATATTCTGAGTAAATTTGTCTTTTGTTTTGAAGGAAAGAACATCAGTAGAGTAGATAAAGGGAGTATTATCCAACTCTGAAGAACCGGGAACAGTTAATGAAAAAATAAGTACAGAAGAAACTCGGTAAGAAAAGAAAAAGATTAAATGAATAAATACAGGTAGGTAGTTAGAAATGTTATCTGTATTTGAAATATAACAAAAACAATGTACAGAGAAAGCTGAGAAGACAGAAACAAAGAGATTCAAGGTACAAACAATTCCAAATTGTTTTTTTGGAGAAGCCTCTGAGTAATAGAGACAGTAAAGCCTTTGACACTGTCTCCCACAGCATTCTCCTAGAGAAACTGGTGGCTCATGGCCTAGACAGGTACACTCTTCACTGGGTAAGAAACTGGCTGGACAGCCGAGCCCAGAGAGTTGTGGTCAATAGAGCTAAATCCAGTTGGTGACCAGTCACGAGCGGTGTTCCCCAGGGCTCAGTATTGGGGCCAGTCCTGTTCAATATCTTTATCAATGATCTGGATGAGGGGATCGAGTGCTCCCTCAGTAAGTTTACAGACAACACCAAGTTGGGTGGGAGTGTTGATCTGCCCAAGGGTAGGAAGGCTCTGCAGAGGGACCTGGACAGGCTGGATTGATGGGCCGAGGCCAACTGCATGAGGTTCAACCAGGCCAAGTGCCGGGTCCTGCACTTGGGCCACAACAACCCCAGGCAATGCTACGGGCTTGGGGAAGAGTGNCTTAACCTTCCAACCTTCCAACCTATGATTCTATGATTCTATGAAAAAGATTACTCTTGTGCTTTTCCTCATTAGGAACTGCAGACTGAGTAAGAATGCCAGAATAGGAAAAGAGAGAATGTGCAGTCCTTAGCAGCACTGCTTTTTTCCTCAATGTGGGGAATATCCTTATATGACACGTTCTGCCTCTCTCGTTTTGTCTTAAAGGACTGTACTCATACGATTTAAATCTTATATACATCCCTAACAAATATTTCCTATTGTCCAGAAATCTGAGAATTTCATAAGTAAATTGCTGCTTTTCGTCAGGGGGACTGATTGCAATTTCTGTTAATCTTGTCTTGATATTCTTTTTGTACTGAATGACATAAAAATTATCGAAGGCAATGAGAGGAAGTTCATAATCTCATATGCTGGCATGAGTCTCAACAGACTAACACAAATAATAAACCTTTTATTTTTTTAAGAATTTTAAAATATAAATAAGATCTGATAAAACAAAGCACAGGAAAAAGGGGGAAAGAAATGAGGAAATGGTAGAAGAGGAACACTGCAAACTAAAATAGACATGTATGATAACACTGAGCAACTGTGAAGTTTTCTACACTGATAAATATGTTTTCTCTGTAGCATGACCTCAGCCTCTGTTTCCTTGTAAAGGGATCTAGGTGAATTGCTTGAAATGCCACACTAACATCACTTTTCCCTTGTGTCTTCACAAGATCCTTGTTATGAACATTGTGTGTATTTGATTTTTCTTCTTCACTGATGTTCATTTTTGTTGAATTCACTTAAAAGTGAGTATGCTTTTTGCGCTTCTGTCTTTTTTGATGAGTACAGTTCCCAGTCTCCATCCTTATCCTATGTGCATGTTTCTTTTAATGTGTTTTAGAAGAATTTTCTGATTAGTTCTCATGACTTTTTAAAATGAGACTAATTGACCTTGCCTCCATATTTTCTGCTTGAGTGGAATTGGGAAATGATTCAGCTAAAACCTAGCGAACTCTTTTGGATTCTTGTTTTTCATATCACTCTCTGTTGTGTTGCAGGTTTGATAATAATGGAATTTCAAATAAAACTGCTAAGCACTTTTCTGGCCCTGAGGCTTTTCTCTTGCTACAGCTCCTCCAGGTCATGTCATTAAAACTAAAGGGTATTTGTTGCGTATCATTCCTATGGCCCATAAACTGCCTAAAAATGTAATAGCACTATGACTCGGGGGTGGGACGGGGAAGCAAGAGAATCAATTGCATGGGATTGTACTGACCTATGTAAATAGCAGTGTTGGGAGAAAACCCTTTGAATTCCCTAGGAAAGTACATATCCCAGAAAGGCAGGAAAACTAGTTAAGGTTCATGCAGTCCCACATATGGAAATCATACCAGATCTTCAAGAGAGAGGGAAGGAAGGAGAGGCAGTGAGGTGGCTCTGTATGTTAGGGAGTGTTTCAATTGTATAGAGCTCAACGATTGTGATAATAAGGTCAAGTCCTTATGGGTAAGGATGAGGGGGAAGGCCAACAAGGCAGATATCCTGCTGGGAGTCTGTTATAGACCACCCAACCAGGATGAGGAGGCAAATGAAGCATTCTACAAGCAGCAGGCAGAAGTCTCACAATCACTAGTCCTTGTTCTCATGGAGGACTTCAACTTTCCGGACATACAACACAGCAGAGAGGAAACAGTCGAGGAGGTTCCTGGAGCATGTGGAAGATAACCTCCTGACGCAGCTGGTAAGTGAGCCTACCAGGGGAGGTGCCTCGCTTGACCCGCTCTTTATCAACAGAGAAGGACTGGTGGGAGATGTGCGGGTCGGAGGCCATCTTCGGCTTAGCAACCATGAAATGATAGAATTCTCGATTCTTGGTGAAGTAAGGAGGGGGGCAAACAAAACCACTACCATGGACTTCCGGAGGGTAGACTTTGGCTTCCTCAGGACACTGGTTGAAAGAGTCCCTTGAAAGACAGTTCTGAAGGGCAAAGGGGTCCAGGAAGGTTGGACATTCTTCAAGAAGGAAGTCTTAAAGACACGGAAGCAGTCTGTCCCCATGTGCTGCAAGAAGAACGGGCGGAGAAGACGACTGGCCTGGCTGAACAGGAAGCTCTTGCTGGGACTTAGGAAAAAAAGGAGAGTTTTCCACTTTTGGAAGAAGGGGCAGGAAGGGCAGCTCAAGAAGATCTCGTTAGGTCATGCAGAGAGAAAATTAGAAAGGCAAAAGCCCAGCTAGAATGCAATCTGGCCACTGTTGAAAGAGATAATTAAAAATGTTTTTACAAATATATTAACAACAAAAAGAGGGCCACAGAGAATCTCCATCCTTTACTGGATGTGGGGGGGAATGTTGCCANTGTGGATGTGGTGTACTTGGACTTCAGTAAAGCCTTTGACACTGTCTCCCATGGCATTCTCCTAGAGAAACTGGTGGCTCATGACCTAGACAGGTGCACTCTTCGCTGGGTAAGAAACTGGCTGGACAGCCGAACCCAGAGAGTTGTGTTTAACCGAGTTAAATCCAGTTGGCGACCGGTCACGAGCAGTGTTCCCCAGGGCTCAGTATTGGGGCCGGTCCTGTTCAATATCTTTATCAACGATCTGGATGAGGGGATCGAGTGCTCCCTCAGTAAGTTTGCAGACGACACCAAGTTGGGCGGGAGTGTTGATCTGCTGGTCTCTTCTCCCAAGTAACTAGTGATAGGACGAGAGGAAATGGCCTCAAGTTACACCAAGGGAGGTTTAGACTGAATATTAGGAAAAATTTATTTACAGAAAGAGTGGTCAAACATTGGAACAGGCTGCCCAGGGAAGTGGTGGAGTCACCATCCCTGGAGGTATTTCAAAGAGATGTAGATGTGGTGCTTAGGGACATGGTTTAGTGGGCATGGTGGTGTTGGGTTGACGGTTGGACTTGATGATCTTAGAGGTCTTTTCCAACTTTAATAATTCTATGATTCTATGAATCCAGCTTTGCTGGTGATTGACTGGAAAGGTAGCAGCTCTTTCTCTAGTAAAGGAGGCTACCTATAGCAGACACTCAAATGAACCTGCTTGTCACAGTTTCTCAGATACTCTGAGAAAGCTGGATCATATTAGAAAAGTTCTGCATTCTGTTACCAACTAGTATCTTAAAGCTTCTCTAGGAGTGATGCAAAGATGTTGTAGGTGTGAAATGTAAAAAATCCTACATTTACTACAAGGAAAAACCCTGGGGTGGTCATATTAAAGCACATTCTGCTATGAAGAGTACCCTTCAACTAGAGAGAGAGGGGACAGACACAACCTTTAGCACATCTGCAGCACGGCAGCAGAATGGTGGAAAGGCAGTCAGGAGCTTGCGCTAAAGGGAAAGCCACAGCAAGACGTATATTTCCGCCCCACCAGAGAGCTGCCAGAAATTCCTCTGTGTGAAACAGTGGTGGGTAGAGGAAGTCATGAGGAAAAAAAGAAGAAACTGTAAAGTAAAATACATGATTTGACCTCATCTGATGACACTGGTTCTGGAATGCAGAGCAATCTAAGATGAAGAATCCTCTAAAGCCAAAATCAGATTCTTTCTAGTTTAACGTTGCTGAGAGCAGAGTGTATATCATCAGGGAATGAGGACTGACAGAAGCTAAGAGAGGTTTTTACCATTTGAAGTTTTTCAGGGACAAAGCTGGTATGGCCCATAGAGAACAATATGATAACAAATGATTTGAAACATAAAGCATGCTTGACTTTCTCCCCAGCAGCAGAAGCTGTGACAGAAGGTAGGCAAAAAAATAGATTGTTATATTTATCCCCTTTGCTATTTTCTTTTCCTTAACTGTCTCAGCTACAGCTTTCAAGGGTTTGTATCTTGTAGTTTCTAATACCAAAATTATTGTCTAATAAACATATAGCCAAAGATAACACCATTTCATTAAGTGTTGGGTGGCTGCTTCTTGGGGTGGTGAGGACTTCTGATTGTATTCTGATGGACTGTCATTTGAAGTACAGCAACAAAGGTAAAAAAAGGTCACCTTTATTTCATATGGAAGAGTAAAGGGGTGGGTAATGACTGGATTTATGCAGGTAATTAACAGGGTAGTAAGATGACTTGTCAATGTCCCTTCAATGACACCAGAGTTTTTCTCACATTCTCTTAAACTTGGCATATATTGTACTATTCAAATAGTTTCATTTTCTGACTGTAGAAATGAGGAGACTTCGCTAAGTCTTGGAACAATGACAAAGAAGTGATAACAATCAGCACTAAAAACAATAGGCAGGAACCAAATGTCATACTGCTGATGCTGTATGAGCATCAATTTCTAGCCATGTTGACATGGTGTTACTTGTCTGATGTCCAGACTGATTTTCCTAACTATGTCATATGTTGTGCCAGCATGAGCTGAAATCACTTCATGTTATTTTTGCTCTTTTCTTACTACTGTGAAGAAGCCCAGTACTGTCACCAGTGAAATTTGTGCTTTCTAAAAATTTCGCAAAGGAAGCCACAAGCTGAGTGCAATTAAGTAGACACTGCCAATGTATCCTGGAGTGAAAGCTGGCTGACAACCTGCTCAGTCTCCAGTTTTGATGAGCTATCCACTTTGCTCACATCCACCTGCTACCTCTTTTCTTTCCTTTAGCAAGGCCTGCTGAGTCACATAAAAGATCCAAGCTAAAAACATTTCAGGACACATTGTTCAGTCATCATTTTGCGACTCTTACACATAAGGTTTATGCCAATTTTGATCTATATTCAAAGTCATCAATAATTACACATATTACAATTGCTCAGCATGACACCTTGATGCTGGCAAGGACTGTGGGCATGTTGCAGTTCTATGTGAGGCTTTCTAACTAGTATCTGTGCTTTTATAGTTGCTTCCCTTAGAAGCTTACATTCCTTTAGAACTAAAATTAAACAGAATTTTATGTTTAAAAACTAAAAAAGTGTTTAAAGACAAGAGCCAAACTTCTTACCTTGCAGCATGTAAGACTCTTTAAATGAAAAATTTGCTGCTTCATTTGGGAAACTACTGGTGCATGAAGCTGACACTCTAAACAGTAGATGCTATATTAAGAAAAGAAACTTACTTTTCTTCATACAAAAGGATCCGACAGCACTCTGGCCAGCCTACAAAAATAATTAGACTAGTAAATTAGAACTGCTACTCATCTGAATAGTGCTTCTGTGCTTGCGTATGGCCTGTCCTACCAAGCAGCAAAATTAGTGCCTTTATAAAAACAGTAGGTTTTTCCTCCACCTATCTCATCCGAAGACCCCATCTAATAGTCAGGCTTAGAGAACAACTGTCCTATGCAACTGGCCTGTATGAACACCGTGCTAGGGGTTCAGGCATGAATGGGAAGACAGGGAATACAAGAGTGGATCTAAAAGGTATAGAAGTGAACAACAGCTGACGTGCACAAGGAAACAACAGGAAGATTACTAGCAATTCAGCCTTTATTTCTTCCCCTCATGGTCGAATCCTTGCCTGGTTGAGTGAACACCAATTTATGATACTCTATAACTGACTTTAAGTCCCAGACGCAGAGGATCGAGGTTACCATGGCACACTGCATGTTCCTCATGTTCTGGACCAGGCAGGTTTTCATCTCCTGGCTACTGGAGTTGGCTTCCTATTCTGCCCAATGAACAGTTCAGGTTCACTTCCAATGTGCTTGCCATACATGGCACAAAACAGTTATCTCACAGGATCACATGAATCGCAAGTTATGTGAGTGTCATGGTACATAAATTTGTTTCTGGATCTAGAGGTCTGGCATACAAGAAGCACTGAAGTGTCACTACACCCAAGGAAAACCAAGGAAGCAGTATACCTTAGTAAGCATGCTGAGTAAAAGAAGACTGATTTTGTATTTGTGGGAGGGAAGTGTAGCTCAATTCAGTCAAAAACATAGTTGAAGCAAACTAAAATTAAATAAATTTGAAGTGTGTAAAACTTGCCCCATCTTTAGCACAGGTGCAGTGACATCTATTCAAGTCAGTTTCAGTATTATTTTTTGTGAGAAGATGGCATCTCCAGCACTCTCTTGAAACGTGCTCTAGCATTATTCAATATCTTTGAAATAAAAGACAGATACATTGGTAATTTTCAAAAATTTTTCCATCAGATCTCAGAGTTTTATTGCTGTTTGCCAGTGACCATTTTCCACAACAGAGCTAATACTTGCAGTGTTGAACAGTCACATTCAAAAGCAATATATTGCAATGGTGATTCTTGTGGGCATCATTTGTTATGAATGTTCTCTTCAGACCAGTCTAGGACAAAGGACCAAGTCTTCACTTCTGGGAAATTTCATTCTTTTTCATCTAAATGTGAACACATGCACCCCAGGAAATCTGTTTTTTTCTACTTAGAAGGGGAGTGATCTAGTGAGATGTTACCTGAATGACCACATGTCACTTGGAGAGTGTTGACACACTCTCTTACCTTGTTGTTTGAAAACAACACTACAAATAAACATCTGAAAGATTTTGATTCACAGAGAGTACTACTGAATGGCTACTACAATCTTGAATCTTATGGTTCAGCTTATCAATGTAGTCAGATACAGAATTTGACACTGTAACTGTCTGCATGTTGGGAAATGGTTGTGCAGGCATGCTTCTATGTCAATATTCATGTTTGTTACTGTTTCAGCCTTTGCTGAAGAACAATCTTGTAGATTCAGCTGAATTTGTGTACATTTATAATACTTTCAAAATCCATCAATCAAACTCCCATCGGTATACGGGCTCATTCTTATTCCAACCACTTGTCTCACATCTAACAGACAGTGACTGAGGTAGACATTTATCACTTGGACATTTTGATTTCATCTGATGTTTAAAGAGTTGCTAGAAATAATAAGGTGAATGCTAGTCTGATTAAAATGAGTGGTGGTCAAGTATGACATTTTTTATTGCCTATTTAGTGTGACATTCTTTCGGTTAGTTCCACTGATGCATTTAGCATGCAATCAAAGAAAAGTATTATCGTACATCAATATAAAAAAGATCATATCAGATGATGCAAAAAAAGGACATAAAACATGCAAACAAGGATAGATAACAAAGGAAGTGTCTAAAAGTATTGTTCAAATATTATGGGACAAAGGAGGAACGCCAAAGCCACCTGGAGGTAAAACTACTTATATTTAGGCATAAGGTGTAACAAGAAGGGATTTTGCAAGTTTCCTAACGTAAAAGGAGTTTTAGAGAAAATGCAAGTCTTTTGAACGGGGAGACAACATAACAATGGATGATATGGAAAAGGTCAAAGTATTCAAAGCTTCTTCTGCCTTTGTCTTCACAGCCACAGTCCTGGCTTCTCTGTCTATAATTTGGAAAGCCGAAGAGCAGCCAAACATGGAGGAAGCCAAGCTACACCTACCTCAGTGAATTTGGTTGTGCCAGGGATCACTCTAACAATGTCACTGTACAAGTGAGATCAGTGCTGGGGAGTGCTCTTTAGCACATAGCCTTAATGTAGACCTCTGAACTCAAAACTGCTGGAAGCCACCATTTCACAGATGGGTATTTACGTGTCTCCAAATTGAGCTTTGTGGTGACAGCAATGAAAGGGTTGTCTTACAAAACTCATTCAATAGTGAGTTATGTAGTATATCCAAGAAAATTCATTTCCTTATGTCCTGATCTCCTTATGAGACCTGCAACCAGCTGAGGTGATGATAGTAAAGAAAATAAATTGCTGTAACCCAGAAGTGTGATCAAGTTTCAGTTCTAGAAACCATCATTTTTAACAGTTTCCATTACTGAAGAGGAAGAAGCCTGTTACTCTCTTTCTGGAACTTATACAAACAGACTATCTGTAGCTTTCAGTTGAAAATGGATTTCTAATTTCCAGTGAAACACCTGATTCAGGTTAGTAGGCTTACAAATGCAGCAAATGAATGCCTACAGTGGTTAAATGAAAGTACAATGTGAGGATGTACGTGTGTGAAGGTCTGAAGAATAGTGGATGGAGGAAAGACTTGCAGCCTTTTCTTTCAGCCTGTACTCTAGAATTGGGACTGCCACTGACATATGCTTAGTCACTTCCACTCCCTACCCACATTTCACAAACAATATAAAGGCAATGAGCTCATGATCTGCTTTGCAAAGTATTCTGAGATATACTGATGAAAAGTGTTAGCATGCAATGTATTATTCTCTTTCTCAATGACCAGAAAAGCTTCTGAGATCAACCTGGACAGCTTTCAAACAAGTCTTTTTGTGATTTAACATGATTGTAGTGAAGCTGACAATGATTATAATGAAGATGGACTTCCCTTCTCAAGCCCAAATCACCACAAACTATTTCTACAATTTGCAAAGAAACTGAAATGATCCATTTGAATAAAAGACTGTTGCTTGCTGAGATATGTATTTTGTCTCTTCCTTCCTTCCTTCCTTCCTTCCTTCCTTCCTTCCTTCCTTCCTTCCTTCCTTCCTCTCTTTTTATTTAAAATTACTTCATTTAAAAGAGAAATTCTGCTTTGTGTGGTATAATTGTGCTGTTAGCAAGGAGTGTTCCTCTTTCCAGCTTAATTCTACTAGACCCAGGCAGCAAGGCATCATATATCTTCATGCTAAATAGAGATCATTTTTGGTGCTGCAGGGCCATATGAAACCATGCCAGCCTCTATGTCCCCACAGTGCTGCTGTTGCAGTCAGAAACAGCTGTTATAGAAATTTTGTTTTGGAAGTCATTTCTCATGTCTTCTGGCTTATTTACCTGCCAATAAAATTCTGTCCTCACTATGTATTTTTTTTAAATTCCTTTGAAAAACCAATTTCTAGGCAAAAAAAATGCAAAAGTCTCATTTCTTGGTACTTCAGTGACAAATTTTATACAGTCCTATACAGAAAAATTTTATCTCAACTTGATAAAGAACTTCAAGGCATTGAGGAATTTTTCTATGTTGGAAATGGCAACAGCAACAATAGGTCTTATTGAATAAAGATATTAGTGAATAAGGCAGAGCTTAGTGCTTGGCATTCTTCAAGGACTCATCTTGCTACAGATCTTATAAAAAGTTTTCCTTAACATCCCAGTGCAAAACTTAGGAATATGCTGATGACTGCTAATGACACAAACTCGGAGCACTGTTTATATAGGGGGAACTGAATCATCATAGGTATAATAGTTGTAGGAATGGAAGGAAAAACAGTCGTACGGTGATCCTGATAGGGCTTAGTACAATTTTGTGTTAAAATTAGGGAGCTCATCAGTTTGAACTTTATCACTAGTTTGAACTAGTATCACTTTACTCAGCCTTGTAAAGTCTCATGTGGAATGCTAGAAACAAGACAAATGCTGAATAAACAAAAATAGCTACTAAGATAGCAAGGAACAAAGATCCTATCTAGCATGAGGAGATCAAAAGAGCTTCTCTTGTTTCACTTCACAAAAAGCTGTCCAAAAGTGGATAAGATTGCTTTTTGTGAATACAGTGTAGCATAAACACCAAGAAAAGAAAAGAATTATTTAAACTGAAAGGCAGTACTACTGCCAAAACACCAGATATAAACTAATTATTCAGAATTTTAGACCAAAGTTTATATCAATATTTCAAGTTATGTGAACAATGTGGCTTGAGAACCTCTTTCCAAAATTTAAAAAGGTAGAAGCAAATTAACCAGTTTCACAATAGTGCTGGATGAGATTCTGGAAATTATTATATGACGTATATTTCATATATATATATATGATTATACAATATATACTGTGTATATGATGCATGTTATAACAAAGAATGAGACTTAAAGTGTCTACCATATATAAATTCCTAACCTTTAATATTCTAGTTAGTACAATTTAAGCATACAGCAAAATCTTATTGTGCCTTTAATACATGAACTCGCTTAATGGTGTTGCAGTAAGCAAATGTCAGAAACTGGTGTAGTATTTTATTTGTATACTTGACACATGCTCATTTGGAATGTAAAATTTGATTGTGTTCTCACATGAGTGAAAGGAAAATAAAGCTACAATGTACCAAAAAAAATCAGCAAGGAATTTTTGACTGTGGAACAGAATTGGAAAATTGACTTTACTTTAAATGTTAAGGTTTCTCTCTGTTGAAATTCTTTTTTCTCGGTGCTCACTGTAGCTACTAGGGCGTATTGAAAGATCTTCTGCAAGATCATTGAAAGGAGTAATTTTGTGTGAAAGACAGGTGAAACCTGAAGAATGCCATTGATACAGTAACTCCTACAGCACTGCGAGTGGCCCTTTAGTTTTTCAAGAATCTAATAATTTTTCTGAGTAGGTTTCTGGTTTTATGTTTGTTTGTTTGTTTGTTTGTTTGTTTTTAATCCTTATAGCCAGTGAACTATGCAGCTTCTAAAAACCACCTTAAACCAGTGGATCATCGCGACTGTTTTCATGTGAGGCACTGAAATATGTGATTGTTAGTGCATAATAGCTGCGTCTGTATTCACAACCTGAGCTGTGGCAAGATCTGTCCTCCAACACCGAGTCCAGCTGGTACAGAATAGCTGGTGTCTAAGCTAACAACCATTAATGCCTCTCAGAAAAGACAGACATACCCAAACTACATGTTAAGAGTGGTCCCCAACCTGTGCTAACCTTTCAACAATGCATAGGAATCTTTTTCAATAGAAAATTTCTTTTGGCCCCAAAATGGCCAGGGACTGTTCTATCAACTTGAATGGTGGAAGGGATCACATCGCCATGCCCAGGACTTGGTCTCAGCTGTGGTTAAAGTATTGGTACAGCCAGAGCCTCATAGTCCTGTTTGAATCAGGCTTTTCATTTCCTACAGAAGTTATCAAGTGGTGGTTTATTTAAGTGATTCTTATGTTCCTGATTGCACTACAGCTAAATTTAAACCATCTCTTTAAGAAGTCTTTAAGAACTGCTTACCTTAGCCCTAATGCAGCCTCAAGGCTCATTCTCAACTAAGACCATTCTATTTCATATTAATGACTTTAAATTTTTTATAGTAACTGGTTCACTGAAGCCTCACATCTTCAGTTGCTAATTGTTACACCATGTTTACTGGAGTAATTGATTGGAAAATATGACTTGATTGCTGCTGCTGACTTACTGTGTTCTGCAATGCTGCAGTGCTTGAAATGTAGCTGATGACTTTGTCTTCTGATTTGGATAGTGGTACATTTTTCTTAGGCTGAATTTAACTCTCATATATAAGTAAGCAGATTAAGTAAGCAGCTGCACTTATTTCATTTGATATTTCCTACACCATTGACACTGAAACAAAGAATGCTTACAGGATATGCACTGCATGAGATTGCACTACTACTAACAAAACATAGCATGCAGTTATATAAGTTAACCAAGTGGTAAATACTGTAAAGTGACACCACCAACACAATGCCTCTCTTGGTTTGTGTCAGAAATCCCCTACAGGGTTGAACTTGAGTTACACTCCTGTCACCAAATTCTTTGTGCATACAACTAAATCTTCTCCCCTTCACCCTCTATCCTTCACTTAACTTACAAATGGATTACTTCCCTTCCCTCCCCACAGGTATGTAATCCTGACCATCTGCTTCCATACACTATGGCTGTGATGTCTTCTTTGACAGAACAAGCTCTAGCAAGGAATTGTTAAGAGCTTTAGTTTCTGAGCAACTAACTGATAACATTTTTTACTGTCAGCAATTACTGTAATTATGTGTTTGTGCTTGTGTTCTGTTGTTGTTATGCTATGAAGAAGGGTGCTCCTAAGGCAAAAGAAAAAGAGACCTTATAAAAATTTAATTCTAAATACTTTTGTCTTGTGTAGCTTCTCTGCTGCTGAGAATATGAGCAGTCATGAATGTAATTCTGCCAACATATGACTGCATGCAGCAGAGGTATAGGGCAATATCAGTGCGGTACTTCCATGAGCACAATTTTGCTGCAGCGAGGAATTCTTCTTTGATCTTCTTTCTTCAAGACAGGGGAGTTACACTGCCACAGCTAGCTGTGCTCTCACCCCTGGGGATGCAGAGGGGAAAAGGAGGGGACTAAACATAAGAAAGGGCTTATGTCCTTGAATTCAAGCCTGAAGTTGTGGTACTAAATGCATGTTACTGCCAAGCCCAGAAGTCAGCTTGGCCTCCTTGATACTTACATTTTAATTGTCAAGTTTCCCAAGTACTTAGAGCTTGTGTATGATAATAAGCGGCTGTCTTTTCTGGGCTGAGTATTTTCACACATACCTCAGACCAAAATCCAAACAGCACTTCCACCTCCAGTCACTCCTTTACTAAATCCTTCACAATAACTTAAGAACATAGTCCCAGAGTATCTGAAATTCCTGCAATAGGCTTTTAAAAAGTAGGAGGGGTAGGGATGGTGTTGACCTTTGCTTGCCTAATAGTAAGTAAGTACTTTTCTGGGAAGTGGGAAATCCTAGTTCAGTCCCCTCTTCAGCTTGAGGGGGTACAAAATCATCCCCTTGGAAGAATGTCTCTTGTCTATAAGCAGCTCTACTGGGTGAGTCAGTTAAGAATGAGCATCACTGTATTACAGAGTAGGGAGGAAATTATGGGGTTACCCCTGCCTCCCTCTTATAAAATAGTTTTGTGGCATCAGCACTTGCCTAGTTTTGGACCTTCATTTTTACTTCCACTGTATCTGATCCCCTCATATAAAATGGATACGAATAAAGCCATGAAGCTAAGACTCCCTTGTGCTCCAGAGTGCCCCGCTTGCTTGGTGGGAGATGCCTACATCTGTCTTGCTGTCCCACACTGGCCCTCTGCTCCCAGAACTCCTTTTGGCACAGTTGCACAGCTTCATTAGGAAGTATGTAATAACAAAAGTAACAGTAAAAACAGTGAAAATATAGAAAGTTTAATTTGAATATATATGTATATATGTTACATATATATATGTAATAACAAATAAATATTAAAAGGCAGAGTAAAAATGTTATCTTGAATGTTCGTATAAAGAGATATTTAAATCTAATATTGTAAGTCTAATTGCTTCTACTTGATGCAGAATTTATTTGAGTTAGGTTTTTGCTACTATTTAGGCTCCTTAGATTAATTAAAGACCAATATAATTTTATTTTCTTTGACTTTTTATGGTGTTCAAATGAAAAGTAGGGAAAGTTGAATATTCTCAGCCTAGATAATGATTTTGGTATTGATGCAATGTACTTTTATCAGCTTCTGAGGCAGATGACTACAATTCAGTATCTATTTAATTATTATTCTACAGCAATAGGAGAATAGTAATTATTATATTACTTAAATACAATCAGATTTGTGTAATCCTCTTTGACATTCTGGGTGTCATAGAGATTTTATCTCTCTAAATAAACCATCCTGAATTATTAGTATTTTTTTTTATTTTTTAGATATTATCTCCTATGGATAAATCATTTTTTTATTATGAAGTGATAAAACAAATGGGACAAGAATACACTTGAGAATAGTTTGAAAACCTCCTGCTTATAATTTGAGATTTTTTGCAAGAAATGAAAATGTTCACCTCATGAAATCTCCAATTCATGAGTATTTATAGCAACCTTTACCTTCTGAAAATCACATGCTAGATAGGCACTTGATTAATAATGCAATAATACAAATCACAATGCAAATTAAATTCAGGACATAAGATAACATATGGTAAATTATTTCTTTCCTTGGCAGACTGGCATTCTGTATTGGCAGGACATCATAGTTCACATCTTTATTATTAATATATTTGATTACGTTTGCAATGACTTTTGATATTGTAAATATAGTTGCCCACTTTTAACAAACAACAGATACATGAATTGTCTATGATTGTATTGGCTTACCTATATATGATATATATATCAATATTCAGAGGATTAAAAATAATTTTTCTTAGGAGTTACTGATGCGGCATAAGCAGCATTTTTTGGAGTGATTAGAGATGTTACGTACATCATTGTTAACTGACTCAGAATGTATCTAGAACTGTCAACCCCCCACTTTTATATAGTTCACCAATTAAATAACATTAAAATTACTTCAATCCTTTCCTCCTCTTCCCAACCCTATAAACCCCTGTTGTGTTCCAGTTCTGTGAACATGCACAGAGATGGAATGAATCTTATCCGGAAATTTCAAATACGGTAATTACCAAGAGTGTACAGTGACCACACTTCAAGGCTTAATAGGTCTTCAGAATATTGCCTATAGTAGGGATTTGCAATATTTTGTTCAATTAGATTACTGCAATAACCGTATGTACATGGCTGTTGTCAGAAATGAAGGCAAAATTAGTAGCCTTAATTTAGCGTGCAGAGGAAAGCATGGTTTTCTTTGCTTCAGATTGCTTTAAGCATTATCTGTGAGATGGCCATTTTCTCAGTGACAAATGTAGCACTGATAATGGATTTAGAGAAGTATGTCACTTCACCTACATATTGCAAATACCCTTGGATAATCTAAGAGAGCCTTTTTGCATTAGACACATTTCGTGTCTTCAGAAGAGATACCTTTACAACAGGCTGTTCTTTCACATGTCAGCGCTTTTAATGTTGCAAACAAATAAGAAGTACTTTTTAAATTTTATCGCATGATGATTATTAAGAATTTGACCTGATCTGCAGAGCGTCCAGGTGACCAGTGACTACGTAACTGAAGACTCTAGATAGTATGAAAGCTACACTGATTACTAGAAATTCTGCTTAACTGAAAGCAATGATAATTGCTAAAAATTCTGTGTAAGAGTAAACTATCCTAACAGCTAGAAATCATAGATAACAATAAGCTATGTGGATAACTAAGATTTTTATGTAATAATAAAGATGTAATTATAATTACAACCCTGTGGCCAGTTGTCATTCTAACAAGGATCCCTAAAAGAACCTGCCTGTCCCTGTAGCATTGGGTGACAGTACTCACAGACTAGAGGAAGATCTACTATTGCTATACATTTCCACTGGTTTAGGCCAATAGCTATTGCTATGTTTTTCCTTTACTATCAACGACCAAAGCTTCAGCTTCTACTGTGTGCCTGTGAGCTTTCTGATTCCATCCTAAAATCTCTCCCACAGTTACCTTACTGCACAGTCTTTTATCCTTCCCAAGAATTAGTTGATTTATTTTGAAATTAAATATGCATCCGAGTGATGGGAATCATGTACTTCCCAGCGTGCTCTGCTCTCAATTCTGTCTCCTTTGGTACATGGGAACTGTCATGGAGGATCAGGGTATAGCTAAACATCAGCTGCATCTGAAAGAGAAAGAAACTTTTCAGTAGGTGTTGAATTGTACGTATTGCAAGAGAATTAGCTGGAAATCTCAGTGAGAGGATTCATACACTGTACAAACTTTGTTGTATATCTACTGAAACTCTGGATATTGTTATCCAGGCTTTTTTTAAGATTTGATCTTAAGATTTTTACCTCAAATTTATACATGGTAATGAATTCCACAGGTTAGCATTACATTACAGGCCATTTTAAGTTGTTATTTTTTGCCACAACATGCCTTGTATTGCTTTGTGCTATCATGTGGTGAGATTTCTCCTATTCCTTAAATATTTCCTCTCTTAATTTATCTCCTTCCAGTTCAACTTTATGTTATCAATTTTTCAGTCTTTCATTCTTTACCAGCAGCTTTGGGCTGGTTCCCTCCTTTCACTAAGTCTGCCCACACGTGTGAGGTAGGATGTAAACCTTATGCTCTGGCACAGTGAATTTTCTGACATGGATCTAGACTTATTTTTCAGATTGTAATTGCTGCATCAAAACGAACGTCAGTGCTGTGTAAAACATCTCTTCCTCTTTGTTCCAGCAAAAAAATCAAATTTACAAATCCTTTAAATGAACTGATTGATTTGAGCTGGAAAAGAAGATGAGAGAAAGGTCCTGGTCTCTCTAGGTAGGAGACAGACACTGTCTTATGTTGTGCCTAACTTCATTTAGCCTCCAACTTGATCTCCCACACTAGCTTTACCATACTGGAAGGATGACAGGGATTTGGAGGCACTAGTAGGGGTTGCTGTAACCAGACTTAAGGGGTTTAGAATCATTTAGGTTGGAAGGGATCTCCAGAGGTCTTCTGCCCAAAGCAGGTCCAGTTAGAGCAGGTGCTCAGGGCTGTGTCCATTCAAGCTCTGAGCACCTCCACAGCCTTTCTGTGCAGCCTGCACCAGTATTTGGGCACCCTCACAGTGATTTTTTTCTCTCTGCATATTGAGCTGGAATTTCCCATGCTCCTGCTTGTGTCTGTTTCCTCTTGTACTTCCACTGTGCACCATTGAGAAGAGTCTGGCTTTGGCCTCTCTACACCCTCCTTTTACATACTTGCAGACGGCAGCAGGATCTTTCTGAGCCTTCTCTTCTCCCAGCTGAAGAAATCCAGCTCTCTCAGCCTCTCCTCATATATCCTGTGGTCCAGTCCCCTCTCCTCAGGCACTTTCATAGGTCTAGTGTTTCAGTTTCTGCCTCGTACTGGGAAGTCCGGAGCTGGATCCAGTACCCTAGATACGTCTCACCAGAGGAGAGTAGAGGGAAGAATCACCTCCCTCAGCCTGCTGGCTGTGCTCTTGGTAATGCAATCCAGGAGGCTGTTGACCTTTGACGCAAGGGCATATTGCTGGCTCCTGTTGAGCTTGTCCACCACAACACCAGGGTCTTTTTCTGCCCAGCTGCTTTTTAGTCAGTTGGCCCCCAGCCTATACTGCTGCATGGAGTTATGACATCCCAGGTGCAGGACTTCGCATTTGCTTTTCTTGAGCTTCATGAAGTTCTCATCAGCCCACAGCCAATCAAGTTCCCCCTGAACAGCAGCCCTGGCCTCCAGCTTATTGACAACTCCACCAAACTTGGTATTGACTGCAAACTTGCTGCAAGCACAGATATGTTAACTACAGTTGTGTTAACATGGATGACATAAGGACAGACTCAGGATCAGGTCTAGGCTAGGTTTACAGAGTAGACAACCACTTAGAATCATAGAATCATTAAGGTTGGAAAAGACCTCTAAGTTCATTAAGTCCAACCGCCAACCCAACACCCCCATGCCCACTAAACCATGTCCCTAAGCGCCTCATTTACACGTCTTTTAAATACTTCCAGGGATGGTGATTCCACCACTTCCCTGGGCAGCCTGTTCCAAGGCTTCACCACTCTTTCAGTAAAGAATTTTTTCCTAACGTCCAGCCTAAACCTCCCTTGGCGCAACTTGAGGCCATTTCCTCTCGTCCTATCGCTGGTTACTTGGGAGAAGAGACCAACCCCCACCTCACTACAACCTCCCTTCAGGTAGTTGTAGAGCGCGATGAGGTCTCCCCTCAGCCTCCTCTTCTCCAGACTAAACAATCCCAGCTCCCTCAGCCGCTCCTCATAAGGCTTGTTCTCCAGGCCCTTCACCAGCTTTGTTGCCCTTCTCTGGACACGCTCCAGCACCTCAATGTCCTTCTTGTAGTGAGGGGCCCAAAACTGAACACAGTACTCAAGGTGCGGCCTCACCAGCGCCGAGTACAGGGGCACGATCACCTCCCTGCTCCTGCTGGCCACACTATTCCTGATACAGGCCAGGATGCCGTTGGCCTTCTTGGCCACCTGGGCACACTGCCGGCTCATGTTCAGCCGGCTGTCAACCAGCACCCCCAGGTCCTTCTCCTCTGGGCAGCTTTCCAGCCACTCTTCCCCAAGCCTGTAGCGTTGCCTGGGGTTGTTGTGGCCGAAGTGCAGGACCCGGCACTTGGCCTTGTTGAACCTCATGCAGCTGGCCTCGGCCCAACGATCCAGTCTGTCCAGGTCCCTCTGCAGAGCCTTCCTGCCCTCCAGTAGATCAACACTCCTGCCCAGCTTGGTGTCATCTGCAAACTTACTGAGGGAGCACTCGATCCCCTCATCCAGGTTGTTGATAAAGATATTGAACAGGACTGGCCCCAAAACTGAGCCCTGGGGAACACCACTCGTGACCGGCCGCCAACTGGATTTAGCTCCATTGACTACAACTCTCTGGGCTCGGCCGTCCAGCCAGTTTCTTACCCAGTAAAGATACTTCCAAATGTATCTTTTTCATCTCATCTGTACCCTTCTCTTGCTTACTCAACTGCAGGCTAAAAGTTTACTTTTCTGCTGTCAAATTAATCTCCACCAACTCTTTCTGTTAATCTTGGCTTTCATACAATTCATTTAATTGAAATGGTCTTTTTTTTTAATTTTAAATTTCTAGCTACGCTTGCTGTTTCTTCTTCATTGAAATTGTCTCTTTCAGCCACCTTTGATACAACACACTCTGAGTTTACGACTCAATACTCTTTCCAATGGTTTTGTTGGAAGGGCAGCTATGGAAAGATAGAAGAGATGTTACCAGTAATATTAATTGAGGAAAAATGAGCAGAAAAACTCAAAACATGCCACAATTTGGGGTGTTCATGCCAGAACAGGTAGCTTATGCTAACATTTGTGTGATGGAAGTGAACTAATTCTGGAAACTCAAACCATTTGGAAATCTGATGGGTATTTTGTGTCATAGTACAGCAGGCAACGAATTTTACCCAACCTAGAGATTCAGCAAGTTTTTCTCATCTCTTCTGAGCCCTCACAATGAAGGTCTTATGAATGAAAATCTCATTTGGGTTTTAACGGTGTTATAGGCTTCCTTTTAAATTGCTTATGAAGGATTGTAATTGAATGATTAAAGTGAACTTTTTATTAACAATTGTGTCAGGTCACTGGTTTTGCATGAGAAGCTCTTGTCCTGCAACGTCAATGCTACATCTTTCATAACAATAAAGTATTCAGAATAGAATGAGTTTTTATATCCAGGATGAAGACTAGGCCCATGCAGAGATGGATGACAGCTTCCTATTTTTCTTCATTGTACTAACAAAAAACCTGCAGCATCCTTTATACATTCAGAATTTTCAAAGTATTTCTATATAGCTTTACATATCTACACTGTGCAGTTCAGCTGAAAAAGAAAAAAAAAGCTTTATTAATACTTTGTTATCTGGTCTCAGTAGAAAATTGAGGCAAAACCCTCTGATTCCTGAGGGTTAAGATACTGTATGTCAGAAACATACAAAAACTCCCTTTAACTTACAGTGCAACTGCTCTTCTCTGAGCTGGGTAAGGCAAAAAGATCATGTGCCATATAAGAGAAATTCAATAAAGCAGTCAACTACTCCTTTGTTCATATAATCCCCAAGTGCTTCTAGATGGATAATCTGTCATTATTCCCTGCTGCCGGTAGAGAATTCTTTGCCATAGTAGCCTATGATGGCATTCATCTCACCCACTACTGTAGACATGTTCATCTGAGCTAGTTGCCGTAAGGTCTGTTTATAGTCAGCAGAGAGAAATGTGCTTTAAAACCCATTTCATCTGATGTATTTCAGGTGAGATAAAATCAATCATTCTTTGAAGAACTTATTTATAAAGGAAGCATCAGGCACCTAGTGCAGATGTAGCTACGGTAGATATTTCAGCAGATGAGTCCCACCTCTAACTACTATTATGCAATACTTAATTGTTTTTTCATATGTGTAGAACTCTAGACCTGTGTGGAGTGGATTGTGTCTACAAAAACCTCAATTTCATGGAATTTCAACTGTCTCTACATGTGAAAGCTGGTTTTATATTTAAATGTCAAATGTCTTACATAATGAGTACCTGAAAATTTCCTTCCTCGCAATAATCAGGTACATAGATACAAACCACCTGGAATATGTGGTTACTCAAAATTATATGAGTAATTGACACTCAGTTCGGTACTTCTCATTCATCAAACTTCTCAGTTTGAGGGAAGTCTCCTTTATTTTGTCTTTCACCTTTTTTTTTTTTTTTATGGAGTTGCTAGAGTTCCCGAAATCTACAGTTTTGTCATAAATGGCAGCACCTCAGGAGTGAGGCTGCCCATCTTCTGACATTAATGGGTTTTTTGCTGCCCTGAGGCTGTGCAGAAGAGTCATTTATTGCCATGGATCTAAGAATCCTGTTGTTGCAATAAGGAAAACTTTCAGGTATGGCACAGAGAGGAATTTTCCGTCTAGCTGAAATTCTGAACAAATATAAGCAGCGATACTATGGTGGGTATCTACTCAGTCTGGTGAAAACCCACTAATAAATGATGCAGAAACTGTGTATACCTTGTTTTAAAGATCTACACAAAAGCAGAAAAGGGGGTTTTTTGAACATAACAGATTTTGGTGAACAATCAAAATATTCATTCCACTCTAGAATATTTGTAAGGTGATCTCTACTGTGGACCACTGAATCAGTGGACATAGTTTCAGTTGAGTGGGTACAATAAACTACTGTGTTCTTGTCAAGTTCTTCTGCATTTCTCCTTCTTTACAAAAAATTACAGGCATTTTGGACTTCCCATTTCTTTTTCTCCTTGTTTTTACAATAATTTTCTTCTTTTCTTCTTCTTAAAATCCACATAACTATGGTAATTAAGAAAATACATTGCCTTTGATTAAATAATAGTAAGTATTCATTATCTATTGAAAGTCCTTTTTATTTATTACCCATTAATATTAACACATAGAAAAATTATATGTTGTGCTCTGAATCTTTTGAAATTATTTATCTCTGTTTTTGTTACTGAAGGAGAAAGCAATTTAGAACAATTTGTGCCTGGGAGAGTAGAAGTGAAAGAAGTCAGATGCTAATGAGTCTCCCTTTTCAGACTATCTGGGAAGCAGCCCAAGCTAAGTAGAAACCTGAAGAGCAACAGAAGAGGTGGAGTGGAAGAATCTATGGGTCAGGGAGTTACCTGCCCTGTGCATCTTGGTTTTTACACAGGTTCAGGATGTTGTTTTTGTCACTCAACTTGCTTGGAAGTGTTCTAGAAGGAAAACAAAAGCAAAATGTTTACACTGTCATTAGCAGGTAGGCTTATCCAATTCTGCATCTATGAATAATTAAACTGAGGTCCTAGCATGATGAGTTGGGCCAGGCAACAATGGACCAAACCAAGCAGTCAAGGTTTGTGGAGCCTGATAGCTCAGTTTGGCCATTTCCAGAGGACCCTGCTCCTTAACTAAACCAGTTAAAAATGTATTTAACCTTCAGTATTCAAAGACTATTTCTGGAGTTTATGACTGGTTGTGAGTCAGATAAGGCACCTACAAGATTTCAGAGAAATTGTGCTTCCAAACAGACTGCAGAATTGCCACTGAGGACTGGATTCACGCCGTGTCTTAGGCGCAGTCACTCTAGGTTTGTAATGCAGACAACGGAGAGAAGTGCACCTCCGGGTCGTGACTTAGACCTTTGTTGGGCCCTCCCGAGTCCCCGCTATTTTCTATTCCAGTGTTTTATATTCTTTTAGTGTAAAGGGGGATCAGAGTGACTTGGCTTCTAGTTGAAGTTAGTCGGCATGAATCCTGGCCCAAATAATTTATTTGGCTTGCTATATAAATGTGTATTTTATGTTTCATTGAATTTTGAGGGAAACTGCTATAAAAGAAATTTTTCTTAATAATATGAGGTGTAGTGTAATGAATGAAGCATAATCTTGAAGAATTGCTTAGAATATGGCCATTTGTCTTCTGGCAGCAGCCTGTGGGCCTTGGTGATGGCTGCAGGATGTCCTTATTACTGTTCAGTTGGAAAATGCTGGCAGGCAAGACTGCTCATGCCGGTAAGACAGACAGCCGTAATTTTAAAAAGCCTTTAGAAACACCTGACACTTATGCATGTGTATGGGTCTTTAATGGTCTTAAATAACCATGACACCAGTAGTATTTCTGCATTTATTCTTTAACGATTGTAGTTGCTGACTGCAGATGCAGAATTCTTGTTTCTATTCCGTATAAAATTAATGAACATTTTTATATGTCTATTTTATCTTCTCGGGGTAATTATCATGTCATGCTGTTGCATATAAGCTTAGCACAGCATGCTTCAGATAGAGACATATGGAAAAAAAACAGTATGGATAAATACAAAGATTTCTTTGGCATTAGTTTCCAAATGGATGTAAGCAGGGGTTTTTTTGCATAATCTCCCCTGTATCACTATACAGTTTTTTGTTTTGTTTTGATTTTTCTGGAGTCCCATCTTGCTTTAATTATTGTGTTCTGGAAGCTCCATAACTCTTATGGCATGAATTACAGTGGCATAAGGTTTTCACAGATGTATCACAATGTCAGAACAAATCTCTCTATATGAATAATTATACCACTTTTTTACTGCTTTTCACCTGCATCAGCTTCTCTGTTAATCTTTACACCTTTTGTTGCTCTGGCATTATTTTGACACATTGTTCCTTCTCTCTTAAAATGCTTATATGCAGTCAGGTGCAACTCCTCACAACTAACTGATGACAGGTTCAAATACTAAGAGCCGCATGCATCTTACAGGTGTCTTTGCTTGCTGCTTCCTTGACCCTCTTCTCCTATGAGTAGAGGGGGGTGTTGGTCACTGGCAAACAGAGGGCGACTGTTCTATTTGGCATATTTCAGATTGAAAAGAGAGCCTGAAATGGAGTTCCAAATATCATAACGTCCAAAAAAAATCATTTAGAGTTGATAAAAATATTTTATTTTGACAAAAATAGTCTGATTTTTGACAATTTAAAATGTTATGTCACAGTATTTCATACAAAATAAAACAAATTTTAAAAATCATTTCATAAGGAAAATGACAAAATATTTTGACAGTATCTAAACATTTCCCCCTTTTCTCTCCAGAATGAAATTTCGGCAGAATCTACAGGATTTCATTATTTGATACAATTACATTTTTCAGTGGAAAAAATATTCCAACTAATCTTTTTTCCAGCTAACTCTAGCCCAAACCAAAGAGTAATCTGTGAAAAGCCAAGTTCTATCAGTGAAAGACATGAAAACTTAACTCATTATCTAACTTGCAAATAACCATGAGGAGCTGCCAAAGACATCTAAAATTACTTCATACTTAGGGCTGTGTCAGAAGTCCAGGAAGAAAAAGTTGCCTCGTTACTCAGGCAGAAATCCAACCAGAAGTTGCTACAGAAGACATCTCTTCATGTCCCTATTAATGCTTTGGTGTTTAAATGCTAATGTAGAGACTACGAGTGGCCCAGGTCATTGCTCCTTTCCTCATGAGGTTGTGCTTTCAGCTCATCTGTGGTGAGTTGCATCTGCTGCCTAACAGGAACTAACTGTATTCATTGTGAGACTGTAGAATACCATGGAAAAAGAATTAATCTTTTACACAAAGTCATATTTTCAGCTGCTCTCACCTGAGGGACTTCTGGGAGCTAGTGTCCTTCACGCAGTCTGGAGTTCTCTGTGCTCAATGTACACTCATTCTGGCTTGTCATTTGGTCCTCGTCTGTCCTCATTTTCCAGAGGGTGAGATTCAAATGGCCATCCAACAAATATCTACTGTAGTGTGTGCTGAGCACTTTCCAGTCTCCATTGACTGCACTGAGTAGCTCTCCATTCAGAGTAATAGGTGCTTAGACAGCTAGTGCACGTAAAGAAAACCAATTTCAGATGCCCTAATTCCAAACTGGATCTCACCCAGAGTTTTTCAATAGCACATCTTCACAACTTTCCGTTTCCTGCCTTGCCCTGTTAACACTCTGATTCTTCATGTTTGTTACAACAGATCGGTCATTACCAGATTGATGGCCTGTGGTCCAAACAGGGACAAAATGGCAACAGCTTTTGACACTTTTTGGTTTTGATCTATCTGTAACTGTTGTGAGCCTTGTTACTGCTACAAACATCCTCATCTCAACTCACTAAAGAAAAAGTTTTTGCACTAGCAGACAGCTGACAGTGATCAGATGGACAGAATAGCAGCTGATATTGACACAAAATGGAATTTTTTCCCATATGCTTTACATTTGTATAATAATTCTACACTTCCTTGGGTCTGAAAGGAGATAATGGATAGAACCAAAAGGCCAATATCCTTTACAGGAATATGAATGAATTTGAGATGAGCAAAAGGGAGAGATGAAGACTGAGTTAAACTGTCTGTTGACTTCTCCATTAAACTAATGGGTGTGAGATATTTGTCTATGTTTATTTATGCATCTTATATTTTGAAGAATTAGGTTTGGAAAGAGGATAAAGGATAGAGGTTGGTTACTTGAGGGACCTTTCTTTGGTAGCAATTAACATGGCAACAAATTGTCTCATATCTTAAAATTTAGTTATGAATAATTTAAGGACATTTCATAATGACAGCACTTCAGAAACTAAGGAAATGAAGATGCACCTCACTAAGTGTTCATTTATGGTCATATTACATCTGTGCTTATGCTCCAACTCATTCTAATAACCCAAGGAGTTTCTTACATTAAGAATTTCCTATGAAGTAGTTGTCTGGGGCAAAATTACATGATATAAGGATGCAGTGACACAGAACACACCTCTAGGTGACAAAGTAGTGTGCCCTTAATAAATTTGGAGAAAATAGCAACTGTTATGTGGAAGAATCCTGTGGAAAGAGTTACAGTGCAAACTTGACAGAACTGTGATTATAGTATGGAAGTCATAAGTAACTCAAAGATATAGATATCTAAGGAGATATTATATATACAAATATTTGAACTTATTACACAGGATATAACTGGAAGATCTTGACATTCACAGAATCACAGAATGGATGAGGTAGGAAGGCATCTCTGAAGATCATCTAGTCCAGCCCTCCTCTTCAAAGCATAGTGAGCTAGAGCAGATAATGCAAGGCCATGTTTAGCTGAGGTTTGATTATCTCCATGGAGGCTCCACAGCCTCTCCAGGTAATCTGTTCCAATGATTGACCACCTGCACAGTAAAAAAAAAAAAAAAAAACCAACCAAAACCACCAGTTGTTTTTTCTTATGTTTCCTGCAATTCAGACTGTGGCCATTGTCTCTTGTCCTTCCCCTGGGCACCACTGAGAAGTGTCTGGCTCCATTTTCTTTACTGCTTCCCGTCAGGTATTTATATGCATTGAAAAGATCCCCCTGAGCCTTCTTTTCTCCACGCTGAACAGTCCCAGCTCTCTCAGCCTCTCCTCATATGTCAGATGCTCCTGTACCTTAATCATCCCCACGGCCTCTGATTGACTCAGTCCAGTTTGTCCATGTCTCTATTGTAATGGAGAGCCCAGAACTGGACCGAGCACTCCAAATGTGTCTCACCGGTGATGGATAGAGGGAAGGGATCACCTCCTTGACCTGCTAGCAATGCTTTCCCTAAAAAGCCAAGGATGCTGTTAGGCCTTCTTTGCTAAAAAAGAATATTGCTGGCTTATGGTCACCTTCTTGTCCACCAGAACTCTTAGGATCTTTTATGTCAATCTGCTTTCCAGCCAGTTGGCTCCAGTATGTACTGCTGCATGGGTTTATTCCTCCACAGGTGCAGGATTTTGCATCTCACTTGTTGAACTTCATGAGGTTCCTATTGACTCACTTCTCCAGACCCTTGAGGTCCCTCTGAATGGCAGCACAGCACTGATGTATCAGCCACTTCTCCCAGTTTTGTGTCATCTGCATACTTGTTGGGTGGGAGGGGTGTACTCTGTCTCATCATCCAGCTCATTCATGAAGCTGTTGAACAAGTATTGGCTCCAGTATCAAACCCTGGGGTACCACTAGTCACTGGCTTTCAGCTGTTCTTTGTGCTGTTGATCACAGCTCTTTATTAAACTCTGCAATTCAGACCATTTTCAATTCATCTTACTGTCCGTGTATCTAGTCTGTATTTCACACTTTTGTCAGCGGGGATGTTATGGGGACAGTATCAAAAGCCTCCCTAAAATCAAGGTAAAAAACAGCCATTGCTCTCACTTCACCCATTGAGCTCATCATCTCATTTTAAAAGACTATCTGGTTGGTCAGACATGATTTCCCCTTCATAAATCCATGATGACTACTCCCAAGTTTCTTATCCTTCAAATATTTGGAAATATTTGCAGGATTATTTGCTTCATCACATTTCCAGTGATCGAGGTTTACTAGCCTCTAGTTCCCTGGATTCTCCTTCCTGCCCTTCTGGAAGGTTGGAGTGATTGCTTTCTTCCTGAGGAAGAAAGGTTGTTAGGAACCTCTCCAAATTGCTCTAACCTTCTGAAGGTAATTGAGGGTGGCATTACAACCAGGCAGTTCCTCAACATTTGCGGGTCTATCTCAGATCCCGTGGACTTGTGTGCAGTTTGTCTAAATGTTCACTAACCTGAACCTCCTCCACTTTTTTTATTGTGGACTTTCCCACTGTTCTCAAGGACCTGGGATCCCTGAAGGTTGGTATTACCTTCTAATATGTCTGTAAAGACTGGGTCAAGGAAGCCATTGAGTACCTCAGCCTTGCCCATGTCATTTGCCACCAGTTCCCCTGCCTCATTCAGCATCAGGCCTGCATTTCTCCTAGTTTTCCTTTTGCTGTTATTATAGATTGCAGAAGCCCCTCTCTCCAGATTTGACTTTAGGTGGGCTTTGGCTTTCCTACTTACACATGCAGAGAGTGTCTCTATACTCCTCCAGAGTCACCTCTCCCTGCTTCCACCTCTACTGTCAGGAGCTCCTTGTTCATCCCTGCAGGCCTCCTGCTACCTTTGCTTAATTTCATTAGGGTGGCCACTCAAACTTGGAGGAGATGATCTTTGAAAATCAAGCAGCTCTCCTGGACCTCTCTTGTCTCTGGGATCATAACCCATGGGATTCTTCCAAGAATGTCCCTGAATAGGCCAGAAGCATTGCCATAAATACAAGATATTTAAAATAAATAAATACAAGATANTTGGACTCGATGACCTTAGAGGTCTTTTCCAACCTTAACAATTCTATGATTTTATGATTCTATATGAATCTGAGTCAGACACAAAATGCCTGTGGCAGTATTCAGAAATTAGCATACTATGTAGAATTCCTTTAAAAGCTAATAACTTGAAAAGGAAGTTATTACGAATAAACAATTAAACACTCAAGAGACAATATGATAGTTAAGATTATCAGAAGAATCTTAATGCTGCCTCTTACACACATATTTTCTGATAAATATTTACACAGTAAATACATCAGCTCAAGTTAGGCGGTTCCATGTCTTAAGTATCCTAAAATTATGCAGCTTGGTATGGCACCCTAATCTATGTAAACTGTGTGGAAGTCACCAGTGTGAAAAGTACAGAGTGAGCTTCTTATGAACTATCCCACAGATACTTTAAGAGATTGTGGAAAAAAATGAGTCAAAGTATACTGGAGACTGTAAAAATAATGCAGACAAATTAAGAAGGGTACAGAGAAGGCAACAAAGCTGATCCATGGGCTTGGAAGCATTTCCATAGAGGAAAAGACCCATCACAGTTGGAGTTCTTGGCTTGAAAGAGGATGAAAATATAACAGCAGCCCATAAAATCATAAAACATATGGAGATTGTTGTTTTTTGTAATCCAAGAGTTAGGGAGCACCCACTGAGATTGCTAAGGAAAAGGAAGCAGTTTGCAAGCAATGCATAATTACATTGTGAAACTGGTGGTTAAGGTTTTGGGCCTAAAAGTAAAAGTGCATATAAGAAGGAACATGTTGATTTGTCTCCAGAGGTACTGGTTTGCCTCAGGCACCCATGGATTTCCTCATACGAGGGAAAAGATTACTTCGTATTTCTCCCAATTCTTTCACCCCTCCTGCAAACCTCTGCTCTTGGCAACAGTAAGAGGTAGGAAACCAGGCCACTATGGCCTTTGTCTGATCCATTATTGCACACCTTAGTTTCTTACAACTCTTTCCCAGCCACATGTACTTTAAATTCAGTCTAAGCCAAAAACTGCTGCTTAGGTTGTGCGAGAACAAGATTTCCTGTTATATTGTATTGGGTCTGGCTGCGATGGAGTCAGTTTTCCCCGTAGCAGCCCTCATAGTACTATGCTTTGTATTTGTAGTTAGAAGGCTGTTGATAACACACCAATGTTTTGGCCACTGCTGAGCGGTGCTCGCACAGCATCAAGGCTATCTTTCCAACCTCCCCTCCAAAGGCCAGTGGGCTGGAGGTGTGCAAGAGGTTTCGAGGGGACACAGGCAAGACAGCTGATCCAAACCATCCAAAGGGATATCTTATGCCGTATGATGTCGTGTTCAGCAATAAAAGCAAGGAGGAGGAGAGGGTACATTAGTTATTAAGGCTTTTGTCTTCTCAAGCAAGCATACTGTGGCCCTACTTCCCAGGAATGTGCCCATGGGAAGTAGAGAATAAATCATTTTGTTTTGCTTTGCTTCTGCGCATGGCCTTTCCTTTTCTTCATTAAACTGCCTTTATCTTGACCCACGAGTTTTTAATCTTATTTTCTCCCCCTGTCCTGCTGAGGAGGGGAAGTGAGAGAGCAGCTTTGTAGGCACCTGGCAGGCAGCCAAGGTCAATCCACCACAGTCTTTTTTGGCACCCAACAGTAGAGCTCTAGAAGAATTTGAGATAAGGACAGTAATTGCAAGAAGTAATGGGCAAAATATGGACTGGACATTGCCAGAGAGAGGAATAATTGTAGGGAATTTTTGTTGTGAAGGGACAAGAGGTGGATTGTTGTAAATCATCCACTTTTGTCAATGTTGTGATGATGTAATTTTGACTTTGTTGTGGAGAATACTTTTTGTTGTTGTAAGTGAAGTTTGTGAAGATTCTATGGTGAATATGTGTTTTAATGATAATCGTTAATAAGAGATTCACAGAAGCAAGGGGTAGAATGTAGTGGGTTTACATGTCAAGATTTTGGTAGCAGGGGCGGGCTGCAGGGGTGGCTTCTGTGAGAAGACACCAGGAGCTGCTTCCATGACAGGCAAAGGCAGTTCCACTGCAGGCCAAAGTTGAGTCCATCAGTGACAGTGGGGGTGCTTCTGCGATAACATATTTAAGAAAGGGTAAAAACCACTGTGCAGCAGCTGTGAGGGAAAGAAGTGAACAAATGTGGGAGAAACAACCCTGCAGACACCAAGGTCAGTGAAGAAGGAGGGGGAGGAGGTGCTCCAGGCACCAGAGCAGAGGTTCCCCTTGTAGCCCATGGAGAAGACTATGGTGACACAGATTGTGTCCCTGCAGCCCATGGAGGACCACAGTGGAGCAGATATCCACACTGCAGCCTGTGGAGGACCCCATGCTGGACCAGGTGGATGTGCCCTAAGGATGCTGCAGCCTATAGAGAGCAGAGCCCACACAGGAAAAGGCTCCTGGCAGGAGCTGCAGACCATGGAGAAGAGCCCACACAGGAGCCGGTCTTCTGCCAGGAACTGTCACCCCATGAGGAACCCATGCTGGAGCAGTCTGTTCCTGAAGGACTGTACTCTGTTGAAAAGACGCATGTTGGAGCAGTTCTTGAAGAACTGCAGCCTGGGGGAAGGACTCATGTTGGAGAAGTTAATGAAGGACTGTATCCCATGGGAGGGACCCCATGCTGGAGTGGGGAAGGGCATTAGGAGGAATGAGCAGCAGAGATGAAGTGTTATGGACTGACCACAACCCCCCTTGCCCATCCCCCTGCACCACTTGGGGGGAGGAGGTAGAAGAGTCAGGAGTGAAGTTGAGCCTGCAAAGAAGGGGAGGTGGAGGGAAGGAATTTTTAATTTTGTTTTTACTTCTCATTATCCTAATCTGTTATTAATTGGCAATAAATTAAATAAATTTCCCCAAATTGAGTGTTTTGCCCATGATGTGATCTTCCTGTCCTTATCTCAACCCACAAACTTTTGGTCATTACTTCTCCTACTGACCTGCTAAGAAAGGGGAGTGATAGAGGTGCTTTATGGGCACCTGGTGGCCAGCCAAGGTCAACCCACCACATACATACAGATGACAGAAACACCAACCCTTTTTTTATGTTCAAAGAGAGTAATAGCCAGGAAAATACTGTTAGTAAGACATTCACGTAAAAATTCAAAGGCCATGAAAACTCAAAACTAAATGTGAACAGCAACCTTTAATCCTGTTCTCTGCCTGACTTCTAAAGATAGGTTGATTAAACTCTTTGGTCATACAAGATACTGAAATAGAGAGGTATATCCAGGGGTGGGCTGCAGCTTTGGAGCCCTAAATTTGAAATCAGTTTTCTCCTGCCAGGAATATGTTCCTCTTAAAGTCACGTTCTACCGGTTTGTGACCCTGGTCCAAGGAAGTGATTCTCCTTTAGACTTGTTTTTGGTCAGTAGTTAAGACATTAGAGAAAATAAAATTTTCTAAGAAAAGAAAATGAGTTAAATCTAATTTGCTTCAGCCTCAGTAAAATGCTTGATCTGATTGCTATAAGAAAAATTATCAGGTTTTCTTAAGAAAGAGAATCTGGAGGTTAGCAGAATAATTGCAGGCTCAGGTTTTTACACAGAATTCCAGATGAGCTCATACCAGTTACTGATGCCACAAATTTAAGAAGCTTTGTCATTTCCAAAGAAAACTGGGCTAGCATTCAGGAGGAAATGGGTGAGCTTGAGAAGTGAGGGAATTGAAGCAGTAAAATACTCAGTAGTGCAAAACAGGATTTTATGTAGAAAACCTAAGTCCCTAAAGATGAAACTTGATTTGTTTATGAAATTAGTTACTCAGTGTGTTGCCTGCAATAACTTGTAACGAATCTGAGGCCTGGTTTGGTAGTCCTAAGCAGTCTTTTCCCTTTTCATAGGCTCTGTTTAACCAGAACAGTAAGCATATATAAGTAAAGCTATTATTAATGCTGGAGAGGCTTATGTTGGTGTTTTAGAGAGGGATTCACTTCTACAGGTGCACGTGAAAGCTGTGTGAGTTTACATTCCAGGTAGTGGCAGCAGAGGAACATGGCATATCAACCACCTTTGGCTGGGAAAAGGACAAATGTCTAGTCTAGGCTGAACATTTAGGTTTTGGACTGTTTGGTTGTAGTGTGATTGTCCACAGACCAGCCTCTACAGGGAAATGAGATAGAAAAAGGCGGTTTAGTGTTGACCCTAACGGTATCCTCTTCTACTTGGTATCTCTGCTGGGTAGAGTTCTTGTTTATTTCAGTTCTGGAACTGGACACAGCACAAGGGTTTCTGGGCTCTCAGATGTTTCTTGATGCCTGCTCTTTCCCCCAGTAGGAGGAAGAAAACCAACCATGAGGGCAGCGGGAGACATGCTGGTTCTAGTCCAAGATGCCTCGCTGGTGTTTCCATGGGAGGATGCAGCAATGGCCTCCCAGCACACAGTAGTTACACAGGGGGCACCTCCAGAGGCTTTGTGGCTTTCCAGATTTTGGCTTTGGTAGTGCATCACTTGATTTGAAGAAGCATTTCTGGGCAATAAGCGTATGCAGTTTTGGGTTGCACATGGCAGGTTTCTGTAGCACAAACACAGCCAGCGCTGCTTGCAGTCCCAACAATGCAATTCCTCATTTTGGTTTTGCACTCATTGGGCTTCTGTGGACCCAGTCAGAGAACGCATCTCACCGTGTCCTGACATACCTCTGTCGCTACATTTCACATAGCGCTGCCTCTGCTCTAAGGTCTGCCACTTCAAACTTCTGGACTCATAACAAGTAAATATAATTTTCTCCTTGAAGCTTTCTTTGTTAGACCAAGTATCAATCAATATCGTGGTCTTGCCATTGAGGATTGTAAGATTTTTTAATGTTCAGGTCTCAGACCAATGATGAAACTCACTCTTTTTTTTTTTATAACGCAGAACATTTTTTACATAAGACAGTGGCAGGGAACACTCGTCCAGACATAGCCTAATTTCCTTTCTCCTTGAGAAATATTTGGGCATGAACAGAAAATTGTCATTAGTTTCTATTTTGCTATCCATTTCTTTTATCTTCAGTCTGCTTGAGGTTACAAACTCCAAATCAAAACATTGCTGAATTAATATGCTCTTCACTGCTATTTTTTTCTGCAGTTAATTTCTCATATGGCATACAAAAGAAGGTGAACATCTAGGTTTGGCTGGACAAAAGAATGTAAGCAAAGATGGTAAATATCTTCATACATACGCCTGGATACTTTTCCATGTAATTTTAAAAGCTGAAAACTTGCATTCACTTTTAGCCCTAGCACAATGTCTACTCGCCTCATCTAAAGATGCAGCTATTGCTTCAGCTGGACATGGATCACTTTTCCTAGACTGAAATGGTATTCCCGAGAGTGAGGTGCTGTGGGTTAACACGGTTTTGATGATGTTACAGTCACATGTTCTTAGTTTATACTGGAGTTTCTGATCTTCATGCTCTTCTCAGACATACTTTACAATGTAAGAGTGATCAGGCCCTAGGAATGATGTAACACATCAGAGCAACAGAAAGAAATAAGAGCTAGGTCTTTTAAAGCAGTATCAGCCATCAGAGTAAGTCTTAAGTACGCTATGGTGCTGACACACCTTTATTTTAACCTCTTTGTGTAATTTAATTCTGTGGAAAGAGGCATCAGGCTTTGTGAAGCTATTAACGCTTCCAAGGACAGACTGGAGTCTGAGAACAAATTACTATGGTAGTAAACAAGGAAATCCTTTGCCCCCCTCCCCTCATTCTGGGACTCTGAAGCTGGGCGTAAAGAAAAAGTCCTAAATGATCAAGGGACCCATGCTGTTATGGGAAAGGGAGGATCTCTCTGCCATGCTTCAGGAGCCAACCGAATTTGGGTCATAAACTTCTGAAGTGAATCAGAGTAGGATTTTCAGAACTGGTACCCTACGTTCTTCCAATCACAGACCTTTCTGTTAAGTTTGCTACTTTAATGTGATATTATTAACGAGAAAATATTTATTTTAGAGTTTTTCTCTGGGTTTCTTCATATGCTTCTTTTGGTGCAGCATCTTTGGCTCCCACTTGCCTACTGTGCTCAGATAAATGTCACGTTGACCCTCAGACGTGTACCTGCTGACTGTGGCGCCAGCGCGGTAAGAGCAGTTCTGATGCCACTGCCTGCTCCGGCTTGTTTATCAAGCCCTTAACTTACAGAAACTGATATTGTGTGAGATCATCTGCAGTTGATTGAAAAGACTACCTGACAAGAAGATAAGAAAAAAACCCATTCTTTTCCTACTGATGTCTGCTGGATGTTTTATATCTTTACAGTACTTTACAGGGCAGTTCACAGGATAGTTTCTTCTGTGTGTAACATCGAAGAAAAGGTATCTTCTTGTTCCTTTCTTTGCTCTTCTTAAAATCGAATGTTTCCTTCCCTTTCTTTTTGTAGCGTCAGAAATTACCCAGACCTTTTTAATTCTTTCTGCCCTGAACTAAAATCACAAAGATCCAACTGATAAGGAAATCTTCAATAGTAGATAGTTCACAAGGAGGGGGTTTAGGAGCTCCTGTGATAGCAACTAATGCTTTAGATTGACAAAAGTTCCCTTAATTTATAAAGAAAAGTCATTCTGCAGAGAACTGCAGAAAGAATTCCTCCTTCACTGGGGGTCACAGAGAAGTAAGGTTTCATATATATTTTTTAAAAATCAGTGCGAAAAGCAGACTCAGCTCTGGCTATTGTTTAATGCATTTTCAGGTTGATGAGCATCGTGTACCTACCCATCCCATCCTTCCAACCCTTGAAACAAAATAAACTGGATTTAAAATAGGCTAGTAAATGGTGGTATACCTCATTTGCACTTTTCAGATCTTCAAAGAGCTTTCTTCATGTACACAGACTCTAGGATGGACAGTCCCATGGGTGACCACCAAAGTCAAAACCAGTACACAGCTTTCTCCTGCTGTATATATTGAAAGGGCTGCTATATATTAGCCTCTGAAATGGATTTCATAAAGCAAGTTCAGAATGTTAGCTGGAAGCATGAATGCTCTTAAATCAAAGTTTCCTGAACTCATGCTTTCTGAAACATCAAATGATGAGAAAATTATAGCAGAGAAGGACAGGTAATAAAACAACTGCTGCTTCAAAATCCAGGTCAGGGCCTTATGTTAATTCTGTACTCAACAACCTATTTTTGTAACAACAACTTTCACAAAACTGCACGGAGAGGAGTGATTAAATAGCACATCTGGCCCTGAAATATTATTTCCTGATGTTATAAGTTGAAAAAGGATAACTACAAATGGCAATTGTGGTATAGTTACTGTGCAATAAATTCTGCTCCTGTGTCAGCACCCGCTGGGCAGGGAGAGGGGAGGAGACTGAACTAAGCCTTCATCTCATTCACACAGGCTGATTATACAGGAGCTTTAAATCCAGCTCTCATTCCACTTTATATTTTCCTCTCCATTCAGTTTCCAGTGAAGTGTTCCTGTGTTCTTGAGAAAAAAGGAGGGCATGATTAGGTAGGAGAGTAAAACATGTGTTTGGTTACAGAAAGCAATATCATTTCTCCCCTAAATCTGATTAGTTATTGTTCCCTTAAGTAGCGCTGACTATGTTCATGTGCTCTGCAATCCAAACCATAAGGCATAGGCACTGGCCAAATGCCAGTGCAGCAGCCCACTGATGCCATGCATAGAGGACAGAGCCTGAAAAGGCTCCAGGGGAGATCCTCTGGGGATGCTGAAGCTTTGGCCCACCTTTTCCAGGGATCCACTTTCTGAGCTTTCTTAATGGCCCTGCTCCCTGCCAGCTCACTCTCATCCTGTTGGCCAGTTGGTGTAATGTGGGAAAGGAGCCTAAACACTTTTGCATCTTAAAATCTGCAGTGTCCTGATTAATTCATTTGATCAGCATGATTTTATACAGTAGAGGGATGTAAGCATAACTATGATTATGCTTATCTTGTGGTAATTTTACACAAGTTTCTGTATGCTCAATTCATTTTTTCTGAACAGGTTGTGTATGCCATAGCAGACACGTTTGGGATTTTGATTAAACACTACTTTATGTGAATGTTTCACGTTTCACATGTTTCACTGTGGTAATCATCACCAGTAACATAAAACTGAGAGGACAAGGATAGAAAGGACAAAGGACACTCTCAAAGGACAATCTCCTCCTGTATGTCAGTTTGCACAGAGCCTTTAGATCAAGGCATTCAGCTCCACAGAAAGTCTCTTCCCCTGCCTAGAAGAAAACAGGGGTCTGAAGCTTTGGTGCTCCTCAGTCTGTTGCCTTATGAAAGCTTCGTTGGGCTAAGAGGTGAAATGTAGAGCAGCGGGGAGAGAGTGAGTACACCAGACTGCAGGAGTTATGGGCCAGCTGGAATCATCTAAGGTTTCCATCACTCCTGAGGGAGCCACCGGCAGTGCTACCGAAAAGCCTTCTCTCTCCCAGGGAGACCCGAGAGCAGCATGGAGCATGGCAGGGGCATACATTTACTGCTTTTTGAGTCTCACCATACATTTTGGCATCAGCAGGTGAGGAGGGAGCTATGAACAGACAGATGGGAGACTAGCATATAAAAAAAAGGAGTCATGGGATAAAAGGAAAAAGGATATTGCAAAGCTGTTAAATACTAGGTATTGTCATGGCCTGAGGTATATTATCTAAGAGGTTTTGTTGACATTGTTTCTTTTTAAAGTTTAATTTCTGAATTTTGTCTGCTATTGTGTTACTGTCTGCTTACGTCATAAATCACTGGAATGATGTCCAGTCTCGCAGTCTTCTACAGATATCTGATGCAAACTGGAAGCTGCTTAATATTCATTATGAGTAACTGCCTAAAGCAAATGGTGGCACGTGTAAGCTGCTTTGGTAGAACTTATTTAAAATACTCAAACACAGAAGTGCAATTACATGTGGTTATTTTTTTAGTGTAAATATTTGTAGTGCTCAAAAAAATTCTTTGTGGACATGAGATTGCCTGACAAACTAACCTATACCCAGAGGTTATTCTATTATGCAGTCATTCCTACAGAAAGTTAATCATGAAGAGATAGACCATATTTTGAAATTTTGGTCCAGGGCCTTTAAAACTGAATATGTAAGTCACAAACATAAATAGTTTGTATTTGTATAAACTTCAAAACAAATATTTTGTGTTATGTGCATAAACATGAGGATAGTGTATGCAAACTAAACTCCAGTATGGGCATCTCTAAAAATGAACTTAAGCAATATAGTGATAAGAACAGCTAGATACAGTCATCAAATTAGTTAATAATCTAAAAGATGTGCTGTGAGCATCACTGAAGTCAAACAAGATACCCTTCTGCCCCAAACGGGCATATATGCTGCATGAGAAAGTTAATAGAAATCCAGCCTTCAGTTGTCCTAATTTAGTCATTACCAGTAGAGAATGAGCAAAATCAAGAAAAGTGAGGATTACATAAACAGGACTATCTGGTTATTTAATTGAGACAGAAGCATGTCGTGATAGTTCTCTTCTGAAATAAGCTGACAGTGAACACTAATATGTCACAACATACCACAGATTAATTTCTGTTCAGACAATCTCAGACATAATGATTAGTACAGATGATAGTTAATACTGCAATTTGCATACCGTGGATTAATGCTTAACCTGGGTGATTACCATAAGTAAGCCATGCATCTCTCTCCTACATTCCTTCACCTGCAGATATTCAGGCATAACTTTAAACTGGTCCCCGGTGTGCAATACTCACTACCATGATCAGCAGTATAAAATGAAATGTTAACTCCAAAAGCAAAGGATCAGCCCTAGCTTTATGAATTTAGCATTCAAATCAAGCAATTTAAGTTATCAAAGTCTGAACTGAATACACTCTCTAATTATTTATATATCCATGTGAAACTTGCTGCTCTTTGTAAAACAGCTAGATATATTGACAATCAGTGAATATTAGTCATTTGAAAACCACTACCCAACCTCAGGTTTTACAGTAATTAATTTTAATTCTGACAGGGAGAGAAGCAATATTCTTGAGTTTCTTTAAGACTTAAAACAGTTCAGGTTTGTTTCTTATCTTTTTCTTGTGAAAGAACTGTGGAAATATACATTCTAAGAAAACCAAAACAGATTTGTAGGTAGCATCAGTGGTACAGGAAATGTAATGATGGCATACCATCCACATATTTGATTGAAAAATGTATTTTGAAGTTTTTTTGCTTACTGGTTGCAGTGGTAGGTGATAACTGCTATATGTTAAAAACTTAACAGATTCTTGAACTTTGAAGGTCTCAGCCTGAAAATATTTAGTATTTTAAACAGTTGCCTTAATATTTTTTGTGTCTTAATATTTTATGTTTTCTGGTAACATATGGAGTCTATAATGTCTATCATCCTAGAATTTCTATCTTTATTCCAAAGAACCTGTAGTAAATTATATACCAGGAAAATTATGGATCCAGGTGCATGGCTACCAATATTCAAAAATCCTAAAGTCCTTTCTGTGTTATTTACATGTTACAAGCCCCTGAATCTTTTAGATATGACTGTCCTCTTGTTGAAACTAAATATTTAAACTTTAAATGTTGCCTCCAAAATGCAGTAAGTACCATATTTTCAGAGACATCATATATTCCAGAAAGGTATTCTTCAACTAACACCATTTCTTTCTGCAACATTTTACGCTGGGACAGGGAGTCCCACAAGGATAAGAAAGCAACAAAATGTTGATCTTTTGCATTCAGCTAACCTTTGATCATGATATATAATCTCTTTCAAGGATTACAGCCCACACCTGAGCTCTTCTTTTAGAAGTCAGAGGAAACATCTCCTCTTCTTGTGGCTTTTATTGTGTGGTGAGAGCAGCATTTAAAATGACTTTCTGTATGTATATAGAAGAAGTCTTGATGCAGAATTGACATAACATTGTTCGTTTTATCTAATAAACCATGGACCATTCTTGCTCAGTGATACCACTGCCAGAGGAACTCCTTGAAACTCCTGTATTTTTTTACTTTGGAAAGACTGTGATAAATACATCTACCATGCATCTCTCTTCTTACTGCCATTTACAGCATGTAACTTCATGTTTCAACCTTCTCACTCATTGTATCTGTGAAAGTTCAGTGAGCTCTAGCAAAGCCAGCAGATAGGAAAAAAAAAGAGCTTGCTCTCTGTATCCATACTATGAATGAGCAAAGAAGCAATGAAATATCCCTGTTTATAGACTCCCTGATTGCACAGAACCTTGCAGATTCTTTTGTATCCACTCTAAGGAAGTTCTTCATACCTAGAGACAGGCAATTTAAAAGAAAAAACACTCAGGCTCTCTGTTGTCTGAAATACTGTTTTCCCTATGAAGCATCACTGCTGTTTTCTTTCAAATCCATAGCTCCTAACCCATAGTTAAAGTGAAACAAAATGAAGTTTAAAATGTGTCATTTTTTCCATCTGATGTAGGCATTGGAATAATTGTGCTTTTGCAACAACAAAAAAATTTAAGTTGTGAGTCTGTGTTTCACTTTGAACATATTGTTTCCCTTCCTCTGAAGGAAAGCAAACTTCCCTCAGAGCAGCTGCTGTTCCAGGTTCTTCAATGATTATACGAAAATACGCTGTTTGATCTTGCACACAGTGTAAACACAGCGCGTAAGCCAGTACTAAATAGACATGGATTTAAATGAGTTGTTTGGAAGACTTTACTCTGTTCATTACTGTATCCTGGAGTAGTCAGCCTCAGTTTGGAAAATAACTTGCTATTGTCACAATGTTTGCAGCTGGAATAGAGTTGACTCAAATTGCCAAGGACAAAATTGATTTTGGAATATACTGCAGAGATTTGGCTTATTCTGTCAAAAATTATTACACACCGAGAAACTGCTGACTCTGTAGTGTCACTTATGCTCCTCTCTTTCTTTCTTTCTTCGATAACAGAGTCTTAGGAGTTTTCTTAACTAGCATTTTCTTCTCAAAATGTCTTCTGCTGTAAGGAAGATTGTATCCTGCACTCCAACGCACAGATTTATGATGCTTAGAAAAAGCACAATGCTCAGAAAACTTTAAGCTATCTATTTATTTGTTTACTTATTTATTTTTGGTGCTCACATAATTAAGCCTGTCATAATTAGTTTTAATATGATGAATTACAAAGATAAGAGCATAGCATGCTTTGTGCCTATTCATTTCATTTGCAAATGCAGCACACATCTTCCTTATTGTCTGTGGTGCACTTTCACTAATAAAACAGTATGTTTAGAGAAGGCAGAAATCAGTCATCTGAAGCCTGTAGAAATGTGATCAAGTCTGGTGTGAAGTATGCAGGCTTTTCTTTCCTGGTTTACTTTGGTTTTGAAACCAGAGCCATAACTATGACAGAAGCTGTTTCTTTTGCCCTAGTGTGTCCATGATTCAACTCTCATCAGTAAGATCAGGAAATAAACTAGGCTGACTCTTCTTCCCAAAAAGGTCTTCTGATACTCTTTTTTTTTTTTTTTAATATCAACCTGTGCACATTTTCTTCTGTAGAACATTGCCTTGGTTGCATGTAAGCAGGTTGTGTCTTGTCTTCTAGTGACTCACAGGTTCTTGTTTAAAAAAAACAAAAATCAAAAAACAAACAAACCCAAACAAAACAAACATGGTAATTTCAAATCATCAGTTAAAAAAGGTTGCTTGGAACCGAACTTCTCCAGAACAACTTCGACATCAGTTCCTAAACCGTTATCTTCAGTGACGCTCACTCAGAGGTCTGGTTATAAGCCTCTGTATCCAGTTGATTAAACACTGAACTGTCAGGTTGAATTAAGTAACATAAATATAACTGATTTAATATTTTACTCTACTCACATGCATTCACCTAGGCAGAGTACTTAAATCTTTTCTGTGGAGTGAAACCTTTTCTGTGGAGTGAAACCTAAGTCATTAAGGATCATTTTAAGAACACTCTTTCCCTTTGTAAAACTGTATGGACTATTTTTACATTCCAATTATCATCATAGTATATCCCTGAGGCAATTAGTTTGCTTATATAAAATAAATGTGATTTAACATTAGGAAAGGAGAAGGCATGCTACACTGTCTGGTTAGCCCAAGTAACTTGATAATTTTTATATTGACTTCATAGAGGTCAGTTTGAAACTCATATTCAAGCTCCTATTCAGAAAGACAGTTCATACTCAACTCCTTTTCAGCAAAATATTACTGGATTATTAAGTATTGGAGTTGCCATTCAGAAACTAATGTGACTAGTTATTAATCACTGATCTTCTGGATGGCTTTGGACAAGTCCCTTCACATCTCCCTCTCTCTTTCTATCCATTGTCTTGGGCAAGGACTGTATTATACAACAGGGTCCTGAAATCAGTAGGGATTTCTTGGCAGTACTGTAAAATAATGTTTAAATGGTTTGGATTTCCAAACCACTATTCCTTTGTAAGGAAGATAATAGTAACTTTGCTTAAATAGTGTAGTATGTTGCTTGTCTGTAAGGAGTGTAGTTCAAGATAATATTAATTTTTTCTCCTATTCTATACACAGTGGCTACTTTTTTCTACATGAATTCAATAATGTTTACCATTATGCATTTAAAAAAAAAATTCACCTGTATTATGGGCACCTGAAGTAACCAATGGGATTATATGGTGCAAGAGTACTTTTCTATAATGTTTGAATTTGGTTAGAGACAAAGACATACTCCTCTTAGTCCTAAAGAAATAGAAGAATACTTATTAAAAAATAATGGACAAAGTCAGGTGACAATCAGTTAAAAACTGTGAAGAAACTTAAATGCCAAGTTTACTCATCTTTGGGAGAGAAGTTGGATTTGTATCTCACTAACAACAAAAAGGGAAACACAGTGTCTCTGTGACATCATTACTGTATGCGACATCAACACGTCATCCTTGTAAAAATATATGTTATCGATAGCTCATAAATTCAGATAATCTCTAACTGGGACAATGTTTCTTCTATAAGTGGAAGGTAGATGACAAAACCATTCGTTGTGGTGCTGTAGGTGGACCAGGAAAATAGTTTAGAAAAGCACTTGGTAGGTAATGGTAATTGTTTTTTACACTTCAGTCCAAAAAATTACGCAAGCAGTTAAAGAATGCTCCCCCTCTTTTTTTTTTCCTCCTTCATTCTGTGACTTGTTTGGTGTGCTCTAGGCTGAAGGATGGTGAAGAAGGCATAGACAGGATTAGTAGCTTTTGAAACCTTTTGGTTATTCCTTCATGAGTGTGTTCATTTCCAGCTACTTTCAGGTCAAATATGGTTAATCCTAATTCTAAAAAGATCATTTTCTTATTCTGATAGCAGAAATGTGTATTTGAATATGATTTTTAAAATCTATGTCAATAAAAAACCTAATTCCTTGTTAATGTATTTTCATGTGTTATATAAGGAAACTAAATAAACATGGGAATGTTATCAGTTTGAAGTTAAAGCTATTACAAATTACAATACAATAAATTAAAGTCCATTCCCTTAGATATGTTACCTATAGCATACTCTTAGACTTTGAGAATGGCTCATTCTGAGTCCTTGATATTGAGCAGAGCCTGAAACCTAGTACAAACACTGAACTTATCATTTTCTATTTTCTCTGAAATCAAAACCTAAAACAAAGGCTAGATGCATACTTAGCTAAGAAGCCCCTACAACAAACAAAATGTAAATACTTGCAAGAAACCCAGGGGATCAGCAGTACTCAACATTGTCCAGCGGTATCTTGAGAAACTTTTTTTTCCAAACACTTGCCCTTGCTCAGAGGTATCCCAAAGCCAAAAAGAAGCCTGGTGACTTCCATTGCTTATTTTGAGGGAAATTTCTGACCTCTGCCTTGTTATCTAAACTCTGAACTAATTCTAGAATTATATCCATGTATCCAATCTTAAGTATGAGATTTAATACACCAGACTTAACTTGGTTTGATGACTCCTGCTGAAACAAGATCTCAGTTTAGTATAGAAGTTTTGTAGAATACATAACAAAACCTCTGTAACACAAAGAGCTCAAGGAGGTAAGTTCCTTAGACGGTGTTTTTTGAATCTATAACTAACTCCTGCCTTCATTATAGCTAGCAGAACCACCTGAGCAGTGAAAGGAAGCATAAAGAATCAGCCACGAATGACAGCAGCAGCACAGTTCTTTACTCATGGGACACGCAGCACTGAGCATTAAGCTGGAATCTCTGCTTTTGACATACAACCAGTAGCACTAACTCTAACCTTAATTATAGCCCAGGGTTCCATCTCTTCAGAAAATATGTATGTAAGGCATGGCACTTAAAAGGATACCTCTTCCTACTCTCAGGTCCATTAGCACACAGCAAAGAGCTTACTTTATATTTTATATTATCCTGTCCTAATTCTTAGAGTAATTAAATGCAGCGGAGCTATCCCAGCAATGAAAGAGCTCGTCACATATTGGCCATAGTTGACATTAAACCTCTGCCTACCTCTGAACATTTACACTTTTTTATCTCTGCAATTCCTGGCACTATTCCTAACTTAATCCATCTCCTCTGAAAAAGTGAATACTGAAAGTGGCACCTGCCTTCTTGCCATCACTTAGAGCCATTTAGACTCTAAAGGAAGGAAAGGAACTCTTTAGTATTTAGATTTAAAAATCCAAAACCTAGCAAGGAAAGGAACTCTTTAGTATTCAGATTTAAAAATCCAAAACCTAATTCTTATTTTCAACTTCATGGTATCCCAGGGATCCATTGTGAGTAGTAAAAATGACAAAATACTGGTCATGAGAGACATCTACTTTCCTTTGAACTCTGAATGGCCATTCAGCCAAAACCTTCAATTAGTGGTTCCCAAATGCTACCTTAGCTGTCAGCTTGATTATTGCTAGAAGACCCACTTCTTCTAGAAAAGTGTATATGAAGTACTGGACAAAAGGGTTTTTGTATTCTTCAAAAACTGTTAGAGTCATTCAACACACAAGAAGAAAAAGGCCTCTGCAATCTTTAGACTCCCTTAACCTAATCCTAACCCTCACCTTCTCTATAGCCAAGAAATCTATCCAGACAGTGAAAGGGAGGTGACTTATCAACCATGACCAACTCTAACCTTGTCCTCAGTGGTAAAGATCATGCAACATCCAGCCTTATGATGAGATCTTCTCTCTGTAGACGCCAAAATCCTGTCTGTCATCTTCACTTTCATTCTAGCCAGCAGAGCCATCTGTACAATAAAAGAAAACATAAAGAGTTAGCACAACTCCTTGTCAAGAGATGACCATTTAAATTTCTGTCTGTGTGAGCTACAGAGCATAAAACTGACTTTTTCAGGCTTTAGATCCCCAACTCCTAAAATTCAAGGGCAGGAAGAACCAAGTTGACTCTTGTCTCCTGTCGGGGACAGGTGTGTCACAAATACTAATTTAGGATCTGCTTGGTTCCTCTATTATTTTCAGACATACTGACTCCATAAAGTTATTTCTAAAATGTTTTAAAGCCACCCATAACTTGCAGGGACAAAGTACCTTATACTAGGTCATCGTGCCTACCTGCTGGGCATTGCAGCATGCGTGTTGTACCTGCCTAATACAGACAGCCAAAATATGTCTTCTGCACAGGTACACTGGCAAAATGCTTAATGAAAGAGGCCATCGTTGAAAGCCACTGATGTTCTGACATTTGCCATTGTAAACAGTTTTTTGCAGTGATGACTTACAGTAGATAAGACTGCTTAGACTATGCTAGGTTGAGCTGGTGTTCAGTAATAGCTAAATTCATTACATCCTAAGATATTCATGCTTTATCCTGCTGCCTCTGATCACTCCTCTTATGCCACAGTCCATGTGAGAGAACATGAAAAAGACAGGTTGGAAGTCTGAATGTTAATGAGAAAGTTAGTGCAGAGGTAGCAAAAAGGACTAAAATAGACCCCAGCAATCACTAGGAAGCAACTTTATTTCTTTTAATATATATTTTGCCTGCTACACAATAGTGTTGAGGGTAAATTGATTGATGTTTTAAAGTGCTTTCTGTTCCTTTGATAGAAGTTGCTATGGAAATGGAAAGCGTACTTGTTAGATATTCGTCATCAGTTTTTGTTAAAACTAACTCTTCTAGGTTCTCTTTATCTCAGAGTGTTGCTGCACTCTTCAGCATCTGATGTTGTTAGCAGGCCCACAACAGGAACTCTCCTATGCTGTTCTGTGTACTTGCTTTCCATTCTACACATTTTAGCTGGATTTCTAAATGGCAGAGCTATAAACTCAGAGCCGTTTTCAGCATTGGAGAAGCCTCTAGCAGTCATCCTAGGGATTTTCATGATAATGTATTAAGCAGTTCAAAGGTTGAAAGGGCACTCAATCAATTGTTATTTTAAATATTTATAATATCTATTACATTATGTATAATAATATGTAAATGTAGTTAAAGTATTAGCCTCTTCTAACAACTGTCATCAGAGATGCCATGTCAAGGCATTTGGGGCCCTGGAGGCACGTGCATACAAATATATACATAACACCTTTTTAGCCCTTCAGTACTTTATGTTGCTGCTACCACTGCAGGACTGTCTTTCCTTTTGCTGAATTACAACAGCAGCAGTTGACAGAAGAGAAGGCAGCATCCATTTTTGCTCCTGTTTGACCCTACTTACCTGTAGGCATTCTCCTTGTTACAGCTCTAGTTATAAGTTTTAATTTTTTTCCAATTCTTTCCTGTACTTGAGAGAAGAAAACCATGATTTAATCATCCAGAATGATGAAAGGGTTTGTTTGCCTTTTTTTTTTCCATATTATTTAATAGGTCTTCAAGAGAGAAAGAGACCACCAAGAACAACAAAAAAGTAAGATTTTTTAAAAAAAAAAGTTTAGCTCTTTAATAGAGTCTAGCTTACCCCTCTGAGGCACAAACATGAATAGCTTCTCAGCATACCTATGCACATGTATGAAGAATAGCCCTCCAGGAACACAGGAAAGAGGAGATGAAACTTCACTGGGAAAACACCTCCCCAAAAAAATGAGTGCCCATGTTAAGCATGCATCACTTGTTGCTCTGGAAGGGAGAAGTACTGGTAGTATTACTAATTGGCTTTAGCCTTACTAGAAAAATGTGCAGGTGCAGCTCATTTGCAGTCAGAGCTTGCTTGGGGAGGTGTGGATGGCACTGAAGCAAAGACGGGTGGGAGGCTCCTTTTCCCAGGCAGTGAACCTTTCTTCTTTGCAGCCACTCTTGTCTCTCAGCTCTTGGTTGATTCCCATTGGTGTGTGTCCTTAAGGAGATATTAGTGGATAAGTGAAAGTTGTGTTTTGCTATCCTTCCTAAATCTATCCCAGGTATGAATCAAGAGCCCTCATTACTTTCTTGCCCATCTGTTAAAAATCTTACAGTATAGTGTGGGGAAATACAAGTGTTTTACTATCTCTGCAGCTGAGACTGGCAGTTTCTTAGCAGTAAAAGCAGAAAGAAATAAACCCATTCACAATGAAGGGACAATGTAATAAAAAGTGACCTTCATCTGTATTTCATTTTCTTTAAAGCTTCAAGAGAAAAAGGAAAAGCTTTCAGCTGGGTTGTCACAAACAGCCTGTGGGACCATGCAAAGAAACTTGCTTTCAGGATGTATTTCTGCTTCAAGGTTTCTAAATACTTTAATATTTTAAAAGGTATTCTAGTCTCTCATGGAATTGCATGGATACTGCTAGAGCTGGACCACACTTTTCCATCCAGACAAAAGTAATTTAAATCAAGTTCCTTAATGTTTCTAAGCACTGAACAGTAATGCTGAAATAATTTCCAAAGCAGAAAAACAACTATCCTGTAATTTTTGTTATAAATGTTAGTAGCATCATAAGAGTCAATTGGGAAGGAGTAAAGACATTGGCAGAGGGAAAAAAAAATGTTCCTAACAATTCAATACCGTTTCCATTAAAGTGTGAAATTGATCCTGAGCTGTAGTTAAGGGTCATCAAGGCAGTTCAGGTGAAAGACAGAAGGGGTAAGAAGGGCTGTGGAAAGGTTACACAAAGTTTACTTAGTGCTTGCTTGGCCATGTGCTGAGCAGCTATGAGATAATCCTTCACATGTCTGAAAGGTCTTTCTTTTTTGCTTTACAACTGATGGGAGAATAAAGGGGCTGAAGAAGCAGTTATACTCAGTAGTTACACTTGGCAGTCTCACTAATTCAGTCTGCATCTCAGTTCCTGCTGCTTCTTTTATCCTGTTTTTTTGAGAGATCACTTCCCCTTCAGCCCTCTTTACACACAGTTATGTTTCCCATTTTGTAATGCCTCTGTTGAAGATTCTTCTTGTCCTTCTTTTCTCTGACAATCTTTTAGAGGAACAGTAGGTCTACTTGGGCCCCATCAGCATCCACGGAATGGAAACACACTGTTCTGTCTTACTGCATCTTCTACTCTGATGAAAATTTGGAGATGGCTGAACCAGAGGCTGTCCCACCTTTCTTGCTGGAGCAGCGTTTCTCTTGTAGCTTTGGTAATGCTTCATGTCTGCCCCACTGCTGCTCTGGTTATACCTGGCTTATTCATATCATATTTCTTGAATAAAAGCTGACAGCTGGGGTGTTGTGTAGAGTGAAGACATCTTGAGTGGTACTTGGTTTGCTTTAAGCAAAAAGACATTTTATACAGTGCAGAACCATGGCCTGCATGAGACATATGTATGGGAAGGGCCAAAATTTTAAAATTTCTAAATTTTAGTGATTTCAGAGTAATTGTTTGTAAGTGATATACAAACAACAAATTTGTAAATAAATTCTGTTTATGGTGATGGTAAAAAAGAAAAAAAAAAGTGAGGGAAAAATCTCCTCCTTTTCTCTGACATCATAAGGAATACAAACCGTTCTTCACAGCAAATGCTGTTACAAGCAAGATACTTTAACAAGAAGTAACATATCTGCTGTGCTGAAATATCCATTTAAGTACCAGCAGATCATTAAGAGTCATCCAGACTTATTTCACCGGTGTCTTTTCAGCATCAAAAGATGCTGAACAACAGAGGTTTGAAAATGTAACTGTTGGCATCTTTTTCAGCTATAACTAATTTGTAAAAGATGATGGAAAGGTGTATGGCATTTATATGCCGAGGGTCAGTACACCACAATATTGTACTACTGACTTATAATTTCACTTGAGTTTCTCCATTATTTTGCCATAACTCCTTTGAAGTCTTGAGCTCTAGAAGCAAATACATCAAACAAATGGCCCTAACTTTGTTATTCTGTGAAGTTATTAAAGTATAATAAACAACTTTGTTGGAGGTAAATCCTCACACCAATAAAAGATGTGAGCTAACATTATAAAAAGTGCATGTGTAGAGGAACGCCCTAAAAGTTGAGATAAAAAAAATATAAATATTAGTATTTTTTTTCTTCTCATGAGGCATGATAGTGAGTTTTTTTAAATAAAATGAGATCTTTCAGGTGCAATAAAGAGATTTTAAGAGTGCAATGTCAGAAGAAGAGATACTGGAGTAAAGTGCTAGCTGAAGCTCTGCTGCTGACAATACTTACATTTGCGTGTACCTTTATTTGCCTGAGTCCCCCCACTGGTAGTAATAGGACAGTACTTCAGTGAGTAACGTTAAACATATCAATTAGTAAGTTGTGCAACTGGACTGCAGCAAGCAGGAAGTTAATGCTGATGACATCTGCATTGAGTCAGAAAGATACTCTCTTCCCTTTCATCTTCCCCAGTGATTGTTTCTTCATGGTGCCTACAGAAGTTGCTCAAGGGATTTTATCTTCTAAGTAGTATGTGCAGGAAATGGAGACCCATAAAATCATGGTCCTTTCCATCTCTACTTTGGTAAGAAATATCTTTGTGCTACCCCTAACTGAAGGCTGTGTTTATCAAGTTTACAAAAGCTCTAGATCAGACAAATGACTAACACAGCTCTTAAATCTAACATACATTTTCCCAAAGCTTGTCCCTTTCTTTAAGCCGAGACATAACAGAGCTTGCACTGGGTATGCACTTTGGTGCAACCAGCCTGTCTTAAATGTAATCCAGAAACTATCGTGAGTAAAGTTTAGGGAATAAAAAGATACTCATACAAAGTGTTACATACTCATGATAAGGGAACTGTTTCTATATAATGGTTTAGGACCTATCCAAGAACTTGCTTAGAATATTTATTTACTTGTATCCTCATTTACTTTCATCGTCCTATTTGTGACACTCGCAATCCTATTACCTAGGTAGCAAAGCATTGCCTTGTCTCAGAAACAGTGTGCAATTAAAATTTATGTTTCACAGAAATCATAGGTCTTTTAGTATGGCAAAATATTTTAGTATACTGGCTTCTATACTGCTGCTGAGAGATGTTAAAAATTGTATGCCTACGTAACCTAAATATTTATTATTTTTATAGTCTTTTCAGGTATGGAATAAAATCAGTCACAAATCTAGAAGCTACTACAGGGGATCTCGGTTGAAAGTCAGCATAATTACTATTTTATAACAAGATGTCTTGCTTATTCCTTGATTAACAAACTTGATTATTTCAGGAACTAATAGCCACTTAAACTACACAGTGTTGATCCACCTATTTGTGAATATTAAAAATCTGACAGGGACAGAGGGAAGAGTTTTCCAGAGACCTTCTTCAATATTATTCACTGGGCGAAATCTCATCCTTAGCACTTGTCTAGGGCAGCTGCACTGAGGCACCATGCCATCGTAACAGGCATTCAGGTATGGTGTGCCCTTCCAAGGACACAGCAAGTCATATTCAGAGATTCAAGCAGGACGGCATCTCATAGCAGTAATTTCTTTTTTCCTGAAATATTTCCTCCAAAGCATCACCTGTAAGATATAGAGCTGTGCTTTCACAGTATGTCTCCTCCTTCTGTTCTGCACTTTAGTCAAGTCTTAACATAAACCTTTTGTAATTTCACAGAGAAAAATAAATAACTGAAAAAATTATGATCATTATATCACAGCAAACCCTGTTGTTACTTAGAAGAAAAATATGTTCTCCAACTCCGCTGTTGCATTTCTCATTTTTTGTTTGAAGGTACATAAAGTTGGTGAAAAAAACAGTGCCCAGTCTATCAGTGTGGTATACAAGCAGTAGCTAGACAAGTAAATTATTTATGCTTACAGTATGGCCAGGTTCCCTCTTAGCCCTTTTTGAACAAATATTCAGTATCACTTGTTTTGCTTCTACAAAAAGAGGGACAAAGGTTTCTGGTTTTGGGTTGTTTTTTTTTTAATTTTTTTTTTTTATTTGCTTAGTGTGTTTGGAAGGAATTAAAAATACTTCGTTGTGAAGAGAACTTAGCATAGCAATGTAAGCCCTGACTTTTGCAATGAGCTCTGATGGGACTGTATACAGACCAGCCAGTAACAGACTGCTGACAGTCTTAAAGTATGAGCTATTCTTAGTTATTGAGGAACAATATCTATTATCAAGGAAAAAAAAATCAATTTTAACTAATTCCTAAAAAGATGTTCTGGCAAACATAAATGTTCAGAGACATATTTTATGACTACTGACCCAAATTCAGCTACTCAAAGACAGTATTTACCTTTTTGTCTGTTGCTATACATATACAGTTTATACATATACAGTTTATGCACATTCACTTGTGAAGAGCGGGAAATCCTCCCTGCCACTGACCAGTGACGATGGTCCAACTTGTGAGAGTCGAGTGAAAGACATATGTACTGTTGAATGTCCTTCAACATGTAACTCCAATAAAAAAAGGATTAAAACATGGCAGTTTTATTAAGCAACATTAAACCAATGTGTAATATCTGGGTTATACTATGCTATACCTGTACATTACTGCAGCAGATATCCCTGGCTTTATAAGATCTCAGACACTAGCCTGTAGTGACAGGTCCTTAAACTGTCCCAATTAAGTTGCATTTAATTTCTTACTCTAGATTTAAGAGACAATACTAAGATGTCCTTGGAGAAGAAACTAATTAGACAGGTAAAAAACTTACCACAGTTTATATGAAAGCTTTAATTTATTCACTTTATCCGAATCAGACTTTCTTCAGATGTTTTTGTTTTTAATAAAACAAAAGGAAAAACTCAACAAAAATAGCTAGTCATCTACCTGTCATTGTGTATCCCTGCTCACATTATTCTGCAGCTAGTTTTCCTGTTACCATTTGTATTCAGAAGCACACAGTAAAATATGGCTTGTTCTTTGCTTTTTCTCAGGATGAGAAGAACAAATAAAAAAAAAAGAACAAAGAAATATTGCAGTCTTGACAGCTGCTACTGGTTTTAATTAGTTAATTTTTGTGTATTTATTAACACCTGCCTGTTTAAGAAAGCAACTGAAATTTTACTCTGATAATTCCACTGCTGGGGTCTCTAATCTAATATATTCAGGTCATGTTCATTCTTGGGACCTTTAGCAATTAGCCATTTTTATCTATGGGTTCTGAATATAGTTTGTATTAAAAAAAAATCCTACACCATCCCCAGCTTTATTTAATTATCCATAAATTGGCCTGTGGTAATTTATGTGAATAGAAATTTTCATTGAAACCAAATGTTAGCAAAGGGAAATGTGTTTTGGCCAACAGTAATGACTTGTAACACTTGAAGTTTGTCTAAAGTTATTATTTATAGTAAATTAATAAGCAAAATTTTGCAAAATAAAACTGCAGAATACCTGGAGAAAACAAACAAACAAGAACAAAAAACCTATCCTCCAGTGAGCTTTTGACATTAGGGAAAGATTTGTCTAGTAAAAAAATCTTATCTGGCAATGTGAAAAATTTCTAATTTTTAATTTTTCTAAATTTTCCTGATTTCTAACATTTCTAATTTTACTACTTTCTTTTTGATTGGAATTATATCATTGTGAGCACAATCATTCCTTCTTTTTTCTTGTTTTAGACTATAAAAGATTTCAGATGTGAGCGTAAATTTTCTCTTTGGCAAGGTTCTACACTGTCATACATTAGAGATAATGAGACAGACGGAACATGGAGATGTCCTCAGCATCCTTGTATATCAGTATTTACACAGCACCATTATGAAAGAGCCATTTCATTTACCCCTACTCTGTTCCAACAGCTTACATTTGGGAATACTTGATTTAAAAAAAAGGCATCTAAACGTGCAATAGTCTGTACTGTAAAGGCAAAATGTACAGGCTTGTTGGTTCTGTTTGGGTAAGCATGAAGTTTCTATGTTTATTCTTAGATTTGGAAAGTTTAAATCCCATATCTTTCAAAGGAAAAGTGCATAAATAGATAAAGAAACTCCTTAAAAAACATTTTGCAGTCTAACTTTCCTTCTGCAGAACAGAGGAATGACTGATGATGTGTCCTCTGGTCCCTGCAAATTTTTTGTTGGGTGAAGATGATTTGTAAATAAGTTCAGTTGGTGGGAGAAACCAATAGTCCCATAGTGTTAATCCATTTGGGCAATATTTAGTTCACAGTTTGCAAAACCAAACAAGGATCTGGGTATGAAGTGGGAGAGCAAATGGGGACACACCTGCTGATGGCTATGTGCTTTCAGGAAAGGGGAGGAAAAGACTCTGATGGATGAACTCATTTTTTTTTAAAGTGATATTGACTAGTATTTTGCAGTTTGCTAAATTTTTCACAAAGCTTTTTGGTTTTCATAACTAAATGAAAGAATAAAGCAGAAAAGCTTTGCATTTACAAGTAACTTTTAGATAAAGAGAAAAGTTCTTGATATTGTAATTAATGTGATTGCAGACAGTTGGATTTTCTCTTTGTTGAACTTTAGCGTGCATATGAAGCTGTGATGCAACAGACTATATTGGGCACTTTTCAAGCATTTCTTTCACATTTTCACTTCCCTTCACTTTTTGCAGGTAAAACTCTTGGTTATTGATTCAATATTTAACTGCTGATATACAATCTCTACTATTTTGTTACTAAACAATAAACTTCATATTTACTGAGCAACTTAATGTATTTGGTAGCATATAGTCCTGCAAATTCTGGGTATGTTTGGAATGGTTTTTGATACAGAAGTTAGAGAAAACTCTCAGTGACATGATTCAAACTAAAATAAAGATGTTCATTGAGGATGTTGAGGTAAAAGATGACTTGGATGAAAGTGATGGTGAAATTATTGAGATCATAATCCTCAGCAGCAACAGCAGCAGAATAAAAATAGTCAGTCTGCAGCAGAATTAAACATGCAAAGCAAAAGGTTTAGATTTTGGAAAAGTAGACTCAATCATCAGCTGGTAAATTAAACTCCCCAGAAAACTGATTTAAGGAAAAAAACCCAAGGGAACTAATGTTTTTTTAAGGGAACAATAATTCAGTTGCACAAATGCAAATTTGCCATTGCAGAGGAAAGACACATATTGTAGTAAGAAACCAGACTGGAGGCTAGCAGGCTTTAGAGAATATAGCTTGCAGGACTTCAGTACGGCAAAGGGATTACTTCATAAGATTGATAAGGCCTCCTCTTTTCATGAGTTCAGTTAAAGAGACTGTATTTCAGGAAAGATAAGTCTCTTCTGACTTGAAACTCAAGAATTCACCTGAACTGAAACCTGGTGAGAGCAATGAGAATTTTCTGTGGTCTAGAAAACTAGGGAAAACTAAATACTGGATAAATGGAATAGCTTAACGTAAAGAAAGGAAGCTGAAAGAGAAAGATAAATTTTCAGATATGTTAAGAGCTACTGCAAAGGAATATGTTTCCCTTTCTGTGGTAGAAAAGAGAAAAATGAATGTGTCTGAGCTGTAGTAAAAAAGATGAGCGTGGAGATTTAGAAAAAGAAAAAAACAATAACCTGCCTCAAAGGACAGCAAAGCATTGGGAAAGATTATGTAGGCACTCATAGAATCCCTGTTGCTGGAGGATTTCAAGAGCAAGTTGGTAGAACAGCTGTTAGGATGTGAATTGGGGTTGGTCTAGATGACTTCTGGAGATGCTTTCTAGCACTGTAACTCTGCAACCCAACTGCCCTAGGAATTTGGCAGTAGCCCACTAATGGCAGCTGAGCCCTGACTGCTCAACTTTGCGACACACGTCCAGTGGCCCATGGACTGTCAAACACCCAGAACATGCTTTATCACAGCTACTGTCACAACAGTATTCGTACCACAAAACAACCTGTAAGAAGAGAAAACCCGTTTCAAATGGATAATATATTTCAGTGAAGAAAGTAGCAACACAGAATTGGGAAGGCATGCAGTAATTGAAACAACGGGTTGAGGCAGCTGCTGGAAGCAACCCATTAAAGTTAGCACAAAGGCAATAGATTGAATAGTGTGTTGCCAGGACTTAGAGCATGATTTGATTAGATGTGTTTTTCCAATAATTATATGTTGTCCATGCACCTCCATAAATCACAAAAACTGTTGGCCAAACGGCCTGTGGCTTTTTTTTGTTGTTGTTGTTTACTAAGCATAAATCAGTCTCCTGGCTTCCAACATACCAAACTTGAAATCCAAGTCTCTTCTTTATATCCATCCCTGTTTAGTTAGGATTAGTATGAACACTGGGAGGGAACAGAATATTATCATCTTTCTTCCACATTGTGTCAGGAAGGGAGGTTTTTTCCCTGTTGTGTATTGCTTCTTTCCCATTAGGTTTTGCTAGTGCGTAGGCATTAGCTTTGATTCTTTACAGGCAAACTCCTAGAAACATACGGTTAGGAATTTGCCCATCAACTAGGTTATAAAAGAGAGGGGAAAAAAACCCACAACCCTTTTCAATTGTATTTTTCTTAGCTGAAGTTACTTTAGTTACATTACCTAACATTTGAGAAGGGAAGCAAGTTTTAATGTAAGTCTGTTCTTGCAGCAGTGAATTAACTATCTTTATTCCTTATCTTGGGTTGACCAATTCCAGACCAGTGTTTCAGGAACAGTAATAGTTTAATAAAGGTAAAAAGTGAAGGGTCTCAGCATTTTGGTTTCAAGCAACATTGACCATCTCACAGACATTTGAAACTCCTTTTTTTCCCATGTGAAAAAGCACTGTGAGTGCAGCATAAGCATTTCTGTGCAGTGTGTGCGCGCTGCAAGGGGGCCTTTTGTAAGCATACGAGCGGTTGTGCAATCATGCTTGCTTTCCCTGACTGAAATCTCGGCTGCCACATTGCAGGAGCAAGTCACAGATCCTAGTTAAAAATGAGCTGGCAGCAAATTAGTCCTTCCTTTTTCAGGGAAATGATTCATTCCACTGCACCAGCCTTTGAGTTCACTCTCAAGCCCTTTCAAATAATTCCTGTGTCCCATACTGCCTAGCTAAGTAGGGAAAAAACAATATTTAATTAAAGCCAGTATTAGGAACAAGAAATGAGACTATTGTTGTTAATGTTTCCCGTGGGCTAAGTAGTATGTGTTTGTGTGAAGAAAAAGAGTAGAAATTAAGCCATAATAATAATAAAACTTAGCCTTTGCTTCTCCAAAGCCCTGTTAAGTCTGAGAAATCTTCATACTGCAGTTGTGAGTTACAGAAGCAATAGATAGCACTAGAAGTCTTAAGAAGGGGATATTTTTCTCTCCATGCTGACAAAGAACACGTGAGGACTGCATCTGCACCTCCAGCCCCTGCGTTGTTTTTCTTTCCAGTGGGCTGGAAGGAAGGCTGCTGAGAAGGGAACTTGCATGAACTTCTTACTTTTCCTTTTTGTGGCAGCATTCAGCACTAAAAGGATAAATATGCTTAACTGATACATAAGTTCAAAAGCTGTGTGCAAAAATTCAGAAGCCCCCTGCAAACAGTGCCTTTTAATTTTTCATCAAGCACTAGGAATATTTTCATGAAAAAGAAAAATATTGCTGCTTCTTAAGCATCTGTCTAATCCTGCTGTGTTGTCCTCATCTGATACGGGTTTCATCTGTTCATTTCAGAGCATGTTTCCCTTTTTCCTTTTGGAGAAGGGCAGTGACAGGACTGAATTGAGACGAGGAGGAACTCTGTGTTTTAGGCTGCGTGAACAGGTTTTGAGTGTTGCAGGAATGAGTGGAAACAGCTAGTACTAGTTTTAATGAGTTTATTCCATAAGAACTATACGAGCACAGCAGAGCTTTGGTGGTTAGCAGCACAACTCCAGAGCAAATGGTTTTGGAGGCTAGCCATGCCAGAAGGTCTCTGCTTTTCTCTGTAACTTCAGAAAGTCTGCACAACATCATCTGGTACTGGACGGCAATACTGTAACTCCTTAGAGAAGAGGAGCACTCTTCTTGGTTGAGTTTGGTATCTGCTATGCAGGGCATACAGATGAAGTAGTATCCACTTACGTGAGTGTTTTCCCTTCATTCCACTGATGGGTTAAACTCATGTCTTTGGGTTTGTTTGTGAAGCAATACCAAATAGAGACACTAAGGGATGGCTTCAGCTGGGGATGGGCTTTTGGTTGGATACCTTGGGGATTTATGGGCCCTAATGCTTTTGGAAGGGCCTTACCTTGTCTGTCCTTCACATAAGGTCCAGAGTTTAACTGATGACTAGATTTAACTCTAGAAGAAATTCTATTGTGATAAGATTAGCAGAGATACTTCTGGGGGGAGGATGATTGTTTTGTTGTAGTTTTCTACAGTAGAACAGAGTACTGTCTATCTGAAAATAGTTTCCAAGAATTCCCAGTATTGCAAGCAAAAAAGGTGCTGATGATGCTCTTCTTTCATGCTGTCCTCATGGCTGCTGCTATTGTGCTTTATTATTGGCTTTATATTTGCTATAGGCTGTTCTGGGACACAGAGTGGATGTTTGCTGGATGCTTTGGAGAAACCTAGTCCTTTTTTTCCTCTTTTTTGTGAAGTACAAGTCTATACTTAAGAGCACATGTAACAAACATAAAACTTAAGGCATTTTGAAGTTGTTTGTACTGCCTTCCAAATCTCCAAGTAGATTTAAATATGCAGGCATTTTAATTTCTGTACCTTTCTGTCACTTACATTTTGTTTTTCACTTTCTTCAGGCTTCCTTTTATATACGATCAGTATGCCTCTCAGCGTGGTCTCTATGGTGTTAGTAGGAACAGAAGAACTGTAGGAAAAAGGATTTAGATGTGTGGGATGAAAGTTACAGCAGAAAATCCTTTTAGTAAATATGCTAATTTAGGCAGTTTGTTGCAGTTCATGGGGACTGTCCACACATTGCAATAAGCAAGTCTTTTTTCTGCCACTGTCTTGATTTTCCTAATTTTGAATGTATAGAGCATGGTAATAATTCATTAGTGTAAAAAGGAGGTTTCTATTTGAAATTCAGCCTTCATCAAAAGTATTCTGCTGGTTCAGCTGATACTGTAACCAAAACTTGTATGTGTACATGGACTGAATTTGAACTAATGGGCTCCCTTGAAATAACTGTGACTGGTACTGAAGATGACACAACTGTGGCATCCTGGATGCAGCCACCTAAATATAGAGATGGGCTCAGAGACAACATTACGTCTGGGAGGAAAAGAGAAATTAATGTATGGAGGCCTCACACTCACACATTGGATGACTGCCCTGTAAAATTGGCTCTGCATACAATCTTAGATGGATTTCAGCTTGCACTGAACTACACAGCTGTTCTGTTATGGACAAAAGAGCAAATCAATTTTAGGTTATTTAAGTCTACAGAAGTGATACATACACCTTCTGTATTGTGCGGATGACTGTTGGTTACTTGCTGTATTTTTGTTTTTTAAGAAAATGCATGCCCTCAGGGGAAAAACAAAAAGGCCAGAGCCTAAAGAACAGCAAATGAAGGTTGGATGGGCAATGCTAAGGGAATCACCAAAAAGATATTGGTCTGTCAGAGCAAGAACCTGACTTTTCAGGTTAGAAATGCCATCGGGTTTTTAAGACTGTGGCTTAGAAATGACTCCTGAGAGATTTCCCAGTGGAAAAGGATACAGAAGAGCCAGGTAGGATGATTTTTTTTTGAATCATTAGAAATAAAATCATTAAATTCCTCTGGTGTTTTGATTTGAAGCGTCAAGGCATATTGACAGTGCTTCAAATATAACCATGAATAAATTTCCTTTAGAAGTTTGGCATACAGAGATGAGTCAAATGGCAGGATACTTTTTATAACCAACTGATTATAAAACTGTGCATAGATTTGAACCAGAAACTGAGATGTCAAAGACTCTATGTCTCATTCTGTTCTCACCACACAGTTACATACCTTACGGTTTTTCCATTTAATACTCGATTTGACTTCTTTGTACTACATCTAATAGTGACTGGGTTTTTTTACTCTTTTGTATTCAATTAGGAGGTTCAGAAATTAATGCAGACTTCTAAACCTGTACCAGCTGCCTGCGCAGAGCCAGAGCACAGGGCACAGAGGCAGTGTCGCCACTGCCAGTTTTTCTTTTGACTTACTGTGGAACTGAGGATGTGTCAACACAACATTCAGAGTGATGAAACGGAACCTAAGTTAGTTTTCCCAGCAATAGGGAAGTGCCAGTTTGGTGCACTCCTTGGGCAAATAAGCTGTGTTGAGAGGTAGCGTGTACCGGCCTGGTTGGCGCATCACGCTGCAGCAGCCACGCTGCTTCCAGTTGTGCGCTGGCACTGATCTCGTGCTGCTGCAATGAACCCTGGAAACCCACATGGAGCACCATGTTTCACCTCAAATTGTCTGATGTCTTTTCTGCAGAGGTACATTTCAAGTATCTTTTTATGTCTCGATATGATTATTTTAAGTGGATTTATGTTCCCCTGCCTCCCCCTTTGTCTCCAGACTTTCCTGCAGCACTGTTACGGTGCCAAAACCGGTAGTGTTTAAAGGCTCCGTTTACATTAGAAAGCCTAGAATTGTACGTAGGTGGGATTTTTAGGTGTAATAAAACTATGTCCTGCACTTCAATAGACTTCTAGTTATGTTCACTGCATGCAACAAGCTTGCAGATAAACTTTTGAGTTTCTTTTATAAAATGTCTTCATGGCAGTTACAGCATGATCACTTAAAAACAGCTGATGGCATCCATCCACTCAGTAAATTTACTGTTGCGTATGATGGATTTCAGGATAGGAAACTTCTGAAGATGCTACATCTGAGAAAGTGTGGAGGGGATGGAGAGGTGAGATTTCCGCATGGCAACTCCCAACCTTACCATCATCTGCCAGTCACCCCTGTGTGACCACTCATTTCTTGGCTCATTGTGTCTTTCCCCAAACCAGCCACAGAGTCTATCAAAAGTTTTAACCTACTCTTTTAATGGATGTCTAGTAATTACTATTAAACCTGAAAATGGGGTTTGTGGCATTGGAAGAAAATATTTCTATTGTCCATTCTGAATAAATTCTTCCACAGGAATAAATTCTTCATTGACATTTGTACTTTCTTATGGTTATGGTATGCATTTAACATATCAGACATCTTACCACTTGGGGCTCTTGGGAGCCATGTGCTATTTTTAGCAGGTCTAGTAGATTCTCCTGGGGATCCATTGCTATCTTTGGGAATGGCATAGATCACAGGTAACAATGGTTAACAGAGCTTTGCACTGAGAAAAGCAATGTAAAAGGTAACTGGGTGGAGTTTAGAGGGAAGTGAGAGTGTCTTTGCTCTAGCCCTGGTGAGACGGCAGCCTCTCTGTGATGGATCGGTGTTTCCCTGTTCACCAGTGAACAATGCATGAAAATGCTGTAGCTTCCACCATTTTTTCCAACCTCTACTGTCTTTTCTTGTAAACACCAAACAGTTCCCAAATCCATTTAAAGTGTTATCAAAAGAAATAATATCAGGTAAAAAAAAAAGGAGAATTTGCAAATAGCAACTGCAAGTGTTCCCCCACATTTTGGGGTGATGGTGTCTTTATTTCGGTAACAATGTGAGCTTTCTGAGATAGTGGATGAGAGAGGCTGTCAGGGCACTGCATGGGCTGGCTCCCCCATGGGAGCTGGGGCCGAGGGTGGGAGCGGGACCGGGGTGGTAATGGGGTCAGCCCAGATCCCGTGCATGAGAAGCCCTTGTGTGCAGTCCCTCCTGAAATGCACTGGTTTTTTCCAGGAGAATTTTTCTACCCCTGTTGGAAATGGGAGCTTCCCCTGCAGCCACAGCGGTGTCCCGTGAGCGGGGACTCACAGCCCGGGGTGAGTTCCTCTGGTGCAGCAGTGAGTGCATGCGGGGTGGTGGTTTTTTCAGGCTGTGTGAATTTTCATGTCTGTTGTGGGGCTGCTTCACTGCTTTTCCTTAATGTAGAGAAAAAGATTTGGAGGAGCTGGGTTTGTGTATAACTTCTAGGCACTCTGGAGAATCATAGAATCAT
>VZTQ01014977.1:38037-172526 GCA_013400755.1 Pelecanoides urinatrix | reverse complement strand
CGGTGCCGATTGTCAACCCACAAAAAACATAAAAAAAAAAAAAAAAAAAAAAAAAGAAAATTTTAACTTGAGTGGTCAGAAATTGTGGTATTTTCTATTCAAAGTCCCAGTTTTCATTTTTATGCAGTTGGCAATCTGCCTTCTCTGTACTGCTCTTCATTTTATTTAAATGCATCACAACAATCATTAAATAATTGATATTTGCTAGATACTCAGTCTGAAACACAGTACTTGCCCAAATAACATTTAAGTAACTACCTACCAAGAAATCATCATTCCCCAAAGAATAAGAGTGATTTAAAAAAGAAAGCTTAATATACATTAAGAAATATTAAAAATAAATATTCCTGGGTGCTTCAAGAAACACTTCTTTTTAAAGAAAATAAGATCCACAGTGTAACATATAAACAACGCAAAACATTTGAAGGAAAGTACACTTGATAGGCCTTTTTGATTCTACCCCAGGTAACATTAACATCACCCTTTCCAGCCCCGCCAGTGTTCCCAGACTAATTAATGATCCCAGTTGTGCTCTAACCCAGACACTTGATGGGATCTAACTGTTCAAGTCAGACACTGACATCTAGCAAATCCTGAGGTTGACCATGGCCAAAAAAAAAAAAAAAAAAAAAAAAAAAAAAAAAAAAAAAAAAAAAAAAAAAAAAAAAAAAAAGAGAGAGAAACAAAACCAAAACAACCCAAAACCCAGATGCACTGAATGGGAAAAAATGCATATATAAAAACATAAGAAGAAACAATCCTATTTTTTACATAAAAGGCAGGCGCTTGAGAAGAGTAAGGTGGTAAGATTGGGAGGCTTGCATGGGCATGCAGGATTTCCCAGCTGAGCAACTTTGAACTCGAGTACTATGACCAGTGCAGATTCAGGTAACTACCGTGAATTAGCAGATCTCATTAGCTGGAGTTGGAAGGTAAAGTAGAACAGCGTTCCCACTCTGTGCCAGAGGAAACTAGAACAGATACATCCTACAGGCACTATCCTACTCTAGAGGCTTCAAATGTGTTTTAATTACACCAACAGACTTCCTAGAAAGAGCAATATCATAAACTCTACAACTGATACATCTTCAGTGTAAAATTGAACATAAGTTCAACACCTGTTGTTAGGGGGAGTACAAAATTCATAAGCTGAGTTTTAGACCGTCAGGCAAGTTGTGGAAAGATTCCTCTTCCTAACATAAAAGAAGTCATTTTTCAATTCTACTGAGGCTAGCAGGACTACAGTTCTCTTACGGAGTTACTTAGCCTAGTGTTTAGATGTAAGCACTACTGTTTTCCAACAAGAAAAAAAATGTTTTTAGAGAACAAATAAACAAGAATCTGACCTAGAATTAAATTTTCCCTATATAGGACAAGATTAATTCTGCTATCACAAAATTCACTGCTGAGTCATGTTTTAGTTTCTCACTTCAAAGTGAAGACTGAATCACAGCTGTCAAAATCCCATTCTGCTTTAGTCAAAATTTTCAGTTTATAAAATTTTATATATAAATTTATATATAAGTTTTCAGTTTACTTTGTCATATTACTTTGGAGGTCTTTTTTGAGACAGAAGGGTGAAGAGAAACCCACTGGAAAAGACTATTCTTTTTTGACTTGTGCTAATTTAGGCAACAGCACTCAGCAGAAACATTGCCCACCTGACTGAAATTTCTGCCAACCTAATAGAGGCACAAATCCTGTGCCACTGGGGACATCTGTTAGTTTGATTTCAGCAAACACTAAAGCTTTTCAGCACAAGATTGATTAACATGGTTATTAAAACAGTCTTCCAAAAAGCAAAATCTGTGAACATCAAAGTGGGGGGGATATTTTATAGTTTGGGGTTGGTTGGTTTGTTTTTTAGATATTTATTGCATGAAAGCATAAATTACTTAAATGCATAAGTTCAGGATCAAAATTACTTTCAAGAAAAAACATCAAATCAACAACTATGTCAGCAAAACTATGCTGAAGAACTTCAACAGAGAAAAAAGACAAAATTAGCAGAGCTTTCCAGTAACACATCAGGCGTTGCTTCTGCACAATAGGACGTAAAAGTGCAGATTTCATCAGAAATGGGCAGGAATTGGTCAGGGAACAAGCCATAACCAGGAAACACTGTACACCAGAATTAGCCAAAGCACAGATGTCTCCTCCTTTAATAGAAGGTGGGAACTAGTATATATCAAGTCAGACTTTTCCATTTTGCCCTATTAACTCTCTTAAACAGACTACTTCATACAGCAACAAGTACTCCAAACACATGTTTAGATTTTCTTTACAACCTTACAGAAAGTTCTTATTTAAAATAATCATATTTTCTCCTTATTGTCTCTGCAGTCTCCTGTAAGAACTACTTAAGTTTTAGTTTTGAATATTTCCTGCTACAGGCCCAAAAATTATTTAAGGGGAAAAAAAAAATTAAAAAACCAGTATTTCTAGGAAATATTTGTTTTAAAATAAATGTATTTATACAGAAAAATATACATCTATATCTCTCAAGTATGAAAAGGGAGTTACAATAGGCAAAATGAACTTCAACTGGCATAATCCTTCCCCCCACAACATAGGGATTATTAAGTTTGAAATTCTTTTTCCAGGCTCTGAAGGAAACGGAGTCTCCTTTTCTATCTGCTCTTAATAAGGGCATGTGATATGCTGAAGGTCGGACCTTTACAGTATAAGGCCACTCAATCTTTTTGTTCGCTGTATTAGATAAAGGAAAAAAAAATCTGACCCTGAACAAAACCAAAGACAGCAAAACCCTCCTCTGGAGTCAAAGAGAACAGCCCTGCAGCTCTGTGTCTCTAATACATTCATTTGAGTGCGTCACAGCATCTACATTACCCAGTCTGCCCATTTTGCAAAGTATCATGACCTATCACAACCTTGGATGATGAAAGGTGAAATACAACGTGACCCTATTACATTAATCCAACACATTTCCTATTGCCAAGGGGTAGGAAGCAATCCTAAACCACCCATGAACCAGACCATGCTGCTGGAAGCAGCTCACGAGCTCCCAATCCCCAAGAGGTACAAGCCGTTTCCTCCTCAATTCTTGCTCTCCATACCTCCATCCCAAGCTGTCCCCACCTTTTTTTTAATAGGCAAGGGGGCACAGGGAATAACCTGGCACAGAAATGCTGCTGCTGCAATCAACAAATTTCCCTTTGTCCTTCCCATAAACAAACATTTCAGAATTATGCACCTCTGCTTATGGTGAAGGAGCAGATAAATAAATGGTAAAATAAAGGGGTGAGAAGCATATAGTGAGAAGCAGTCAAGCTCCACAAAGCTCTCTAAGAAGTCAAAGGCTAGCCAGTAGCTGACCACTGACATCTTACACTGACAGCAATGAGACAAATTATTTCCTTAACATACAATGCTAATAATACTACCCTGGAAGATGACCCTGAAAGACTTAAAGGGAGGCAACTATGTTCCAACTGGCAGCTTACTTTTTGGCTTTATCCACAAAAATCTTAAGCATCCTAAAGGGATGCTTATATTTTCAAGGAAATTACAAAAAAACAACCAAAATAAAAAAGTTTAAAAACACCACAAAAAAACCACAACACACACAAAACCATACTGAACTTTCCTCTATGTGAGGATTGGTAACTACAATAACGTACATTGCAAGCACCTTTGGTTTCCAAGAAAAAAAAATAAGTAGTCACTAGACTTCTTTCTTGCACATGTTTTAAAACAATCTCAGAAGTTATAAATTGAAGTAATGCAGACAATTCAATTGATTTCAAAGGATTTATGGCAAGTAATGCTGCATGAGTCACATCGGGATTTTGTGGTCTTGGAACATTAATACAAATTAAAAAAAAAGAAATAAGATCAGTTTACTAAATGGGCACAAAGCTGCCGCAAATGGTTGAGATGGTTATTTGTGGAACATTCTCTTGGGAGAGAAAAATAAATGCTTCTGCTGCTATTCTTCCACATTATGCCTGCTGAAACCTGAGGGATATCTCACCTATTCCTCCCCCCCTCTCCCAGCTCCACTCATCTGAGACATGTGGCAGTACAATCCTCTTAGCAACAGCTTTTGTCAGAACATCTCCTAGAAAATACTTAGATTCTTACCTTAGCTTCAAAGGAAACATTAAAACAAAGCCATTAGTAACGAATCAGCATTTTCTATGTGAACCATTCACATACAAATTCAAATCTGCAATCTTTCTGTCAAAATGTTCTCTATAAGTTTCTATGAAAAACAGATTTCTATAATTCTTCATTTGTAATACATAGAAAAACATATTACATCACTGACAGGCAGAGCTGTTTTCCCATTGCTCCTTCATATCAAGTATGATAGCAATTTAATAACCCACTTTTGCACATTATAGGTGTGCACATTCTCCTTTTCAGTATTTCCCATTGCTAAGGGCTATAACTCTGTAGTACCAATCTCACCTGTACCTCAGCGTATCTCATTTTATCTTCCACTTTACTTCATCAAAAACAGATTACACCTGACATGGCCTAAATAGACAGATTTTTGTACTGCTACACTATTACCACCAATGCCTGAAACACTGAAGAAATTGGTGGTATCAAAGGAAAACGCATTTTTGCTTGTCTGCTCTATACAGATGGATCAAATAGTTGATCTGCAGATAATCATGCATGTGTACACACACATTTTAAAAGGTTTAAAATAAGAGCTTTATTCTAGAATTAAATACACCGGGTAAAAAACTTTTAGGAAAGTATTTATTTTTCACAAGCAGCATTCTTGACAAGCATGTTTTCTCTATTTTTAATTAACACTTCATGCACAAACACAAATCTTCAATCTTCCATCCTTTTTCTATCCCATATTACATTTTTCTATAAATCCTCTGTAATTTTCTCCTATCATTTCTACGATTAAAATTTTATTAAAGAGAAGCTTTCTGTAAGGAAAGAAGTAAAAAAGGGACATTAATATTAATAAACATGCTCTATAAAATTTACATATATCAGATTCACAATTCGTAACAGAAACACTGTGATATTAGCAGAAAACACAAACTGAACTAACAGTACTTCTTGTAATTCAGTGCCAGCCACATGAAACAACGTAGAAGTTTTATAGTAAATTTTATATAGCGATTTTCAATGTGTGTATTCAGAAATCGGAATGCTCCTTCCATTACTTCGCTAAGAAAGCAGATTTATACAATCATGCCATACAAAAGATAAGGTTTTAAAGGAGAAAAAAAAACATTTGCAGCGAGCTTTCAAAGTTCTCATGCTTGGTAACACCACAAAAAAAAGAGAGAACAATTTTAACAATAAAGCAAAGTGCAACTTCAAAGAATGCACTAGTACGAGACCACCACTGGGTGCCAGTATTGTTCCATAACAGAAGAACCATATCTCCTATATTAGCTATTTCAAAAACTTGGGAGTTCTCTTTATAGGGTTTCAAAATGTTCTGCTGAATTTCAGTTGTATAAAGGAATTACACTGCAATGTTACAAATTTTATTGAGGGGCTATTATTAGAGCTGTTTAAAGAAAAAAAACAACACATTTTAAAACATTATTATGCTAAATATGAAAATCAGATTTTAAAGAAGATTTCTTCATACACTGTAGCCTGCATAACAATACTGGGAAGGCAACTGACATGGTTGTTCCCTTCAACTTATAAGCTTTTTATTTAAAGAATAATGTAGTATTATACAAACTACCAGACAAAATAAAATGGAACTTAAGGGTAAGAAAGAATAAAGAAGATTTTAGAAAGATTCAAAAGCCGTGTCAAAATTAAGGCCAACTGTTCCTTTATCCACAAGGCAAACTTCTGTAAAGAACAACAAATGCAGATTCAGTGGCATTATTGGCAATTTTACTATTAATATTCTCACACCTGGAAAAGTGAAGTTTTTCCTAACATCTAACCTCGCTGCACTGCCTTCTGTTGCCTCTTGTTTTCTGCACCTCTATGGAGAAGAGACTGTGCCTTTCCCTTTTGCAATCACATTTAAATACTTACTTCCTATATCTTGCACATCTTGCTCTGTATCTTGTGCATCTGGTGTATCTTCTTCTATATCTTGTACTTATACCCATGATTATTGCTATCCAAGTGTATTTTTGTTCTCCTATCACTTCTCCAATTTGTTAACATCAGTTTGAACTCTGACCCTAAGCACTAACAGCTTTGCATTCCTAAGGAGCTTTGTCTTGTGTTTAAGCTTAGTACTTCATGTTCCATCACCCAGGTGTTTAATGAAAGTATCAAACAAAACTTGACCTAGAAGATGCCTTCATGCAGCCTCAGATTTTGACAGTGAACCATCTGGAGATATTCTTTCCAGTGCGGTCAAACCAATTTTATAATTGAACTTAATTTAAACTGTTTCCCTATTTCACTCCTTAAAGATGCAAAACCAAAAAGTTAAAATAACATAACGTACCATATTATATCACTATTAAAAACTCACTAAGTTTTAAATGGAATTATGCTAGCAAAACCTTACTTGCACCATTGAGAAAGCACAGAGAATTACAAAATCCTGGTTGCAACTAGGTAAGCATTTAGATGAACAGACACCAAGGTACTTAACCCTATCTTTAAATATTACTGACATTCTTAAAACTGCTGCAGAGCCATTACAGCACCTCAGTTGCCCCGGCAGTTAAACTTGCATCCCAGCTACCTAACTTTCACTCCTGGGAATACACCACACTTCCTTAAGTGCAGTCTCCAACCCAGGTCAAGCTGAAACCCCAGAAAGGAGTTAATAAAATATGAATTCCCAAGCTCCAGTTCTCATACGTTTAGCTGACAAAATTTAAGGCCTAAACCTCTCTTAGCTATCTACGACACTTGACATTCAATAAAAATACTAGCTAAGAAAGGCAACAATACAAAACAAAAAGGGTGGGGTTTTTTTTACATTACATAGTAAAAGCAGAATGTCTGTCATTCCTGCCACCCCCCTCGCCTTTTTTAAATGGGGGGAAGCAAACACAAGTTAATTACCTAGCAGTACATTCTATTTTTTAAGTGAAATCATGACCTGAGAAAAGCATAGCAAATGCTCAGAGCCAAGGAAAAGGGGAAGGTGAAAAAAAAAAAAAAGAAAAAAAAAAGAAAAAAGTGCAGTGCTTTAAACAAAGCTAATGCATTAGCTTGTTCCTAGGTTACTTCTACCTGAAACGTTCAGTAGGAATGGGACAAAGACCAATAATTTAGAATCATAGAATCTTTTAGGTTGGAAAAACCTTTAAAAACATCAAATCCAACCATTAACCTAGCACTGCCAAGTCCACCACTAAACCATGTCCCCAGTCACCATATCTACACATTCTTTAAATCCTCTCCAGGGATGGTNACTTGGTGTCGTCTACAAACCCACTGAGAGTACACTCGATCCCCTCGTCCAGATCACTGATATTAAACAGAACTGGTCCCGATACTTAGGAGCATTTAGCGTAATTTAGGAGCATTACAGTCCTAAACATATGCGATACCAAACACTACAAAAATTATTTCATTGTATAAGCAATACTAGTCCGGCATCTGACGGTGAGGCCCAATGCAAGCACCCACGGTGCTGCTCCTTCAGGAACCTCCTGCTCCCCACCCAGCTCTCTGATCTTGCTGCAAAGCCAGTCCCTTCTCCTCCTACCAACACCGGAGAGACAAAGGGTCTGGATATAACTGCTCCCTAGCTAGCAGCATTTTCCCCCTCTCCTACAACAATACAGGAGAGAAGAGGAGAGGCGCCTTATACCTGGGGTCAGTAGGTCCCGAGACAGGACTTGGCGGTAAGGAGGTTTCTGCTAGGGGTCACCAAAGGCTGAGAGCACCCCAGCACTCCCTGCAACACTTCCAAGTGCTTCAAAGTCTGTATTTATGTCAAGATTCTTTTAGTCACCTTCACTAACCCAGCTTCTCATCCACTTCCAAAAGACAAGGACTATTTTTATACAAAAGCTTGAGTAACCAGTGAGAGTTCTAGAATTATTCTTTAATACATTTGACATGCAAACAGAAGTCTTAAGACTATTATTAGGTTAGCCTGACAGTCCATCATTCTCTCTCACACCTCCCCAGACCCACACACCGCTCTTCTGTTTTTAATTACTGGCACATGTATTGGGTTTTTTTTCCCCCTCCAGCCTCCCTGAAATTACTCTGTTCCAAAAATTAAGTATCAAAAGCAAGTTTTCAGCATACTCTTTATCAAGTTCTTACACAGAGAATGCATTTTAAGACATTTTAACACTTGCATTAGTGAGGCATTCATAGTAGTGCCTCCCACAGTGTGATATGTAGTGTGACATACACTTTTTGTAAGTCTATTTTCTTCTATAAAATTCCTACTGCTGGGAATCCAATTTTACTTTTTTAAAACACAAAAAGCTTTAAAACTATATTATGAGACTGGCAACACATCCTTCACAAGCATTTCACAACAGGAAAATTAAGAAAAACTTTGTGTTTGAACCAAATATAAAACTTAACACCTTTACAGCCACATTACACATCTCCAATAATACAACCATCAAAAACCTCAGACTCTATGCTTGCTCCTTCCCAAATGTAATATATTTCATTCATCAAATCCTTTATTCTAAACTATGTAAGCAAAACTAAAAACTACAATCAACTTTCCTTTATAATCTCAGTTCCCAACAGAAGAACATGCAATAATCACTTGTAAAGCCCTGAACAAGAGTCGGAAATCCTGGAAATTAGAGAATGTCTCATCACACAGTTCTACAAGAGGCTGCTTTCGGGACACCCACCGTTCTTTTCCAAGCAAGCGACTGGGAAAGGGAGAAATACATGTGGAGAAGCCTCACTTGAATAAACAAGAAACTACTGAGCAGGGTACTCTCTGAAAGGGCTGCACAGCTGTTGAATTTACTTCCTTATGCTTTCAAAAAGCTCAAATTAGATGGCCTTCACTGAATGCTGTAATGCTCATCTCTTTTCATTGGCATCTGTAAACAGGGTAAGAAATCACTGAAGGACAGGATAAAAGCTACAAATTGTCAGATCTGCATGTGGTAGGTTTTAATAAATTGTACAGCTGCACCTTTAGAGTTATTATATGTGATATACTTTTAAATTGCATTAACAGCATTGTCAGTGTTTGCAAAGGTAACTACACTCAAGGCTTATACAAATAAAAGTAAATAGCCATTTTATTTTCAGCTTTAAAACAATTGCAAAAGTTACTGATAAATACTTTGACAGGTAGTTTACATTCAAAAATTATCTAACAAAGTATAAATTCTTCACATTCAAGATGTCAAAATCTGAAGTACTTGTTAGGAAGTAGGGAATTAAATGGATTGAAAGGATAAAAGAGAAAAGAATTTTCCCCAAATAAAATCACCAGCTGCTTAGCATCAGACTAGAATGAACTTTTGCCCGTCTCACCCATGACTGTATTTCCACTTCAGTCCTGCATGAACACAGGGGAGAGAGAGTGCAACTTTCTCTATTGGAAGTAACCAACCAAGTTCCATAACCCAGAGGTAATTATCAATCACATCAAAATGCAGACACAGAAATCACTTATTTCACCACCATGTATGCAAGACTAGGAGTGCTCGAGTCAAACAGAGAACTCCACTCTGCTTCAGTGGCTGCATACTGTCTTTTTATTGTGAAGATGAAAAATAGCTCTCGCTTCACCATACAGAATCTTACAGATAGAACGAGTTGCTATCAAGTTCAAGGAAACAGTCAAAAGCTCAGGAAAAATTAGATACTTAAGATACTATAAAAAATTATTTTTAAACTGTGAGGAGTTATTATTTCATGATAAAAAAAACCCAAATGTTTCATGTTTTTGTGACTTCCCAGAGAGTATTCCAAGGCCATTATTACTGATGGCTTAGGCAAAATGGTAAAGGGGCAGTGAATTTTATATTTAAAACCCCAAAATCAATGGACATGCTTCAAAGGAAAAAAGGAAGGTTAATAATACCAACCAAACAAAAAAGAAGTCAAAAGAAAGACTGACCAAAAATATTCTGGAGGATTCATTTGATAAAAGCTAATAATAAAGACATTTCAAAGCAGATGCAAGAAACCTGACAGACGACAAGGGTGATAAATGACTGAGATGTAAAAGGATTGATAAAGAAAGAAAATGCTATAACATGTAAGCTTTTTTTGTTTGTTTGTTTGTTTGTTTTTTTTTAATTTATTTCTAAACTAAATCTCTACCACAGATATTTGGAAGATTTCCAACCTAAAATTATTGTTGAAATAGGTATCTAAGCAAGTTTCTCAAACTGATATTACAATACAAAAGGTCTTAGGATAAATACAGCAATGACAGCAAAACCCACCAGGACCAGCAAGTATTCACCCAAGAGCTCTACAAGAGCCAAAATACAAAACTGCTGACATGCTTTAAATCAATACCTGTACCAGAAGAATGGAAAACAGTAAAACATCATACAGTACTTTTAAAAAGAGCAATCGCATGAAATCCTAGGAGTTATATGGATCTGTGAGCTATAACAGAGACTAGAATTCGTAGACTCATGAGAACCCTGTGAGCTTTCGGGTGAAGATGATACTTCTGGCAGATAGAACAAGTCCCTCCCACAGCTATTAGACTCGACTGAAATGAAGAAAATGAGCGGAGGGGGAAGGAGGCAGGGAGGAGAGAGTAAAAAGACTGTTGTTGACACAGCTTTGGTAAGATCCTTTACCAAAGGTTCTTAAAGAAACTGAATTGTTAAGGCTCAAGAAGAAAGAAGAATGCTTTCTCACGTACTAAAACATGGAAAAGGAAGGGTATCAATAGAACGGTGCCTCTTCTAGAGGATTAGTTAACAGTGGATATATTCCATTGGTCTGCACTGCATACCACAAAAGTTAAGACAAAGGACTATATAGCAAGGTGGCAATTAGTAATGATTATACATAGTTCTATATGACACCAAAATCTAAAGCTCACTGCCCTCTGTGACAATAGGATAAGACATCAGGTGAATTTCAATATTAATAAACACAAAGTACTGCACAAGAAGAAAACAACAGTAACGCAACATGCACAGTACTGAGCTCTAACTTAGTTATCATTCATAAATAATATGCAGTCACGTGGTTATTTTCTGGACACCAACTCATGGCTCAGTAGCAGTCCAAAACATACAAAGAATACTAGGACCTGTTTTCGAAATAACACAAGCCACAACATTATAAAACCATGCAAATTAAATCAGAATTACTAAGCAACAGTGCTGCTGTACATAACTTTTAGTTATAAAAGCTGAAAATTACAAGTTGTTTAATTTTTAATGCGGCCTTCCACCGCAGGTCATAGTGCAGCACAGGAACAGGTTCCCCAGAGTGGTTGCAAAACCTCCATCCTTGGACTTCTTCAAGACACGGCTCAGCAAAGCTACAGCTGACTTGGTCTAGAGTCCTTTTTGGAGCAAAAGCTTGAATTAAGGTGACTTTCAGAGATATCCATTTTCTGTTATTTCAAGAACTCAATCCAATTTACATCTGTACCTGAACATTTCAATTTAATATGCAAGCATATAGGCTTAGTTTTAAATAACCTAAAACTATGCTGCCTTCAGTTAAGGCATTTTACTCATATTTCCATGTTGTTTTTTTTTTATTTTTCTTCACTTTTATTTCCATGGTTTTAAATTTAACTGGAATTATGGCACAATTTCGCAGATGTTATTGTCAGCCCTTTAGGTCAGTGTTTTGTTTGTCTTCTTTCATACCTTGGAGCAAAAGCTAGTTAGCGTCTATAAATTGATTTGGTAAACCTTTAGCAAATAACTTAATTAACAGACACATTTTACATTTAAGTACAAGAGAAATGTAAAGTCAGTTTCTGATACTGGTAAAGAGAGATAAAGATACCAAATCCCACTTCAGAATATATCTAATACTCCTATATGGTAGGTTTTCCACCTTTCTGAGGGCATGAAGTGCTCTGCTTGGTATTGCTGCCTCAGCACAGGTTCAGGCATATGCCTTCAAAAATTATGAAAGAATTGTACCATAATGTCCTAATTTACTAACATTTTTAAGACATACAGCAAACAGTTGATACCTATGTGGCCTCTGTGTAACCAAGCTGATTACATGACAGATTACAGAGCTCAGCTTTCTATAAAAAGCCAGACAAGAATTAACCGAGACCAGCTCTGAGCATATACAACACAACTAATGAAGTGGTAATTTACTATACAGGAACTTAGTATGTATTTTCATCAACTAATGACTTGGGAAGGAGTTGAGAATCAATAATGCCTCCAATACTGAAACAGATCTGTAAGAAACCATCACATAAATAAATGTAGATAAATGTAGGCAATTGAGTCTTTGTGTTACTGATATTGATTTGTTTTTTTCCCCCCAAATCAGTCACAACTACAAGTGTTACATAACCACTTTTAAGAATCTGAATGTAATTTTGCAATTGATATTTAGAGATTTTATTTGGCTGGATTTTTTTTAAGGTCGCTTTGCTTGCTTTCCTGGTGGGAACATAGCAACTCACACCAGTCTACCAACACCATCAGTCATCCAAAGTTAAGATCCCACCACCACTTAGTTGATTAAATGATAGAAGTCTGCAGTTTAGTGACACAGGGCACCCCTAAAATCACCATCTTTGATGGCTCTAATTGGACATCAGCACTGAAAAACTTGACCAGATACAAACCCTTCACCCACAGAAACCATTCTCTTACTCAAGACAGGCACAAAAGAAAGGTAGTATTAGAATTAGGATGTGGAGAAAGATGATAGTAAGGCTATCGAGTAATGATGTATGACATAAAAATGACATAAAAAAGACTTGATTGGGCATAAAATAGCATGAATTATCATGAATTAGTCATTATCTTGCTGTCAAATTTTGGGTCGCATCTTCATAATCATATAATTGTCAGTAAGTATTTCCAGAACCACCTTGGTTAGTTCATTTTTTAATCAATTTAGTACTGCTTCTCTTTTCCTCCTGCACTCGAACTGATGTTACTGTCTTCTAAATTCATGTAATTTATAACTACATTTTTCCAGCTTATAAAATTAAGGTAAATACAGCAATTATAGTGTTTATGCTAAATTATTATTGCAAGGTACGAAGTGAGGCTGTGATGCTTCTGGCATTCCACTGCATAGAAAAGCCAAGTCTACCATCAGACAACACCTACTTCTCTGCCAAAACAAAAGGGAACATTGAAAAACTTGAAACACGAAGCATGGCAGTAAAAAGTAAATTCCATTAACCATACCAAAATTCAGACAAAGGAAAAGCAGCTCCAACATAAATACAAACATAACTGACTCAACGATTTTTTTTCCCCTCATAAAATAATCAGTAAAGTATTAGTTATTGCTTAAGTCCATGAATTATTTTTAGAAATACTTACTAATGATCAAAATCAACCTTTTTATTTCAGTCTTCTGAACCTCAAAGCTAATACTGGTAAAGTAACTGAGTTTATCATCGACACTGAATAAAAACTTCTGCAAAGCCTTATTATATGTTTTGAGATTTCACCTTACTAATGAGTAAGTGGACATTAAGTAATGTGTAAGTGCTCTCCTTTCTAGCCTGCCTCTGTTTTGTTCGTTTTGTGTTCAAATAGTGACATTATAAGTATAGCCGTTATTTGTCGATATTTTTAATTAACCCACATGGATGATGTGTTTCCTCATTTATCTAAAATAACTGAAGCTGTAAGATAAGCATACATAGCACTTTTAATGGGCGAAGGGTTCATTTCTTTTTCTTTCCTTTCTCTATGTTCCTCTTCCCCGTGGATCTAAACAGTTTTACTCTCCAACTGAAGGACCACAGAAAAAAAGTAAGGTGATTTCACATAATAATATGCAAGGAGGCATGTAAGATACCAGGGCTTTATAACCAAGATATGACAAGACAGCTTTCAAATGGGCAGTTCACAATATTCTCAGAGAAGAGAAAAGATGCACAATATAAATACATTTCCTTGAAAGTACACTGTTCTCCATGTTACTGCAATATTATTACACTTGCATATATGGGATTTATGTGCTAGCCTATAAATCATACAGTAATTTATCTACTCAAAACTATTTTTATTTCCAGTATTGGTCATACATTAGTCCTACATGCAAAATAAATTTACCCACATATACTTTGTAGAGGTAGGTGCAGAAGTAGGTGTAGAAGTCAGGTGTACATTCTTTGACCTCACCTTGATCATTACTGCCCCTGAAGTATTACAGACAGTTATGAGAGGAGAGCATAGTTTTTAAATATTTGAAGACTTGAATTTCCAAGGCTTCTCTTTTTAAACTAAACTACCCCAACTCTTTTAGCCTTTCCCTAAAAGGTAATGTTGTTTTCTAGTTCTCTACTTAGACTTCTCTCTTCCCTTCTCCCTACCCACACACCTTCCATACAGTGCTGTACCCAAACTGGACACTAACTCCAGTTAACGCCCTACAGCGCTGACCAAAGTGAAAGAACATTTTCAGGTATCTGTATGGTATATAACAAAACAGAAAAAAAACTCAAAATATTTTTCTGCAGAACTGCTTCTTATGAACCCTATGATATGCAAGTGACTAATCCTACCTACACCCACAAAATAATCTGCATTAAACCTACTGAAATACATTACCTTTTAAATTCTAAAGACTTGCTGCTGAAGTGCTTGCAACCCTTCAGGTTAGATACTGTCTCATACTGTAAGTAATGAGCATCTTACAAGCAACTGTGTCTGCTGTATATAAACTACGTTTTCTCTTAAGTACCTAAAAAACCCCAAAAACTTCATTAAAGATACAAGACAGTACTGCTTTTTCCTTGTCAAAACTTGTCATGCTTAAATTTCTGTTTGTGGTTGCTTGTCATCCTATTATGTTTGTTTATAAAAACACTGAAAAATTATTAAACTGTTTACAGAACACAGTGTTAGCTTGAGTGTTTTAAGATTCTCATTTTTACAGGGGAGGAAAAAAAAAAAACCACATACTAAAGGAGCAGTAACAAATGGCTAAAGCCCATGAATCTTTTCTTCCAGCGTTTTTCTGCCTCCGCATCTACAAAAGTGTGAAGTGTGAATCATTCCATTTTACATACAGCAAAAAGCAGGCATTTTGGAGGTAACCTTGTTACCCCACTATAGGCCAACAATTCTAACCTAACCCTGGGGGGAGATAATCCAGATGAATAGATCAAAAGACATAAAATGAGAAAGGAGGAGTACTTCATACAATAAGACCCCTAACTTAACCTGTTTCTTGTGATACTACTTTGTTGTAGAGGAAAGCCTATTTCTCACCCCTAATTAAAGCAAGTTTAGAGAAAGCAAAAAAACCCACCACAAAATAAAAATATTTACCAACTTTTCTCTCAAAAGATTTGTCCTACTGTTCAGATTTTGGAGAACACCTGGTCACTTAAACTTTCCCTCTGTGCTAATTACTAGTGGCTGGACTATTACACTATATTAAGTGCTAGCATTCAAGTATGGCATTTGAAATTTAACTGATGTCAGCTTACAGTATGCCTTGCAGTGTTTACAGTCCTCGCATGACATTATGTGACCTGTGATCCAGGATCTTTCACTTAAATGTTGCTAGTTGCCACTCACATCATATGTCAGATGAAAGTGAACTGACATGGACTGTAACTTGTTCCTGCACATGACACTATTTCAGCCATAGACACCTTACTGATACTTCCATATTCAACGACTCAGTCATGTGGAATCTTAAGAGGAAAAGAGGATTTAGTTTCTACAAGGGTAGTTTCTCACAGACACTGCCTCACAGCGGGGAAGCTTCTCAGCAACAACTGCTAAAGGCATTAATTGCATAGCTTGCATGCAAGCTATCTAATAGAGGCAGAGTATTCCTATAAATAGGCCAGATTTGTTCCCCAGAGACAGTGCGCGCTGATTTGAGATGGTTCACAAAGGTTAACCTACACATGATTTGGCATCAGAACTTGGATGCGGCTATTCTTGTTGTGGGATGGCAGCCAAGTAGCTGGCAGCATCTTACAGCAAAATTTTTTGCTATGACAAATTCAGGTGGCTGCGCCAGTACAATAGAGAAGAATGAATATATCTTTCCTAGGGGAAAAAAAAGGAAACTATGTTTATCTGTGGTAGTGAAATTCAGGGCAAAGATTATCTGGAACCTCTCAGTGGCAGTCCCAATCCTTTCTATGGAGACATGGCATGTTTTGCCATCAAAAGAGCAGCTTGCAGTTAGTTCAAGCAGCTACAACCACCTTTAGCTACAAAAGGTAACTCCATTCCTTTCCTTCATTTAACAAAGCAGTGTATTTGTGCTATAAAATATCTTAGCTTGTAAAAAACACTTGTAAGCTTGTTAGGTAATTCAGCAATTTTCCCCAATCCCAGTCCCTACAAACTCCCAGGAGGTGACTGCTTTTTACTAGAAGTACAGGGGCTTCACAACCTTCTTAAAGTACATTTGTCTAACTTTTTATCAAGAGGTATGAAATATGCTGGTTCTACCTGCCCTCTTACAGCCCACAAAGAAAACTGCTCAGCGGTGTTAGAGCAAAGGGCTATTCCTATTCTCATCCTACTGAAAAGAATAAACTCAAAGCAAGTTAATTTTCAGCATACTACAACAGCTTTGCATTACTGGAGATATGCACCCGCATACTGATGTTTATCTCCTTCTGCTAAGTACAAGATACCATCATACCATGGCAAAACATTTCAGAACACAATTTCCCAATCTTACACACAGATGCGGCGTTCATGAAGATTTATCAGATTCCTAAAGCCAAGACAACTAAGCAGAGGAATATTCACATTCGAGAGGCTCAACATATAAAGAAAAACTTCACAGACAAAACTAAGCTACTGCACCACAGAAGGAATTCAAACAATCAATAAGCAAAACTCCCAGACACCAAGAAAAATCTTTTTCATAGATCGAATAACCCACAAAGTCTTGGGCGCGATCTTTAAGGAAAGAGTGCCCCTGATCCCACCTTCTCCTCTCTGTCTACTGGGTACTAAATTCCCTTTTTTCCCAAAAAAAGATCTGAAGTATAAAAGTTTACCTTCTGATCCAGAAAAAATGTATCTACTTAGATCTGTGTTTACCTTACATTTTGCTCATTGTTAAAAACTGAAAGGATTCTGCACCCAAAAAGCTGTTCACTTTTTCCAAATTCATTACCTCTTCCTATAAACCTTGCTTCCTTTATCCTTGGCCCATCAGCTACAGTAACACCACTACTGTAAATTTAAAAAAAAAAAGTCCACTTGACAGTGATGCATACATCGTAGCATTTGTTTTTACATGGACCACCCATTTCCAGAATGGATTCTTACAGCACTTCGAAAGGTATCTTGCCTTTGCCCTCCTACAACATTGTTGTTTCACGTACACTAGCTGCAGACTACGAATGACCAATGCAACAACAGTTAATGGCTACTGCAAATAAATTAAGTCACAATGAGCCATTAAGTTAAGCAGCTAGTAGGTTCCTTCATTATTCGCAAAAATGTCTTTGCGTTGACAGTAACACACTGATCTCTGAATCGGAAGCCAACAGCACAAACAGATGATCCCCTCCAACCATTTACAGGTTACTGTAACCATTGTTGAAGAAACTTTGTTCCTTTCTACAGTTCTTTCCTCTTGACAAGAAAATACATCTATGATGGCTACCATTATAACAGATAAAGGAGTAAAGTGAAAAAAAAAATATCTGGATGATAACAAAATATAAGGTTACAGAACACTGAAAACACATCTATGATGGCTACCATTATGATAGATAAAAAAGCAAAGTGGGGAAAAAAAAAGGTATGGATGGATGATAACAAAATATAAGGTTACACGGCATTAAAAAAGTAAAAATTATACAGGATGAAGACAAAACCAGAGCTCCTTTCTACACTGGGATGGATCCAAAACCAGGAGAAACAATTAGGTAGCAAAAGGCCCTTACTGTTATTGACAGACAGGAAGAAGAGTTTTCAATTACAGTACATAAGAAATAGTCCCCTCTTCAGGAAGGGATGTACAGCATACAACAAACATGACACCTCAAAATGCAGAGACTGTAAAACCTTAGATATTCCTTAGCAAGAAAACAAAACTACTTCGGAAATTTAAATGAAGTCAACTCTTACCTCCACTTGTGTTCCTCTGGAAACATTCTGGGGTATGAGGAAGAGAAGCAAAAATGGGTGTCCCTGCACCAAAGCAGCTTTCAAAAGCCTCAAAAAACTACGTTTCTCAGACTCTAATGCTTCTCTGGTATTTTAATACTACTAACTATAACTTTCAGCTTCACATCCAGTACTCAATATGAAATCCAATTCATTTTTATACAATTATAGCTCAGATAATTCAGAGCATTGGTTGAAAACTATTACAGAACTGACAAAAAAGATTTTTGCGCGTTGTTGTGACCCTGCTTCCACCTGTCACAACCCCAGTGCAGCTAACAACCCTAGGTTTTGGAATTGCTGTTTAGTATTTCCCCATATAGAGGAACTACACCATCAAAGTATTTGCCACAATATAATACAGACAACTTAAAATTTCTCAGGACTTATGAATTTAAGGTTTTGTAGCATCATGCCTAGCATCACTAGCATTTTCTAAGGTAGTCACAACCAGAGCATACCTTTCCTCTTTAAGCGGCCTCTAAGCCACTCATTCATGACACCTCTACCAACTTTGACAGTGTAAGCACATCCAGTACAATTATAGCTGCTTAATTAGAATTTAATCTTTGACATTTCGTTTAGTCTTATATTGTCTTCTATAACTACAGGAGAGAAACAAAAAAATATCCACGCAGTAAAAACGAACTGCAATACACTAACACAAGTATTTATTTAATTTACAATTAAATATTCCTACATATCTGCTACTATATTAACAGTGTAACACCACTCATGACAACTCACAGCATAGTGAGCTACAAAAAATTTGGCACCAAGCTGTCGTACTTAAAGTCAAAACACACAAGAATTGTAACAGGGCACGTTGCGTGGTTTTTACAAATGAGAAAAGCCTATGTCTGCAAAAAACGTTATGCTTTCTTTCTACAAACAGCTTTAGTTTTGGAAGCTTTCTACTTTAAAAAGAAATTCATTTACCAGCTAATGGTAATGAAGAAATCATGCAAAAATTTTCAGTTCAGACTGACAATTTTATTTTCCCCAGGGAACTGGAGCATTCAAACGCTACAAGAATAGCTGAAATGCTGAAAATTCAGGTATTCCAGTAACAGGGATCTTGAAGTCTTCACGTGGTCAATTTAAAGAGCTCTCTATTAAGGTACCCAGTAGTACTATCTGAGGCACCACCAGCTTCCAGCTCAGATGCACACCAGACTCAGGTAAGCTGTGTGTCATACCGGCCAGCCCTTCGTCTCAACCGGCATTAGACACCCACCTCTCCAGGTAACCTAAGTGAGCCCCATGCCTGCAGGCCTTGGCACTTGGCTCCCATGGGCTCGCTGCCCTCTTCACTTAGAGAGAAAATGCAAAACATCTGCCACAACTGCCATCCATAAAAAAGAAATAAAAACATTTCTCTACCTCACAAAAGCACTGAAGGGAAAATTGAATTTGAGGTAGGAAGCATCCAGAGACAAAAAGTGAATATTTTGATGAGCAAATTTGGAGTCTTTTTAATCAACAACTAAACATTTGAAGCAACATGGTTATTATACCTCGTGTTCAGAAATACTGCAAAGATCTCACACACACACACACACCACCCTCCTTCCTCTGTTATCTTCCTCCACATCCTCCAAGGAAGAGGCACAAGAAGCAGCACATTTGTTTTACATACAGTGATATACTACATCTGTTGCTATAATTAAAAATATAATTGGAAAGCAAAAACAATTAATATTGTCTACCATGGTAAAAAAAACCAAACAAACAAACAAAAACCCTACTGGACTATTTTATACATCCATCTTTACTACGGCTAAACAACCCAGACAACAAATACTCCTATAAAAATGGCTCAGAAAAGGAACATTTTATGAACTACCACCGACCCTCTGAATGGGGCCTCCAGAACCAAAAGGTGAAGCAAACAGCAGTAACTCATCCAAACCTCCAGAGCCTCAAAGGCATGCAGCGAGGGCCGGCTTACACTTAAAACATATGTACATATATCTCACAGCTAGAAACAGGAGGCAGCAATCCACGACTGAACTAGTGCCATCTGAACAGTTCTGATGAGATTCAGCAGCCTGCACTGCAGAGGGTAAGATGGATATTTGAATCTGAACGAGTCACTCTCTGCCCCATTTGTAATCACCACAGCAATTTATCTTTCTTATCTTGGACACCTAGCTTAGAAAGAGATGAATGGCCTTCTGGAGGTAATTATTTCTGTAAATTTAATGGAGACTTAAGAGTAACTAGCTCTACACAAGCATCTAAATTTTAGACAACTAAATTTGGACAGAGAATTAAACTTGTGTCTACTGTTGGAACATAACTCCTAGACTACACATTCTTGACAACAGGCATCAAGACAAGAGCTATACTTTCCAAAGCACAGGCTAAGATTTACCCAATATTTGAATGCAACTGCAAAATAGCCTTTCAGTATGTCAGAAAACAACACAAAGCCTCTACAAAATAGGCAGAATCATAACGCTAGGGAAAAGAAAATTCTCTTCTCAGATATAACAATTAAAAATATGTATATACATAATCGAAATCTTCCGAGAACCCCAAGAAATCCACTAGTTTCCTAAATATCGAAGAAAAAGTCCTTCTTTGGAGGAACTACACTTGTGCTTCCTTCTCTCTTCCTTGATAGGAAGATCGAAACAGCTACTACACAGTCAGTCTTGTAGAGGACTTGCCCAAGAAGTTAACGAATCATTTTACCGTCCTCCACCGATGACTGAACTTGTTGGCTTACAAAAATGATATAGATAGATCCAGATGATTTCAAGGAAACTGCTACTTCAAACACTAAATTACTTTTACACCTACAGCAATATATTCCAGAAGCGTGCAGAAGGGAGACAGTCGGGATGACTGAATTTGGACTGATTTCCTTCTGGAAATCATCATCTCCAAGCACACACAGCACCGCAACCTTCACAGCCAAGAGTACAGCTATAGCCATAAACTGCTTGCATAGGCCAGTCTAGCATATTTTACCATCAGAAAGTAAATGACTGCCTCAACATTAAAGAAAGAAACCCATGACAAGTCAATAACGCATGTAATACCTCTGAACGTCTGCTAATGCAGGTATCTGTTTTCAGAAAAAAATATTGTTATTTTTTCACTGAAGAGACACCAACCTAAATTTCTACTTTGTGTAACTCAAATTTGCCACAAGTGGTATGCAGCCAGTTAACAGTAGCAATAATGCAAAATCTTACAATCTCTACACTGTTTTATCCTATGGGCACCATTCAAAAAAATCTTCCATCTTGCACTGCCTCTCAGAATTTTCTCAAGTTGATTTTATAACCATACTTCCACATGTAGATAGAAAATTCAAGAATAGAAAAATAAAGCTTTCAATAGACTTATCCAATGTGATATACTGAAAATCTACAGCTTGCTTTCAAAATCTGTGTATTACTACACAAAAATTATATTGAAAACAAACTAAGGTTTCAAAGACAATAACAGAACAGAGAGAAAATACAAACATGAAAGGTCAAACTGAAGTTTCATAAACAGTTTTTTTAATGTGTATTTACCACTTCAGGCATAGGCAATACCATAATACACAGTCATTCTTATTTTCAATAGCTACTATTTGCAGTCCAAACTAAATACAAAATTATGCCACCTTTTTTTTTGTTGTTGTTATTGTTGTTAGGATATTGTCATCAGAGGATCCAAGCGAACAATATGAAATAATTAAACCTGCCTTCAAGGACTTCTGTAAGGTGAGATGACATTACCTTCCTTTCACAATACGGAATTAAGCACAGTTAGATTTTTGCTAAAAGCATCAAAAAAGATGAGCATTAACTTTGAATGCCCTGCTTGAAACAACTACACTTATTTTTGCCTGAGTACCTAGCCTTTTTGTATGAATTTAGAGTATGCACTGAATGTACAATAATCATAAGCTCCACACTTCTGAAAATCCCGGTTCCAGCATTCCTCATCGCTCTGCTTCCATCACTAGTCAGAATTCCCACCCTTTCACTTCTCAGCCTTCTGTATCTGATGCAAAGCAGTCTTCTCTCAATCACTGTCCAAAAATAAGGAGATCATCAGCAGAGTGTTACAGAGAGACTCAATAACATCTATGGGGAAGCAGCTAAAGAGTACTTTGGTAAGTATGCTCAGACAAAGCAACTTGGCATCCGGCTTGCCATTTTTCTATTCTGGCAACTTGTATTTTATTAATGTCATGATATCAGATATACACGCTACAAAATTTCCTCATGACCTTAAAGCTTCAGAAATATTTTTGATACACCAGAGCTCTTTAATTCACACTGAACACAGGAAAATATTTTTCATATAATCAACTAAGAGATTAAATAGAAGGCATTTCCCTTTTCCCCTCTCTATATTCCACTGACAAGCTTTAAATGCCTACCTAAACAACTGAGTAAGGGCTTCTGTCTTGCTGTACACTCAGACTATGCTTACCATTTATGGCCAACTATTTATTTTGTCTTTACAGATTTAAGGATCTAGCCAATGTCTGCTCAAAAATAAAATTAAAAAAAAAAAATATTCCTCATGAGACCATTTTCAAATCCCTTTCCACAAACATGACTGTCCCCATCTCTGACATTACTGATAACTCTTTGAAACATCAAGAGTCACTGCCTGTACTTGGCAAGACTATTATGCTATTTACTACTGAGAAGTTAAGAGAAGTTAATGGTTTGACAACAGAAAATTTGGCTTTCAGGAAAACTGGTCAAATAGCCAGATGACTTACAGTGCTGATCTCATAAAGTTGCTTTGTCCATACAAATGTGATCAGAGAACTCCCCTTTTACTCACAGACTCTTTCCTGAACCAGGCATCATCTCCTTCTTCCACAGCCAGTACAAACCCTTTAGTATGTGTTTTGCCTAGCTTCACATGTGTAATCATACACCCATATCTCCTCTGAAGCTTAATTAATGGATAGATATAATTCCTGATCTCCATGCTAACAACTGCAATCACAAACTTCAGCATGAAGTCTCACCTCACAATCAACTGTACAGTTTACTACCGTTTACTGTTTACAGTTACAGTTTACTAAACAGTAACTCTGAAAATCACAAAGTATCCTTGATATGAATTAAATTGCATTCTGCTCGTAACTCTGGAAATTTTAATGGGTCTGAATAAACTGAACTCCAGCTCCATCTTCTAGAGGCAAAATGAAAATATATCAACAAAACTTATGTAACATTAAGTACAAGTGTATTCACAGCTCCACCTATTTACTAGTGAGATGAGATGGGGTAATTTGTGAGCAAGCCATGGGGTGTAGAGGGATACTGTACAGGGACTAAGACTTGAGGTGTTCAGCTCCAGCCATTAGCAGCATTTACACACTGCGGCTTTTCCTTGACCAAAAAAATCTCTTTAAACTGCTCATATGACTGAAAACTGGAAGCTTCAGTATAAAGAAATGCAAAGGACCCAGACAAAAAAGGCTGACAGAAGTGAAATATAAGGATGAAGAACAAAGCTAGGGAAAAAAAAAGACAAAATAAGTAAACTTGTCGCTGCTTTTTTTTTTTAAATCACTTCAACCGAGACCACTCCATTTTCCGCAGTCTTATGTTCTTTCAGCACTATTCAGAAAGGATATCCAGAAAGAATGGAGCAACTTGAAGTCTGTCTTTATTGTCGTAAACAGGTAACTAGTATGACAGCCATTTTGTAAGATAACTTGCTGCTTATTCTAAATGCATTTCTCTCCTTTTCTCCTCTTTTTTTATTGATGGGTGTTTTTATTTTTTCTCTTCTTGCTTTAGCATGGACTGGAGTTAATATATTAGCAAATGTGGAAACATGGTAACAGGAGATCCATGTTCTTGTTATCTATTCAGTGTACTGCAGGTTAAATGAGTTTTAGGATTACCTGCAATTCTGTCATCCCTCATTAATACTCCCCCCCACCCAGCTACTTTAGGTTCTGTTTTCCTTACAAGTTTCACAGACTAAAATTCTCCAGTCTATTTCCAGTCTATTTCCATCTGAAGTAAATAAAAGCTAAACACCTTAGTACGCACCTGCTTTTGATCTCTGCCAGGTAAGGGAGGAGGTGCTAGCAAGCAAAACTAATGCGTCAGGATAAATAGAGAAGTTAAATTCACAACTTCAGCTTTCTGATTCCCAGGGAGAAGAGAACAACATGACTAACTTAGAGTTAGGACAAGTCACGGTGCCTCATCATGGAGTAGGGAAAAAGTAAAATTTGCAAAACAATGCTTAGGACCATCGTCTTCCTTATTTTGAAGATATTGTCTCAACTCAAGCTAAAATGCACTGAAACTTCCGTTTTCTGTGAAGAGAATCTCCTTCAAAAATAATTCTCTTATGCTTTGCAGGATAATTATCTGCCAATAACCTAAATCATAACAGAAGAACATCCCCCTCAGCCATTTTTATTTTGGACAAGTTCTGGCAAAATTCTTTCTGCACCTGTTGAAATTTTATCTACCTCACAAGTCTTTCAGGAAACAGTCACTTCCAACCTGTATTGAATGCTGAACTTAGTTTCTGCTCCTAAAAACATGAAGGGATTAAAAACACTTTACCGCAGCTGCACACGTTCCTAGCAAAGAATAACTGGAGTGGATAATTGTACAATGAATAACATTGTGCACAAAAATTAGAATTCAAATCATAGCACTGCATGAACGTTAGCATCTCTCCACAGTTTCAGTGCTAGGTATCTGAGCCTTTGTTGATGCTTTCTGTTGAAGTTTCTCCAAATGTTAATACACACACACAAACAAAGGGGAAAAAAAAAAAAAAAAAAACAAACACAAAACCCAGACTGACTCACTATCCTAAGGGGTAATTTGCCTGAGATGCTGAGGCAACTCCAAAGGAAGTTTGATTATTTATAAAACATGGAATGGCATCAAGGAAGAATGACTATTTCACCACAGTGTATATTACAGATTCACAGCACTCTCGCACAGGAGGCAGAATACATGGTTCAAATCCCCAGGGCCTGAGCTGGTATCCATTTCACCTATACTGAAACACTCTAGCTGCTGAACTAACGAGCACAAGGAAGAGAGACACTTTTGCCAAATTTCTCCTCCCTCCTTTTGTATTCAATACTTGGAAAAAGCAAACACTTTACAGATGAAATAGACAAGCCATTTCACAGGAAGTCTAGTTTCTTCATTTTTGTTTTAGCAAACAAATCAAAAAGTTTTTAAAATGCAGTTGAATTCAATTACCCTTAGAAAACAACGATTATATATTATGCAGTCTGTCCAGCAGGCCTGTCACATCAATGAATTCTAATCACGCAGGCCAATTTTCAGCCAAATTTGACAGAGAAACAGAGGTCTCAAAGACATTCAGTTCCCCTAAGTTTCACAGAGGTCGGCAGCTGGATAGAAGCAAGACATACAAATTAGCAGTCGCATTGTGGAAAAGGGAAACAGAACTTGGCTCTCATCCATTTTGAGCAGTAGCAATCAACTGGTCAATTGAAGCACTCGTCTAGCTCCAAACCAGCCATAACAGAGGTTGGTGCCTGCCAAACGGAGAGGGACGTGAGAGGAAGCCAAATGTGTTCTGAGGTAGGACAGATCATCAGAAGGAAATGAAAGCATGATAATATACAGGCGTTAAGAGAGCACCAAGGGCACTGCAGCAGCCAGTCATGGGAGTCAAAGGGGAAAGTTTACAATAATGAGTTTAATTTTAGGAGTGAAGGGCACAAGTCTGAAGACAACCACACTTTTCAGATTTCCATAGCTCTCAAAAGCTTATTTTCAGCTTGTTTTTTATTTCATCAGTAGAGTCAAGTAATCATACAATGCTATGACTCAAAACCAGACTACTTACTTTCTTCAACGCAAGTTACTTAAAGTTAATGCCCTAATATTCCAATTAAGAAACAGTGAAATCAAGCATGTGTCACAACATTTAGGAAGTAATATTAAACTAAACAGTACAGAGTGAAATGTACATCTGCATTCCACAGAAAAATATAATTCACGGTATATGATGCGGTCAGGACTCCAACAGAAGCAGGCAGACAAGCTAGAACCAGCTGAGTTAAAACATCTCAAGAAATAACCACCTCTCAGCTGAGAAGTAGTAACTGATGATGCTCTTCAACTGCCAAGTAGTAAAACAGGTGTATTATCTTCACAGAGAGAGATGGCACGATAAAGCTAAACCTTTTTATTCTGCATGTTTAATGACATAGGAACACACCCACATCCACTCTCACTCTTGGCTTGCAAGCCAAGCCCTATCTCTTGTAACTGCAAGGGACTGTTCACACTCTTACACTCACTCTTCTACCCAAACTCACAACTACATGAGGGGCCAAAAGGCACCACCCAAAGGCCACACTCTTGCAATTTTGAAACTTGCATGTAATTTATCATGCATTATATTTGGCTTAATAAGCTGTTAATTATTTTTTTTCAGGGAGTGGGGGATTGAAAAATACCACATCTGCATCCCATCATATTTTCTCAGTCATTGGTACTTTCCTCTATAATGACAGAGATTGAATGATATGTATCTACCTCCCTTCATCTTCCTTTTTCTCCCTGTCCTCATCAGATTACTTCCTTTCCTAAATTCTCTCTCCTTTCAGGATCCTCTGTCTGCCGTTCTTTTTTTGACAGTAACAGAGCGAATCAAACATACAGAACACCTTCTTTTGAAGATTAACTATAGAGAATAGGCTTCTTCACCATGAGAAAGACTGAAGAAGGGATTTAACATATCTATATGGTTGCAATTAACATTAAAGAGAGATAAAAAGGAATGGGTTATGTAGTGTTTCTAAATTAGCAAGTGAGAAATTCAGCAAACTTAGGGAAAAGGGTGCTTCATACAGCATATAAAGTTGTTATTCACTATTCTGTGGCTGCTAAAATTTTACATAGGTTCAAAAAACAACTGCACAGATCCACGCAGAATAAATTCATCAAAAGTCTATTTAATAGAAAGCAAACATCCAGCTGAGGAAATTGCTGAAAAAAAAATAGTTAAAGCTGGGGAAACACTCCGAGATATCATCTCTGCATATCTGTTACACTCTTCTTTACAGACATCAGTTTTTGGATTTGATTAGAGACACAGTACTGGGACAGGAACTTTGATCAACACAGCAAAGGACAGCACAAGATCATCCACTATAGAGACTCAGCAAGGAAAGATGTGCATGGGGAACAGAATGATTCGAGTTTCTTGGATCTGTAGCAAAGGTAACTCAAAATACCACTTCTGCATAAAACAAAGAGATCTTTCATCTTTTGAGTTAGTCTCCAGTTCATAAATTTAAGAAATCAGAAGTTTAAGCAGCTGCCAGACCAAAAAAGGCATTCTAGTAATGGTTCATATTAAGTACTTACTTTTCACATCACATTTTCTATAATCAAGTAGTAGTGTTTTTTCACTACACATCAGCATAGCTTGTGCTAGCTAGCATAAGCATGTCAAAATTATATTAGCATAACCACTTTATAGTTTAAAAAGAGATGCACAACTTTTCATCAAGAAAAATATAACAGAACTAATTTTCATTTTTCTTTTGGGGAGGGAGGGTGCAGGAAATTACATGCTAGTGAAAACTGAACTATGTAAGAAGCACCACCACAGCAGTTACTTAGCCAACAGGAACATCACGGAGCTCAAAAGATAAGCACCGAGCCATACCCCTTGCAAACGCTGAGGCTGGGTAGTGGCTGGACAAAAAGCAGCTCTGTGGGTTCATGGTGAAGAACAACTTGAACACAAACTGTACAGTGGTAAAGACTAACTGGGCTGCATCAGCAAGACTGTAGCCAGCAAATCAAGTGACATGATTATTCCCCTCCTCCCAGCACAAAGCCACATCTAAAATATCATGTCCAGTTTCAGAGATCCCCTTTATGAGAGAAGACCCTGAAAACAGGCCACCAAGATGTTTTGGGGGCTGGAGCCCATGTCCCAGGAGCAGAAGCTGAAAGTACCGTATGGTTTGTCAAGTTTGTTCAGCCTGAAGAAGAGCAGGCCAAAGGAGGAACTCATTCCCTTCCCCCTGCCCCCACTATCTGAAGGTGGTTTAAGGAGACAAAGCCAATTCTGAGAGGTGTGGAGTGAAATGATAAAATGCAAGAGACACAAGCTGAAACGTGGGAAATCTCAACTGGACATAAGGGAGAGAGAAATTTTCCCCAAGAGTGGCTAAGCACTGGAGCAGGCCACCTGGGACATATTCAAAGCTCAACTAGACACAGCCTTCAGCAAACTGCTTTAGCTTTGGAGTTAGCCCTGCTTTGAGCAAGGGCTGGAACTAGGATGGCCTCTCCAGAAGTTGTCCAAGAGAACTTTTTTTTTTAAACTATATTTTTAGTATCTCAAAACAAAGCAAAACCTGGCATCTTTATAAGATTTAATTCCCAAAAATGCTTTCTCAAAGGAACATTTTGTGCATTTTTTCCAGTAAGGATACTTAAAAGTTGGCTTACTGAGACTGGAATATGTAACATATAATATTTGTATGTATAAGTAACAAAAGGCTGTATCTTTAGTAGATCAACTATAAATTTGATTATTTTTAATTACCTTATTTAGCTTATCAACTGTATTCATGAAGGAGACTATTAATATTTCTCAACCCAAACTGTAAAATCTCACTTTATTACCACATAGAAACAGCACTGAACCATAAAACTACAAAATGAAACTTGAAAACATTATTAATTGGTATTTTGTTATTAAAGCACGTCTTCCATATCAGTGTCAAAGACCTGGACTACTTCGGCGTCAAGACACTTCATATTAATTTCAGAAATAATAGAAGCTTAACATCCCCAGCGTCTGCTGACTCACAAAGCAACATGCTAAGCAAATGCTTTCAATTTTATTTGAAATTTTTAACCCAGAATTTTACCACCAACATAAAGTTCCCAAGAATAGCTGCTGTAGCAGGTAGTGTTCTTACAGAACTGGTTCTAGCGCCCTAACTAAAAAACATAACTTCTGAAGACACCCCATGCACATCCCTCCCTCCTACACATCAAAATTGACAAAAACAGACAGAAAAAGAAGTTACAACCTGCTCAGGAGACAAGGATGAAAGAGGAGTACTTGCTACTGAAACAAAGAAGAATATGTTATAACTGAAAATGCCAAGCAGAAAATAACTTATTTTACAGCTGTGGTCATCAATGCTTAAAATACACACATCTCTATTACTATTATTGCATAATTTTAACTCAGCATAGCAAATTTTTCTCCATAGCAAAAAGTTATTTTCAGCCCTGCAGAAGTGGCAGGTTTCTTTTTATTCTACTTTATGCTAAAAGTAGCCATTTCTACAGATGTTTCAAACTATATTTATAGCATATTTACAAAAAAATCACTCAAACTAAGAAGTGTAAAGGCATGCACACTCATGCAATGTAAAAGAACACACACTAAGAATCCCCTTTATGAGAGAAGACCAGCTCTACAGCTACAGAGATTCATATATTTCTAAAACTGAAAAATACTACTGCATCTGATAAAGAACTTCTAGTTCGTCAGCTGTACATGAGCTACAGAAGTCTCCTTCAACTAGTGACCTATAGACAAGTATAGGTCTGTAAACAATATGAAGGTGATCAGCCAACTACTGCAACACCAAGTTAGGTATCCATTAGTGCAGTTTGAACATGCAACCAGGACCATCCTTTTCCTAACTGATAGTTTTTTTAAATTAAAAAAATAGCTATAGAGCTATAGCAGCAAAGTTTTACTAGAGCAAACACTTTTTCAAAGTTCGTAAGAATAAAAAGACCAGTTTGTACAAGAGAAAACCTGCATTGCATTTCACTGCTACTGCTATAAACAAAGCACAAAAAAGAAACATGGTAAGACAACACATGATGTTCCCTTTCCTAGGGTTTACTTAAACATTCTTTGAAATAACAGGCAAAAATCCGGTGTCCAAGTAGTTCCTTCACTACTAGGCTTTATTTTCATATTCTCTGGTTTAATTAGTATTTTCAATTCAGTATTTTAGCATTGCAGGCTCAGGAAGAAGGATTTAAATTAATGGCTCAAACACTCAAGAGATTCATCTAACCCTCCCAGCCAGCCAATGCATAACAGGAGAGCAACATACAGTCTTTATTCTCCCTGCTTTTCTTGAGCCATGCCGTAACTCAAGCTTTCACTTCCTTTCCTTCCTAAGTCAGTCACAGAAACACACCATCTGACAGAAAATTACTTTTTTCTGGTCACCCAATAACTGGGGACAGGAGGGGGAAGGAGAGAAGTCAGTTATTACTAACTGCTATTGGAAGATAAAAATTATGTTACTAATTTAAGAATCAAACAACAATGGAATACCACAATTATTCTGCACAGAAAACAAAAAAATTAAAATTACAAACTCAAAACTAAAGAACAAACTGAAAAACATTTACGAGTGGAATTCTTCAGTTATAAAGCACTAAGTTCATCTCTCTAGTGCTATAGCATGAATAAAATATGACCATAGCTAGAACATAATAGCAATTACTATTCTAGACTAAATTAAGTTTTTTCCATTTCTTCACGTTATTATCATAGAGCGACATGGTTACGTTAGGAACTGAAATGTAAACCAAGAAAACAGAAGAGACAAAGTGAGTAATTAAATGATTAGAAAGACGCTTCCTCTTCCTTTCTCTCCCCCAGTCCCAAATTTAGATAAAATGACACACTGGTAAACCCTTAGCGGCATTGTCCAAGGAAATCTTTTTCCATCTCAAAAGCCACACAATAGAGAATCTTTTTGCCTAAGTGCCCAAGATCATTATGAGCATCAGTCATTAATTTCTGTAATAGGTATCTATCAAGATTGAAAACTTGGTGGATTAACAAAACTCAACACCTCGAGCATAAAAAACAACCCAAGCTCTTATTTCCTCATTTGCTTATTCCCCGGGGATTTTCTCCAGTTTAACCAATCCTTCAAATGGAAATTCTGGAATGTATGCAAGAAAAGTTTCAGGCCAATTTGACAGTGCGAGATTTCATCAGCCATTAAAAAAAAAATTAAAAATTGTTACATGCTTAACTTTATTTAATGACACAAAAATGGTTTGAAATCATTACATGCTACATATTCAAAAACAATTTTAACTATTAAACCAACCCAAACTGGTTTAGCTTAAAATATTAAGTACACACATTGATGCATCCATTTCCTTCACTTACTCTGATTTTTGTAGTTACAAAGAAACAAATTTGGTATTATTTTGTATCAAAAATAGATAAAATACTGCAGATAGCACTCAGGTGAAAAGTTGCAGAGGAATTTGGCAAGTACTTGCCACAAGGCAGAACATCAACATGTTTCTTAGATTAGCTGAACGGCAACTCTCAAGTCTATCAATAATTATATGTGTATTACACAGATGTATACCTATGTTACAACTGAATTAAAAAATACAACCCTGAATAAGTTTTTAAAACCAAGAATCATGACTGTTTTGAAAGAAAAGCAGCTTGATGGATCATAGTTTTTACGTAAGGATCTTCTCAGCATTCCTGAGCAGCTCATCACTTCAACACAAAATATGGCTCATTCAGAAATCACTACTCTGCAGTCAGAACCAGACCCTTAAAAATCACCCACCTTCTCCCTAGCTCCTTCACTGACTTTTTTCCCCTCACACTCTCCTCCAAATAACAGTTAAATGAAAACCTTAGCACTTGCAAGTACTGTCAACTATAAAACAGAAAGTGTTCTAAGAAGTTGAAAAAAGTAATGCTTCATTAGTGTTACCATTCTAAAAAGTAATTTACACTGTAACATCTCTGCTTTGTATTTAAAACTGTCTTGGATACAGGATCACAGTTTAACAAATAAAAAAAGTATGTACTTGGAACCTCCTAGTAAACTCGACTACCCTGATGCCTTTTAAAGTCTCCCCCACTCCCACTATATAATGACCCTAATAGTAATTACAGTAACATCAATCGAAAGAAAGAAGTGTAAATGTGCTTCTATAATAAATGGTAATTTTTATTTCTATTGTCCTATCAAGCAATACTACATAACAAGACGATGTAGTTGTTGAAAGTTGTATTTTCCCCAATCAGTATACTGCCATCAATATCGGAGCTAAATATGTGGTTTCATATCTACATAAAGTGGGAAAATAATGTTATTACTGCACTTGGTAAGAGTCCTGGATAGCCTACACGTTTAGCCTGTGTTTTACTGTTATATCCTGATTTACATCTATGTAAGTATTTAAATATTGACATAACATACTGTATGTTATAACAGTAAAAGAATATAACAGTGAAACCTCAGCAGATTGCAAAAGAAAGGTTAATGCGAGTCTCTACAACTACCTAGTAGAAGAGATTTAGCGATAAGTACGCACACTGCTACCCAGCAGTAATAGCTGCGATGCAAAAATGTCAAACTTTTCCAGGTAACACACAGACATGTGCCCAAGATAACCTCACTAATTCCAAACTTTGACAAGATAAGCTTTCAGCAAGTGGCACTGCTGTAATACCACAGATGCTAGAAACAGTCCCTGCAGTCAGAAAGCACTGGACAAGAGCTCTTGCGTGCTTTGCTCCTTGGGAAGATTTGCTACTCCATGATTCATAACAGGCCACAGCAATTTGACATACAAAAGCCACAACAACGAGGAGAGTTTTCTTTCTTCATCTAACGAAATTCTTTTTTTTGCTCAGATAAAAGTTGTGAATACTGTTTCTCACTCATATTTCCCCAGGAAAATGTTGGCAGCCACCCTAAAGCATTAAACCGAACACAAATATTCTAAGGCTGGGGCCCTGCCAAAAACACAGCTGCCACGCCACTGAGAGTATCTTGAAACTGTCTGAACACACATGGCTTTTTCTCCTCTGGCTTTTCTCAACAGCTCTTTTTCAGGCACGACACAGCACAAGAAGCAGCTCCTACCCGTTCCTGGAGCACTATGAGACAAACAATAGGAAAGGAAAAGACAGTCTTGACCACACTCCCCAGACAGCACGCTCTGTCAAAGAAGCAATTTCAGCAGTCTGTTTGTAACTCAGAGTAAGTCTTCGTTTGCCATCAATTAATGCCATCACTCCCATTTCTAATACCTATGCTACATTTCTCAAAGTGAAGGGCACAAAATGATGCCAACGCAAGAATGCCCATCATGCTTCAATTTAATCACTAGTCTTACAAAGATTATTTAAACCAGTAACTTCCTTTTCCCTTAAACATGCAAAGCAGCGCTCTCAAAAGGTTGTACATCAGTCCTAGAGCTGTCCAGCCTTCCTAAATTCTGACACCTCACAACTATGCATTACATGAAGTACATAAAATGTGATTAGAAACATTCACATACCGTTCATCCCCCAAAGACCCTTTCCTTCTTTCTGTCAGCTGTATTAGAATTATTGTTATTGGAATTAAATATCCTCCTTTTGCTCTAAAGAAGTAGAATATTTACCACTCCTGAAAATATGAACAACATGCACAGCATGGAGAATCAGTCTTAAATGTATTTTAATTATATTGTTACGACTATCACAGAATAAGCAATCTATTAAAAAATATAACCAATGTAGGATATTTAAAATCCAATGTTTCTAAGCATAATTCTAAGTTAAGCTTCAGGACAGTTTCATACTTCCACATACTCCGACAATACACCGTATTATTTACATTAAGCTGTATTTTATCCAGCAGTAACACTTACATAAAATATGCACATATAAAAACCTACTAAATATCAGTTTGTTATCAGTATGAACAACAACAGCACCTCACTCCAAAATCACCAGCTACCCTCCCACCAGCTTGCTGCTCAGGGATTCAGGGTCTGGGGGGTGTGAGCACGCGGACACTGACAAGAGAAAAAACCATCTGCCTCAAGAATCTCGTAACATGATTTCAGAATGCAAAATCTTTGCAAAGGGCTTTCTCCTGAGACCTGATTCATCTATATCCAACATCTACTCCAAATGCCTCAAATTTCTAGAAGGTACAAGCTTTCTGACTAATAATTCACATCTCCCGGAACACAGAAGTTTAAAACAGACCTACTTTTACTTTTGCTCAAATTTGAAGAGATACTGACCATCAGGAAAATGCAGACTTCCTAAACACACTGCTGCTTTTATTAACTCACTCTTCCATTGGGAAGTTCATTTGGGTTTGTTGGAAAAGGCAAATAATAATCAAGCATGCTGCTATTCCATTCTGCCCAAGTTCTTCTCTCAAATCCCTACCAAAATCACCTTTTTACACGCTCCACTTAACAGCACACTTTGAAGCAAAATTTGTGGGAGGGAAGAAGTACATCAGCCCAGAGTGGTCAATCACAATTGTGTAACAAGCTCCACCCATTCACCTTGTTTAGGTGATGATATCAATTAGTTTACCAATAGACAAATTGATAGAAAATATTATGAAACTCAGCAGACATCTCCATCTCAGAGATAACATCCACTGTTGAACACAAGGTCAGTCAAAGACCATGTGGACAAAAAGAGGCAAAAAGAAGGAAACTACTACATCATTGAATCAAACACATCAAGTGACACTTGTCCCAATGAAGAATTTGCATCTCAAAAAGATGGTAAAGCCTATGAATTATAAGTATAAGGAAATAACTTCTGAAACAAGACTAAACACAGCCAAAATCTCCAAGGACTCCAAAAAGTACACTAGCTATGGAAAGCCTACACACTCCAACAGAACAAAATTATTGATTGGAGAGAATCACACACTATGTCAAGAAAAGGCCACTGAAAAAGTAGGTGTTAAAAAAAGGTCTGTAACAATTTAAAGGACTTTCAGCTTTAGATGTGTTACAAGTAGAATAAGCTTTTTTCTTCTCTCTTTTTTTTTTTCCCCCCTTTTTTCCTTTGTTGAGTAAAGGTTTCAGAGTAGAAACATCTTTACACTAAGTTGCAATAATTCTATAAACCAAGGACATCTTATACTAGTGCTTCAGCTTCCTAGCAGATTATTCAGAGAAACCAGCAGGTGATGTCCCCAAAGATGATGCATAAATCAATCTGAGAAATGGCATAACAAGACAAGAGAAGGAAAGTCTCTCCCAGCAACTGATGAAAACCTGGAGGCTGAGTTGCAGTAACACAGTGAAAATCACCACTGGGACTGAGTGCATAGGGGACTGTCACACTTGTTTTGTCTTTTCTCTCTGTCCTGTTTCCAACAGTCCTGTTCGTTTCTCTCCAAATTCCCACTCCCTCTTCCCCCACCTCTAATCAAGAGGAGAAAATCCTTTCTTCAGCAGAACTACAGTGTGAAGACACTTACCTACAGTTTAAAAATAAGAACATAAATGGCGCTTTTACTTATGCAGTCTAGGTCTATTTAACACAGTTCCCTTTTTGCAAGGGTAGCCAGAAGCATATGATTCAGGTAAAGAGTGTAAAACACAGCCAATATCTAGAAGTATCTGGAATAATTCCTGGCTTTCAGTCATTTTAGAGCTGGTAGCCCAACTCCACTGTAAAGTTCAGTATTCAATGCATCTATTCCTACCTGAATTCGTCTAATTACAATTTTAACCCACTGATATTTTGCTGCTCCACAATATCATGTGACAATTAAGTTCCACAATGTAATTACATATTGCTTGAAAAGCTACTTAAGTTTTCATCAGGTAGCAGGTTTAATTCACTGGGTGGCCTAATTCTTGTCTTAAAAAAATAGCTATTCTTGCTTTTTAGTCATCACTTCTGTATGATCTACAGATTTTATAGACCTCTATCACCTCTCCTCTTATTATTCTGTTTTCCAGACTAAAGATCTTCATCCTCCCAGCACAGAGGATCTTCCACACCTTTCATCCACTTTTTCACTGTCTAGGAAACCTTTGCTGTGACAGGGTGATTACATCAATGCACACTGTTAATGACTTGGACACACCATTGATATACATAATGACCTAACAATTATTTTATTCTTTGTGAACAATTCCCAAAAGCTTTCCGACCACTGCCCTTTTCAGAGTAAGTAACAGTAACAAATTTAGAGCTCATCACTGTGTAGACAGGTTTGCATTATTTTACCCTGCATTAGCATCATTTGGCATTTGACAAAACTGAACTGCATTTGTATGTGAAAGCGCTGGGCAATGGTATGAGATTTTGCTCCAACTACCCAATCAGTTTAGATTTAACCAATCCTCATATATCAACAAACTGCTATGGTGCCACCACACTATCATTCTGTAAGACTATTTTTTAATATGATCCTACATCCCAGCAGAAATCTATTGGTAACGTTTTTCTATCATGAAGCAATCATTGATTTAGCTAGTTTCTCATCTTCTAACCAACTGTACTAATCCACAGGATAACCTTTTATCCTTGGCAAATAAGGATTTGGTTGAGGTCCTTGGTCAACTATTTTACCCATTTTCAAACCAGTCTGCTACTAGCTTTGGCAGGTGCTCTGTAATTCTAGTGTTGCAGCATTCAGTGAGCAATAATCTTGCAGAATTTGGTGAGTAAGAGTTCTACTTACATCTTATGTACTGCCTGCAGATTACATAAACCTCATTAAATTCTCGCCCTTCAGTTTTCTCTTCTGCAAATTGAGGGGTTTCAAACATGTCAGCCCCCTACGTCCTTCCATCTCCTTATTTTAGCTATCCTTCTTTGCATCTTTTTAACTACTAATTAGAGCCCTAAATCAGTTTCTTGTAAAAGTTGGGACGAGTCCATCTGATACCAGTAATTTGCTACCACCTAGCATGTTCTTTAAAAAAAATTTAAAAAAAAAAAAGTATCTGTATGAGTTTCTTGGGCTTGTTTCCCTTAACAGAAGGTAAAACGCTGGACCTTTTCTGCTTCTCCAGAGTGAAAATGACGTAAAGAATTCAGGTTCTAACTACCCATTATTCATGATCTAGCAAGAATGCAAACCGATCAGGCCATCCAGTAAGGGATACACCTGAACAAACGAAAAATGCAATGATGTGGCATTTTGTTTTGTACTGGCACTCTGAGATTTCACAGCACCAAGCATACATCACAAAATGACATAGATCACAAAAAGAGTGTCAAGAACCTCAAAACAGATGCATGACTCCTGTGAATCATTGTGTCTAAGGAACATCCTGTATCCAGCTTGCTCCGTATGCAGGGACCAATTTCAGCTGAGATTTCCAAAGACGTTTCAGTGGAACAGCAAAAGAGCATGTATGAAAAGCAGATCATCTTGCAGGATCCTGGAACTGACTACTTTGCCAAATTCCTGCTGCGCTCTTATATTCACCCGTGAGCATTTCCCTGTGTTTCCAGGCATGCACCTGCTTTTGCTTTAGAGCTTAGATCACACCACATGATTAGCCCTACAATAGAACAAGTTTGAACAGACCAATTTTAAATCTAAAGTTATCCAGTATGCAGCGCATTACTTGCTGAAATACCTAAAATTCAGTTTAAAAGTTTGGTATACCAAACAACTATAGAGTTTTCACTTATGAAGTATATAAAACCAAAACTACATTGATATAAGGGTTTTCTCATGGATTATTAAGCAGTATTCTTTTGTTTTCAAACAAATAGTACAATTCCAATTCCTCTTCATCTCGGGGAGTAGCTTTTCATAGTCGGAACATTGTTTACATAACCTTCAAAATATGTCAAGTTTTACAAGACTACACAATTTTGCCATAGACTTACTAATTTTCGTGGCATCACACATTGCAATAAAAAAATCTGTACTACTTGACAAGGAACTCTCATATACATTTAGTTGTTGTACTAAGAAATTCTTTAGTTATCCAGTTTGCATGTCTTGCTTTCCCACATTCAGAGATCAGTCACCAGACCGGACATCTGTGGGACCACAGGCTAAACCTGCTGCAGGACATGGCGTATTGTTCATTTTTGACAACGTGTAGGCATCTCCATGTAATAAATTCCCAAGTTCTACAAAGATCTAGGATACTGAAGAGGTCCTCGCTTGCATATTCTCTTGTGAAATGCCACCTAGGAGACTTCCAAAAAAACAAACAAAACATTCTGTTGCAAGCCAGTGAGAAGCGTTCTGCGATTCATTGTTTACACAAGGAGGATGTATTCTGCAGTCCTTCCGGACTTCACTACTAGTAAGAAAACTGGATTCAATAACTCAGGTTCCATTAAGGTGTATATTTTAATGGGAACACTGGAAAACAGTGGAACATTTGGTTCCAAAATTCATGAATGTAACTATAACAATACAAAAAGGTAATTCTCTCTGCCCCTTAACCTTCCTCCTCGTGTCTGGTAATTAAATAAAAAGTTAACACAGACCTTCTGTTCCAAGACAGAATATCTTTTTCACTGCAATGTAATATAAACGCACCTTATCTCATCTCTAAAGTCAAAGCCAAATAACTCATTCCAAGGTACAACGTAGTGTGTAATGAAGAGAACTAGCCTCAAAAAATGCATACTTTTAAAGACAGGTGCAAGGACATCTCTTCAGAAAAACTACAATTCTGCACACAAACTACAGGGGTCTTTTACCTATTCTCATGAAATACCACCACCAAAGAAAAAAAAAGATTCTCAGCTTTAGCTACCACTGTTACATTTACTAGGTAGGGCAACCTCATCTTTCAAAAGCTGATAAAAACGTAATTGATATATTGAAACAAGCTTACAAGGCAAACATTACAAATTTCCAGGCAATTTTACAATGGATGACTCTCTTACAATACCTAGTTGGAAAAAAAATATATATTACTACTATACTATATTAACTACACCATTACTGCTTTACTTGAAAAATAACTTTACTTTGTATTCAGAATCATAAAAAATAAAAACTAATTGCAGAAATTCACATAAACAAGTGTCTATATTCTCTTTTCTTACCTTTAAAGATTCTTATAAGAAAGTTATGGTAAAATTCAATCAGTGCAGGCAGTATCTTACAAGCTAGCAGATTTGCTACTATGGAAGAACAACAGTTTCTTACTTGGTTTGTAACACCAAGTGGTGCTTCTGCAGTTTAAGTGGGGACAGAATTTAACATATAAACTCAGCTTTGTTTTTGTACTAGAAAACATACGATTTTGACATGAGGTGACAGCAACAGTGGCAACCAATTTGGTACAGAACACGATTTAACCACCAGTGTAGTCAAGCATAGTCAGAAATATACTACATTAAATACCACTGAAGGCCTACTCATACGTGTGTTAAATAACTTTAAGATCTACTAATCATATAAGAAAAGTCATATGCAAAACAGCAACAGCAAAACAGTTAAAAGCATGGATGTCTAGTTATCGTTTTTTTTAAAAGTGCATGAACTCTTAGCTAAACAAGATTTCTGAAGCATTATTTCTTTTTCCACTCCACCTCAGATTATTCAAAAGTATATGCATTCATTTCCCCCTTTCATACTACCCTTCCCAAAGCAACTAGGCCAAGGCATAACTCCAGTGGACTTGATAATCAGCCCGCTACTTGCCCGATCATCTTTCAGACTCTGCCTTTGGCTCACACCCTGCAGTGCTGCAAGAATAACAAGTGTTTATAGCCATTCAAGAGTATATGCCCCTAAGGAGAGAGCCAAACACTGCAGAATAGCAGATTATTTCAGAGGCGCCTCATATCTGTACTGCCAAAACCTGAAAGCCATTTACCAATGGCACTCAATCAACTGACAAAGTAGTAAAACAACTCAGAATTGAAAACTGTGTGGTAAAATTTTGAATAGGCAATAGAAAGAAAGAAAAGAAAACTATGAAAATAAAAATTACTGCTATGGAAAGCTTTCTCCTTTTTGGAGAGGAATAAGATGGAAGAGGAGGGAGGCGAGTTTCAAGTTACAGTCAAAACTTCCCTTTAAATAAGCTAATGTTATGAAAATTAGCATAAATAGTTATGATTCTTTCAATTCACTGATAGCCGGAGTCACAGGACTGTGCACTCTAGAACCGCTTAGAACAGTATTTTTGCAACATATGATACGCTTATCCAAGAAGCAGACCTAAAGACACTAATTTTATCAATTTGGTTAGTATTATCACAAAGTAACACTGTAAAAGCTAGGTAAACACAGTATAACCAGCTGGTTAAAAGAGGTGATTATCCCACCCCATTTAGCATTGGTGCAGCTTCACCTTGAGTACTGTGTGCAGTTCTGGGCCCCACAATTTCAGAAGGATGTGAAGGTCCTTGAATGGGTCCAGAGGAGGGCAACTAAGCTGGTGAACGGGCTGGAAGGAATGTCCTATGAGGAGTGGCTGAGGACTTTGGGCTGGTCTAGTTTGGAGTGAAAGAAGCTGAGGGGCGACCTCATTGCTCTCTACAGCTTCCTGAGGAGGGGAAGAGGAGAGGGAGGTGCTGATCTCTTCTCCCTGGGATCCAGTGACAGGACACATGGGAATGGTTCAAAACTGTGGCAGGGGAGGTTTAGACTGGACATTAGNAATTTTATCAATTTGGTTAGTATTATCACAAAGTAACACTGTAAAAGCTAGGTAAACACAGTATAACCAGCTGGTTAAAAGAGGTGATTATCCCACCCCATTTAGCATTGGTGCAGCTTCACCTTGAGTACTGTGTGCAGTTCTGGGCCCCACAATTTCAGAAGGATGTGAAGGTCCTTGAATGGGTCCAGAGGAGGGCAACTAAGCTGGTGAACGGGCTGGAAGGAATGTCCTATGAGGAGCGGCTGAGGACTTTGGGCTTGTCTAGTTTGGAGTGAAAGAAGTTGAGGGGTGACCTCATTGCTCTCTACAGCTTCCTGAGGAGGGGAAGAGGAGAGGGAGGTGCTGAGCTCTTCTCCCTGGGATCCAGTGACAGGACACATGGGAATGGTTCAAAGCTGCGCCAGGGGAAGTTTAGACTGGACATTAGGAAGCATTTCTTTACCGAGAGGGTGGTCAAACACTGGAACAAACTTCCTAGAGCGGTGGTTGATGCCCCAAGCCTGCCAGTGTTTAAGAGGCATTTGGCCAATGCCTTTAACAACATGCTTTAGCTTTTGGTCTGAAGTGGTCAGGCAGTTGGAGTAGATGATCCTTGTAGGTCCCTTCCAACTGAAATAGTCTATTCTATTCTAAGCCATATGACATCTGTTTTAATCTTTTACAACTTAGCCATACATGAAATCACAGTCCAGGAGAACCACTAAGTTAAACAGCAGAGTAGAAATATCCCCAAAATGCCACTGGAAATAACAATACTTCCGGTAATTTAAGCGGCTTTTCTCAATTACAACCAAAGCAAGTTGCTTTGTGTTTTGGTAGTTAGCACTGAGCTTTTGTTTTGGTGAAAGACTTGTAAGTAGTTAAGGAGAAAAGAGTTAAGTGTTGACTAATATGCAAATTACTTGAGGAAATTTAAAAAAAAAAAAAAAACAAACAAAACAAAAACAAAACCAACAAAACTTCCAGACAACAGTGCCAAAACATCTCTAGGCTAGCAAATGAGATGCAGAGTTTGCACTAGGTATTTGAAAAGCACAACTGATTGAAACACGTTGTTCCAAAACAGATATGGTGTGCCCAGCAATTAGGACTGACCAGAAAACACGAATACCTGGGTTCAAGCCTCACGTGTGTATTTACCCTACTTTAACTCCACCTTTTCCATCGTACTTTCCCTGCTGAAAGGGAGCGCAGTATAATTAAAAACAATAAAGCTATCGGTAAGTGCCAGGCCTCCTGGCATTTGCTATCGCCGACACCCAGCCGAGGCCGGCCCCGGGGAAAGGCAGTCGGGAGAAGGGCAGGCAGGCCGCAGCCCAGCCTCCGCCGGACCCCGCCGCTGCTCAGGCCCACCGGCCCACGCGGCGGCTCACAGCCCCGCCGGCAGGCGGCCTGCTCCGGGACCAGGGCCGGGGGCCGCCCCGCTCCGCAGGACCACCGGGAGAGGCCGAGAACTACTCCCCGCGACGAGCACAAGCAGCTCCAGCGACAGGCCCCAAGCGCTCGGCGGGGGCGGCGCCCCCTTCCCGCGGACACCGCGACTGGCTCCAGCCGGGCGCTCGGGGTGGGGGGTGTCCCCTCACCGCTGCACGCTTCAAAAACAGGAGAACCCCCAGGCCCCCGGCAGCTCGGAGCTACCCGCAAAGATGTAGCTGCCCACGGCCGTGGCCGGTGGCCTGCTCCCCGGCGGGAGGCGGCCAGGCGCCGGCGAGGCCCGGCCCCGGCGGCAGAGCAGGCCGCGGTGCAGCCGAGGACGCCCCCACTTACCAGCCCGACTCGGAGAGCGCCGCCCTCGTCCTGTCGGCCATGGCGCCTCCTGCCGCCGCTCGCCCACAGAACTTGGGGCCGCCGGGGCGGGGCGGCGGGGCCGGGCCGGGCCGGTGCGGGGCCGCCGGGCACTGAGAGGAGCCTCGGCGCTCGGAGGAGGGACGCGAGGCCTGCTCGTTCCCCCGCCCCTCGGCCCTCTCCGGGCGCTCGGCCCGGCCAGCTCTCCGGCGGGGGAGGGAGGGAGAGGAGGGAGGAAAGGAAGGGGCGGAGGCGGCGCAGGGAGAAACGAACAAAGCCCGCGACCGGCTGCTAGGGAGATGAGGGAGGTGGCGGGGGAGGGCGTCCCGCTGTCTGCCTGGAAGCCGCTGCCGCCATGGCGGAGAAGGGAAAGAGTAAGGGCAGAGGAGGAGGAGGAGGGGCTACGAGGCGGCGGAGCGCGGGCGCTGCCCGCTCCTGCCTGCCTCCTGCCCGCTCCTGCCTGCCTCCTGCCCGCTCCTGCCTGCCTCCTGCCCGCTCCTGCCTGCCTCCTGCCCGCAGCCCCGGGCTCCCTCAGCCCGGGCCCTCCCCGGCCTGGCTGCGGAGGGCCTCGCACAGCCCTCCAACGGGCCTCTGCCGCCCAGGAGTGTTGACGGTGGCCAGCGGCCTGTCTCCTTGTAGTAGCGGGAAGAGTTTATTTTAAACGCATTTCATCTATAAATAATGTTACACCGTAGCAGCTGCTGACATGGAAAAGCACCAGCAGATAGGTGGAAGTGTAGTGCCAGTTCAGACACTTAGACAGAAGAAATGGGAATAAAAGCAGCTTGCATTTGGAATCTGACCTGGCTGTACATTAGATTACCAAGAAAACGTTGTAAATGTTATTGTAACTCAAAAAGAGGTTATCCATAGAGCCAATTAGTAACGGATGGAATATGATGTAGGAGAAGATAATGAGAATTACGGACTTCAGCCCTCATGTTAGTTTAAGACGTGGAAGCTTTTGCTCACTTAAGTCATCAGTTTACGCCAGCATATGGCTAGCTGCTGCACCTCACGGCACAAAACACCATCTTAAAGAAAATGTAGTACCCAGCACTATCCTTCTTAAAGGTCTGCAGACATCTGTTCTAACAAATTCATTATATGCAAGCCGAGATGTATATATACACACACACGCACACATCCTTTTGTACATGAGAAGTCCCCATTAGCGCATGTTTCTCTGATCACGGGGGGCACTGCCTGGATCTTTGCCACACATAGCTGCTGTTAGCTGTTAGCTGTGCTGCAGTGAGGTAAATAATTAACTCCACTGTAAAACCGAAGGTGATACAATGCCTGCCAAGCAGTCAGAACACCACAAATTGGAGGGGCAAGACCCTCTGTACCAACTGTTCCTGATAAAACATTCTCAGCGCAGATCTTCGTATTCATCGCCTTTAGAATAAACAACATTGCTGAAGCTAAAGATCATGAGAGTACCTGGGGCTACACAGGGACACAGATACGTGTAAGGGGCTCTGTGCCTCCATAGCTTTCTCTGAAAAATGCATGTTACTCAGGATGAATCAGTGCATCACTGTTTACAAAATTCACATGGTCTCCTTCTATCCAAACCATAATCTAGTTTGATATACTTCACTGAAGTTGAAAGGCTCATTCCAATTTCTCTTTCCAAGCACCTGTTTCAAAGTGTTAGCCGTGGAAAAATGTGAGGTTAAAAAACAAGGTCTGTGAGGAACAACTAACACTGCTAAGTTTCATATGTAGCTTCAGGATAATTTGTGATACAAAATCACTTTTTGTAATACCTTTGAAGGATGTCAATACTGGCCAAAAAAAAGAGTAATTTTTAGTCATTGTGATGGTTTGCACATATGCACCCCCATGAGTTGATAGGTTGACAGTCCTATTTAAAAATGCTCCGTGTGTAAATCAACTATGTTAAATTTTAAGAAATGCCTCAAGCAGTTATTCTGCAAATGAAACAGAGAAGCGTCATGGAGCAACAAGGGCCAGCTACTACTTGAGGGAAGGCAAGCCGGGAGTGAAGTGTGATAACATGGCAGGCAGGAGCAGCAACCTCAGCACAAGGAGCCAGGATGTGGAGCGGCAAGTCCTGGTCAGGATCAGGGCCAGAGACAGTGGCCAGGGTCAGACACAGCCCGGTGATCACCCAGGACGGCCACCGGGACAAGACAGGTCCAAGCTCGGGCAGGAAGCCGGGTCTGAGTCCAGGTCAGGCTGGAGGAGGTACAAGCCCAAGCACAGACGTAGCTGTGACACGGCTGTGATGTAGCCCAGGCAGGGGCTGGTGGTACAGCCACTGCTTAAAAGTAACTCCCATGGGAAAGGAGAGTCAGGGCCTCGTTTTTACCTCCTTCGCAACAGCTCTTACTGGCAATGAAGATGACCTTGGACTTGGCCAGCTGAACTCCTTCACTCAGCCATCTAATCTCCTGGAAGGGGATGTGCTCTAGGCCCCGAGAACAAGACAAGTTCTGCTGCTGTATTAACCTGTGAGCAGGTCTGATGAGCAACATACGCATTTATCCATGATTTGTCTCTGAAGATGGGTTTCTCAGTGTTTTAAGCAGAAACAGGCTTAAAAGTAACAGCATTCTGAATCACCTAGAAACAGGGTGAGAGAATGACACTTAACAGCTTACTCTGGTACATCTTTTACAAAGGATTTCAGCTTTCAAGGAAAAGTGGAGAATTGATCTTCTTCAAAGAAAAAAATATATTAGTATTTTTTATCTTCAAAGTGCTAGACATGAAACTATTTAAGTTTTAGTAAGATCTTAAATGAATACAATTGTTTCATTAAGTTTTAGATCTATTAAATTTACCTTTTAGATATTATATATGTTCAAAGTATGACATGGCTATTTAAAAAGGTAGAGGGGGTAAATGGGGAAAGATTGCTTAATATGTCGTCTTCGGCACACTAACTGCAAGTATGCAACAGTGTCCAAAAATGTAATCATAGAATCATAGAATCATTAAGGTTGGAAAAGACCTCTAAGGTCATCGAGTCCAACCGTCAGCCCAACACCCCCATGCCCACTAAACCATGTCCCTAAGCACCTCATCTATACGTCTTTTAAATACCTCCAGGGATGGTGATTCCACCACTTCCCTGGGCAGCCTGTTCCAAGGCCTGACCACTCTTTCAGTAAAGAATTTTTTCCTAACGTCCAGTCTAAACCTCCCTTGGCGCAACTTGAGGCCATTTCCTCTCGTCCTATCGCTGGTTACTTGGGAAAAGAGACCAACCCCCACCTCACTACAACCTCCCTTCAGATAGTTGTAGAGCGCGATGAGGTCTCCCCTCAGCCTCCTCTTCTCCAGACTAAACAATCCCAGCTCCCTCAGCCGCTCCTCATAAGGCTTGTTCTCCAGGCCCTTCACCAGCTTTGTTGCCCTTCTCTGGACACGCTCCAGCACCTCAATGTCCTTCTTGTAGTGAGGGGCCCAAAACTGAACACAGTACTCAAGGTGCGGCCTCACCAGCGCCGAGTACAGGGGCACAATCACCTCCCTGCTCCTGCTGGCCACACTATTCCTGATACAGGCCAGGATGCCGTTGGCCTTCTTGGCCACCTGGGCACACTGCCGGCTCATGTTCAGCCGGCTGTCAACCAGCACCCCCAGGTCCTTCTCCTCTGGGCAGCTTTCCAGCCACGCTTCCCCAAGCCTGTAGCGTTGCCTGGGGTTGTTGTGGCCGAAGTGCAGGACCCGGCACTTGGCCTTGTTGAACCTCATGCAGTTAATGTAAGACCAAAGTAAATAACAAGGATCCCTCATCCATGCTGTGCTCTGCTTGTAAGCCATATTTAAGTATGCCGTACAACTTGTTTTTCTATTACATTCAGATTATTAACCAACAAAGTTTAAAGTATTACTATTTAATTCTGTATGACTATCACTTTACTTGCATATCCTGTATTTATCTGCCTTATTTATTAGAAATGTAAGAGGCTAAGAGCAGAAATTTTATATAGGAAGCAACTAGCTCCTGTTGTTTATTTTAGCAAAGAATAACTAGATCCTGTGATTTCTTCACAAAATCCACAACGTGTATAACATGTCATCCAGTGACTGAGAGAAGCAGCCCCTTCTCTGGAGTACCAGGTGGTAGGCATTTGAAGATGTGCCTAAAATGCAGTTGTTCTTGACTGCTGCTGGGACAACTTAATCTATGGCAAAGAGGTTATTTCCACAATGCTGTGTTATTGTAAGTACCAAAAATGTTTGGTCTATTTGAACACCTCCAGTAGGGCACTGGTGAGGCAGAGAACAGACAGAACTAGTGCACAGGGCAAGACAGCAAAAGCTGGACAGCCAGTTTTTTGCAGCAGCCCTACAAGTTCTCACCCGTGCCTTGATTCATCCCGGTTGCCTTGATTTCTTGCCAACTCCAGCCCCAATCGCCTTGGTTCAGCAGCAGGCTCACAGAACTGGGGAGCTGAAACTGCTGACTGCACCTGCCTGAAATGGGCAAGAGCAGAAATCCGTTACACTCATTCTGAGTTATGGCATCATGCACCCCAACCTGATGTGCTGAGACCAACAGCAGCAGGATGGAGACCCTGAACACTGGGTTCGATGGGAGGTCCCCACAAGGACAAGAATGGTCTCAGTTTTTATGTCATCATTTATAGAATACGCTTTCTTCACTACATTATCTGAAGATAACAGATAATGGTCCTCTCACTGAATGCAAGAGCAGATGATTCCTACCCTGGATCTGTAGCTCAAAGTAATCAGGCACTAAACGTAAAGGGTCTTCAATTCTGATCACTGTCTTTCTAGGAGTGTGCTGGGGTTTCAACAAAAGTGGCTATCTCTCAGTGTCCTGTGATGGACCAGATCCTGATCTGATTTGGCTGCAGTCAGAATGATCAGCTTTACTGCATGTATTGTTGCTGCACTTCAACCAAAATATGCTTGTGGATGTTTTCTCTGTTTTATCCGAAGTGGGAGGACAGTAGTCAGCACTCAGTCTTTCTCCTTGTCTTCCTTTTATCATTAACTTCTCACAACTGTAGACAAAGAGCAAGGAGGGCTGGTTACTACAAGTGTTTCACGCTGGGGAGGTGTTTGCTGGGAGTGAGGGACCAAGCCTGACCTGTTGTGTCTCAAGGCAGTCAAGCAGCTGTCATCTATTATGGCATCTGGAGAAGGAATTGACTTTTCACAGAGTAAAGAGAAGGGAAAATTTTAGTAGTAATGAATTTTTAATAGGGGGGAAGAAGGAGAGAAGCTTGGAAAGGACCAGGATCAAGGAAAGAGACAAACAGGAGGCACATTTTGAAGCCTGGAAATTGTTAAGAACTATGAAGTCTTGGACATAATACCACCACCTATAGCCACAGACTGTGTAGTTAAGGTGATGTTGCAAGGAGAGAGAACTTCCACTAAGGCCAAGGTTAACATTTTTCTCAGGCTGCTCTAATTGATTTTGTCATCTGACTGACTGCTTCTGGAAGCCTTCAGTTTGACCACACTCCCCACTTTCTCCTGCAAATCGTGAAATGCACGGCAGGCCATTGAAGGTATAGTTCATGCTGGCATTATGTCAGTCTCAAAGACAATATCACTGCTGTCAAAAGACAACTACCTGTGGTAGTCAGGATAGGGGTGTTTATATATGGCATGATGATGCTATTGCTAGGTCTGCGTGGCTGCTTGTTGAAAGGTGGGCAGTTCAGATCTGAAAGTTAGTGCGGATGAACCACTGCAGTGATCGCTGGGGTACGATGGATCACAAACTACAGGAGAATGTAATCTCGTATAATTATGATGCTGGTGGGCTCCCTTGAGGGCCAGCAGAAAGGCTTGTGTTTGTCCATGATTCTGGCACAGCTCAACCTACTGGTCCTCTGGACACTGAATTGGTAAATAGCCAGCGAGCAGAGGATCAAACGGCATATGGCTTTGCAGACTTTCACTGGACTGCAGTAAACATCCCAGCCCTGAACAGCTGTGCCTCGTCTCTAACAAGATTACTTTTAAGAGACTGATGCCTTCTGGACTGGATGGAAATCTGGAAATAAGCATGCTGTTGTGTGCTCTGAGTGCACCAAGAGGCTCTGCAGCCTCTTCCCCCCTCCTTGGGGTTCGGCTGCCTGTGCTCCAGTCCAGCTCTGATTTGGTGCAGCTGTAGCCTTGGATCAGGCTGCTGGGGAAAGAGCTGTGCGAGCAGGAGCTATTGGAAGCCTCATAGGGACCTCCTGCCCTTTGCTTGGGACCTGCATTGAAGCTCAGGCCTCCATCCTTGAGACTTGCCTGAGGTATGCCTGTGCCTGGCCATGTGCCTTGCTGATCCTGAACCACCAATTTGACTTGCTGGCTTGACCTTGCAGCTGCTTCATCACTGCAGACATGTCTAGTAATCTTGAATATTGGCTGATCCTGCTCACCAACATGGTACCTGCTCAGGTACTATGGGATTGTGCCCGCCTGTGTGGGATCATTGCCCTACCTGCCTTGCTGTTGCCCTCAGCTCCTGGCTTCCTTCCCTTGTGGGGCAGCCCGTGCTTGCTGCTTCCTGAGAGCTCCTACCCCGGAGCTATGAATGTGGTCTGTTACGTCCAGAAATTAGTGTCCTGCTGGCAGTCAGTTCATGTCCGAAATCAATACACATGATGTAACTGAACAAAACTCGGTAACAGTAGAGACCTGGTGAAGGCCAACTGCTATCCATACAGCCACTCAACGTACAAGACGGCAACAGTGCCCTCACATAGAAGGAGAGCGGGTAGGGAATGCCTGGTGCTCTCTGCAGGCTTCTGCTTCCCTCATGCTTTTCCTGCCTTTCAAGTTGAATTTGTAATAGTTTGTCTCAGTGAAATTAAGGTCGATACTAATGGACACTGCTGGGCAGAACTGCTCATGACAGGCTGCATGGTGAAATCGTGGCATATATATGGAGTAGGCAAGTTAGGGAAGGCACTTGGAGGGTCTTCCCAGATGTGCTAAAGGCCTTGTGGGATAGGTGTTGTGCAAGAGGCTGCCTCACACAGTGTCAGGTAACTCTCAGGGTGACATAAAATACCTGCAGCGTGGGCATGGATGCAGCACCTTAGAGTTGCCTGTTCAGCCCTACTGACGTCCCTGTTAAAACTAAGCCCATTCCTCTAGTGTGGGGCAGCAACACCCAAGACGCTGCAGATGATAGAAGCCCTTAGATCATAGAATCATAGAATAGTTTGGGTTGGAAGGGATCTTTAAGGTCATCTAGTCCAACCCCCCTGCCATAAGCAGGGACATCCTCAACTATATCAGGTTGCTCAGAGCCTCATCCAACCTGACCTTGACTATTTCTAGGATGGATGATCAACCCATCAGAGCAATGCAGGCATAGACACCATCATCCTGCATAGTACACGGACAGAATATGACCTTAACTATAAACATAGATTAGATTCGAGAGCACAGCTGCACAACAAAACAGTGACTACCTATTATGCAGCAATATACATGACTGTGTAGTAACTCTGTATATTGGTTTTGCTATTATTACTATTAGAACCATAAAGTTTTAATTTTGTCTATATACAATACCAGAAGACATCATCTCTATATGAGCAGTTTGGGGCATAAATGATCCAGCAATCTGTGTCAGCACCTGACTTAATTGCAAGGTGGGAGAAAAAGACCAAATAAATAAATGGTGTTTTCTTGTGGAAATCTAAAAAGATTCTTTTCAGATCCTAAAAGATTCACTCTGTGGTTTTCCTCAAGTGCTGTCATATGTTTGTGCTTGAGGAAAAGAAAGTTACTGGAAATCTATGTCAGGCTCCAGCTAAGCAGTTGACTTTCTATCCATGACTGAATACACACTAAACAGACAAGAATGTTTCTGTGTTATTTCCTAGCAGTGAAAATACACTGTGTCACGCATCTTTCCTATTCAGATGTGGAAGCTTTTGCCTACCACTGATTTTCCCCTGTAGTCTGCAGGCCCAAACCAGTGCCGTTTGAAAAAATAACTAAAGTTTCTTAAGAACTTTCAAGAAGCAGCAAAATCAACACTTCTAACAATCAAATGCAATAACTGGGCATGCTATTTGCTGACCTTCACTTATGAATGATTCAGTTCCTTTCTCTTCTGATTCTGCTTTTATTGATGTATGTGTTCTGCCTCTGTTGATTTTAGTTATTATTCTGTCCTCAGTGCTCCTTGTTTCCTGCCTGTTAGCAAAGAACAAGAAATCAAAGAATGTGAAAGAATCGGCAGATATTCATAGTAGGTTTTTAATCTTCTTTAGAGAATTGGGCCCTATATTCTGAGTAAGTGCAGAATTATGAAGGGAATTATAGAATTATAGAATCATCCTTACAGCAGCCTTACATATTTTAATTTATTAAAAGCAAAATATTCTTCTTCCGACTATAGCTTCAGCTAACTTAAATTCTGCTGTTCTCAAAGATGAAGAGTGAAAAGAAACAGAAATGCTAGGGCCCTGAGCAACTTCTCATTATTTGCAAGTATACACTTTGAACTTCCCTGTCTTGGATATTTATCCTGAGTGCCTAGGATATTTCAAATGGAGTCCATACAACAACAGGGCATAAGAGCGAAGGAAAGCTTCAGAGACTGTAAAAGCTGCATAGCCCCAAATCTATGAGAGGGCTCCTATTGCCACAATTGTTTTAAAAGTTATAACCCCCTTAATTCAGTACAAAAGCATAAACTCTCTTTTTCCACAACCTACAAAAAAATCCTGATTTGGTTCAGAAGCAAATACATGTGCTAGTTCAGCAACTACTCTATGCAGAATGCAACAGTTCACAGCCTGGGGGACACAAATATGCTCCAGAAAGCACAGTGCTGTCTGGCAAACTAGTGAACCATTGAGAACTGGCACTCTCCATGAAAAATGAGCAAAAGGGGGAAAAAGAGAGAAATGAGAGATCAGAAGAAAAAGTTCTAGAGGAAGACAACAAAAAATGGAGAGAATAAAGAGAAGATGGCAACAATTGGGCCGCAGCCTAGAACAACAATTTGGGCTACCTGTGTCAACTGGAATTCAGACCAGTAATATAAGATGCAGTGAATTAAAATCATTTCTTGTCATGAAACAATAATATGTCAACTAATGCTGCTAGTAAGCAAACCAAAGTAAACACAACATATAAACGTACACAGAGGTCATTAAGGACTCCCTTTTTTCTTATACAAATTGCCTTTTGGCACGGAGGGTGAATACAAATTTTATAAGTTTATATTTTTCACTTTTCTGGCCACAAAACTGGAAATAATCAGTACTCTGTTCTACCCTCTATAAAATCCAGTGAGGCATTCCTTTAATTACGTTTACATATGCTTAGGCTTGTGGGGCTACCATGTGCCTGGCTGAAAAAAGGGAAGTTGGAGAGAAGAGGTGCCAAGGTTTTTACTTTAAAGTGGATCTCTCTTCATATCTGATTCACATTACAGTCCTGCACCACTTGTGTTGACATAGGAGTAGAAATTAATTAAGTCAGCACCGATGCTGGGGACAATATATCATCAGATCATTACCTCTCTGGAAAAAAACAAACCCATTGCTTGTGGAGCAGTGTAGCTGCAAATTAGAGGTGTGAGGAGAACACATAACTGAGGGGCATATGAAAGGCAAATGTGAGAGGGACAGGGAATGTGTGTGTGGGAAAAGCATATGGAAAAAAACAGAGGGATGGGGAAAAAAGGAATAAAATGTGGTAGCAACACCTTGACCAACACACTGACCGTTTGTATAGAGCCTAATTAAAACTTTCAAGTTTTGCTGGGTTTGTCCATTTTCAGTTTTTCTGCAATTACTGCTGTAAGTCTCAGGTTTACATCAGCAGATACACAGGCATGGGCTAACACGTTTTTACTGCTAAAAATGAAACAGTTGTTTCCCATCAAAGCACAAAAAGCAAAGCAGCAGAGCAGAATCTACCAGCAGTTTGTTATCTATTTCAGTGCTCGCAACCACGTTTGCTTAGCCCTACAAACAGGGTGGCCTGCTGTTAACAAGTATTGCCTGAAGCAAAACACTAAACAATCCAAAAGAACCTTTTATACCTATTTTACATATTTATTTCCAAACGTTTCCTAACAGCTCCAGTTAATGCATTAAGGTGCCCAGTCCTTACTGGCTGCACAAGTCAGTCTCCCAGGCTGACGCCAGCAGTATTGCCATGGTGACATGATTAGAGTGGCTTAACCTGGCAGGTGGCTTAGCAAAATGCCTAGTGCCGAAACAATCCTAGCATACAGGCTACACTTTTCCGTCAAATAACTTAGTATGTCGCATGCTTTGTTGTCCAGATCGTGGTAGGGTGTTTTTTTTATTTGTTGGCGTTTTTCCCTGGGTAAAAATGCTATTCTTGTAATTTTACCACTTATCAACTGCAAAATTGCTAAAAAACCCAGTTTCCTCTACTCACATTTTTGTAGATCTAATAATCTCAGTTAAGATAACAACCAAAAAAAAAAAATCTTCCATAAACCACAAAAAGCCAATGTAAGGTTTTATTTTTATAACTGCATTTAAGGCTGGACTTCAAATCTGGAAACATCCCATGCCAGCTGGTGCCTGGCCAGCTTTTACTTGTTTGAGAGGATNAGGTCCTTTTCCTCTGGGCAGCTTTCCAGCCACTCTTCCCCAAGCCTGTAGCATTGCCTGGGGTTGTTGTGGCCGAAGTGCAGGACCCGGCACTTGGCCTTGTTGAACCTCATGCAGTTGGCCTCGGCCCTTTGGAAGATGCAAAGCTCTTTATTATTATTTTTTAACTGATGGTTTCAAAGCTAAGATCCTGAAGCTTTGCAGATAGATTCAGCTGTAAACAGTTGGTTGACAATACCAAAATTACTCCATCCTGGAATGAGAATATTTGGCTACCAGGCATCCTGACCAAGTCAATCACATACAAATAGCAAAGTGTTCCGTAGGACTTAAAGCAACCTGCCTTCATGAGAGGACAAAGAATTGGAGGAATATAGAAATAGAGTGAAAACATAATTGACAGATCAAACTTTGGCATTTGAGCAAGGTACTGCTAGCAGTTTTTTGGATGGAAGCTACCAGCCATTACAAATCACAAACTAATAAAAAGCCTTAATACCTCAGTTGGTATTATTTTAGCTTTAATTCTAAAGACATTGGAATTGTTATATGTGCTACATGCGAAAACCTTTTTTTGTTACTTCCTGTTTAGTGACATGCGATGCTAAAGAGCAAAGAGGGAATTTTCAATTCTTAACGCTTTCACACTGCTTGCGAAGATGCATTTTCTGATCTGAATATACAACAGTGTAGTAGCTTCAATAGAAATACTTAAGGTATAAAAGCACCCTGGAATGTGTAGAAGTTTCATAGATGTTTCGTAGATTCGTTCGTACCGTTGCCCCATACATTTTCTGTTTCACCTCCGAAAACACTTATGTCTTGTGTTTCTCCACTTGTGCGCATCTCTCCTTTCTCATCCTGATTTCACTGCTTATCGATGAAGCTCCAGTCCTCTGGTCTTTGTACCGTAGCACTCAAGTTTAGAGACTCTGAAGCCTTGCTTAGAAGTGACTCAAATAACTTTTCGCAGTGGGGGAGAAAGCTGAAAAGCCTTCAATATTTAAATAGAAACATAAGTTTCAAGTGTAGTATAAAGGCTTCAGATCCCTTAACCTTATTTGTCAATTAACATATCTGCAACAGCTGGGTTTTGATCCATATTTTCAGAGAACAGTAATGCTGCTGATACAGCATTTCCAGTTCAGTCACAGGAATACTGAAGCAGTTTTCAGAAGATAATTTAAAAAGTACTCAGTTGACAGGATGTTTCTTCAGGGAACCATTGATCGCATTCTCAGATTGCAACAGAACCAGAGATAGTCTTCATTTTAATTTCAATATCAGGAATGCCTTAAGTGACGATCACAGCTAACCCATTTTAATGACAACCCTGAACATTTAGAAACTATCTGTTCAATATACTTCTGTGCAGAGAAACAAGAACAGATGGATACTTCCGTAACACCTGCTGCTGTGGGAGTCTTTTGAAACACTTGCAAGTAAGAAATTATTACTGCTATAAAATGTCTCTCAGTTTTATTTGTTTAGAGAATTTCTATAGAACACGCATACATTTTATTTTAGGTTTCTCAAGTTAGGTTGTGCTTTTGGAAAGCTGAGGAAGTATCACTTACTGAAGGAAATCTTATTTCTATGCCTCATAAAAAAGGTTTTAGGATATTAAATTGAAGATTTACTGCAATCTGTTGTGTAAGGAGGCTGAGGGATGCACATGGTATGCTACTACAGAAGTGATGGAATAGCTCCAGGGACAAAAAACCCAGTCCTGCAAAGCAGGAGGAGTCCCAGTGAAGAAGAGAGGGCTTTCTAGAGGAAATCACAGAAAATTGAAGCCTAATGCTTTTCTGACTAGGGACATCACAGAAAGATGAAGTGCAGAGATCTTAGCTCATAATTATCTTAATAGCTTTCCTTGGGTGATTTAAATGTTTCTCTGCTTCCACATGTAGCCAAAAGGAGAGAGACAAATTATTTCCTAGGTTTGGAATGCTCTTCTCTATTCTCTTTTGTGGTTATATGCATCGGGGGTTTTTTTGTTTGTTTGTTTTATAGAATTTCATATGCAGTAGATTCAGAAAATAAAATATAAGTTCAAAGGATCTGAAAGTTAAATGTTATTAGGGATTTTAATCCACCTAGATTATTTAATGGGTTTCATTTTCATTATGCTTAGTGGTCAGAAATTGCCTTAAAAAATCTAATTGTTCGCAATAGGAGATACAACCGAAGTTACTTTAAATATCAAAAGAAGACAGTCTAACTTATGTCCAGAAAAAAAAAGAACATATTTTCCTCCTGCCATCTTTTGGCACGGGTGTTGCAAAAATGAATGCAAGTGATTACAAATTTGGAAGATGGAGAGCATGGTAGTTTCTGACACAGAAGTAAGGTATTTCTTCCAGTCCAGGCAGCCATTGGGGATTAACCATGTAGCACATCACTCTGGTTCTACTTTATAGATCTACAGAGTTAAAAACTGAAATAACTATGCAGACAATTTACTCTGAACTTTTGCATAACAGAGGTCACAATACCTCACCCAGTAATTCCTGACCTGTAATTTCTGACTGGGCTGGAGGATATCTCTTAGAAAGAAACACAATCATAATTTAAAGACTTCACATAGTCATAAATTCATTAATTCCCAAGGTAAGTTGTTTTGATTGTAAATTGCCATCATGCTACAATGATGTACATTATTTTAGCTTGAATTTATACATTTGTCTTCCAACTACAGAACTTTTATATGTTGTCTTACTGATTCCACAGTTCTCTGATGTAAGTCTCATCCCAGTGTACATACTGATAAACTATGAGTAAATAACTACTGACTTCCCTGTTGGCTAAACTTATTAAATGAAACTCATTAACTTATCTTCTGGTTTTAAAGTATGATTTCCAAACTTTACCAAATTAAAAAAGATTCAGAAGAAAGCTACAAGTATTTGCTGTATATTTTTAAAGAAAATAGACAGAAGAAAACAACGTTATTTCTTACTCATCTCTGCACTAATGCTATATATAAGCATACAAATACACCTTTCAGTTTTCTTGTTAATTTATCTAAGGATCACAGCAATTAATTCAGACACTTTAGATATTAGGTTATCCTGCCAATTTACATGCATCTAGGATAAACCTTGCAATTTGTTTTGGGTCCTCTGTCTCCTGAACACAGAGATAAGTTTGCTATATGCCTAGGACTTGAATTCCAAAAGCTGAACACTATGCAGTGTTTAATATACAAGTTTAGATAAACTGTTTATCTACTCTGAGTGATTAGGACCTGAAGTACATGACTTATGAGGAAAAGCGTAAAAGAATTGTTTGTTTAGCCTTGAGAAGGCTGGGGGGAGTTGTAGTCTACAAATGCCTATTGGGTGGTGTAGGGAGGATGAAGCTGGACTCTCCTTGAAGTTGCCCAGTGAAAGCGTGAGATGCAATGAGCACAAACTGCTACAAAGGAAATTCTGATAAAATATTAAGAGAAAAAAATTACTCCTATTGAGGGTAGGCAGCCACAGGTTGCCCAGGGAGGCTGAGGAATCTCCACCCTTAGAAATACTCAAAACTCAACTGGACGACCTGAGCCAGACCTACTCTGAATGGTGGATTGGACCAGGTTCCTTGCAGAGGGAGGTTCCTTCCAGTCTAAATGACTCTGACTCTATGACGAATTAATTAGCTCTGCTGGCCTTATTCAGTGGTGGAACTGAAGTGATGCTGTAATTGAGGCTCGAAATGCAGACCTTTCTTCCATAGACCTTACATGATACCTGACAGTAGGAACAGGGATTTTTATCAGGGTGCTGATTCATACAAACAAAAGGCTATTCTGGGGACAAGAGCTAAATGTCCATCTCATCCATCCATCGTACTTGTCCTGGGCCTCCCTGCCTCTCCTGTATGAACTAAACTACTTCACTTTACAGCACAACCTGGTACGGTAAACTAGCATCATTTTCTGATGTTCTAGACCAGTTTTAGTTCCTCATACTAGGCCACGCTGCAATTTCCAGCAATGTAGTAGTAGCTTCTGCATAAAACGCTGACTTCTCCCCACAGCAGGTGGAGAGCAGATGTTGAGAGGAAAGGAAGCACAGGCAAAACCATTTCTGAATCAAGAGCCTTCTTTTTTGCTTTCATTGCCACTAAAAAATGGCACAAAAAGTTATGTTCTTGACACAACTACAAGATGTGCCAAAGCTAAATGTTATTGAACTTGCTTATCAGACATGATAAGCAATGCAATGTGTATAATACAGTTAACAACTTAATTTGTACCTGGTGTGTTCAAACGAATCATTCTATTATCTTTACTTAACGTTCTTTTACACCCAGTTGAACTACTCCAGTGAAATACACATACATAAGAATTAGGCCTTTGATACGATCAGTAAATTAAATTAACTTGACTCCAGGAAGAAAAAGATAAGAAAATGCCTGTCCTTACAAGAAAGGTCACAAACAAAGAATGGGAAGAGTGCACATTTAAAAATTCCAGATTATAAGGAAATAACGGCCAGAGGGATGAGGGACCTGCATATTCTGTAAATGTCTGTCTTTCAGACAGAGATCTTTTTACTTTACACTTTACTGTATTCCAGATGAAGGTCACTTTCTGGTTATATGTTCTGACTTGATATACCTAAAATGCTGCACTTTTAGTGCAGATAAACCAAACACGCGGTATTGCAGCAAAAAGTCAGAAATAAACATGTTAATGGATTAAACTACAGCTACATTGGCGAAAGCGTTGTAAATATACACATCTTCCTCCCCATTTTCCTCTCCAGTTTGAGGTTCACATCAAAGCCACATCCTTATATTGACAAGAGAAAAAGACTTTAGAAGTCAATACGTCAAACATTGGGAAAAACAGAAGATGAAACCGTGAAGGTATGAGCACTGTGAGTTACTCAGCTAAGGCTGTGGATATGGAAGAAGTGTCTTGCACTGGGGTGACAGCCTGGGAAGCAGTTGTTTTCCATAATATACCTTTTGCCTTAAAGAGTATATCTCCTTCTGCTGATTACTCAAAGATCAAATATAATGGAGGAGATGAATGTGCAAAACTCATCTCAGAGCTTTTTGCATCTTCTCTTTCCAAAAGCAAGTGCTTTAGCTTAGCTTTCAAAAAGTCCAGTCTATAACATGATCTGCTCGCACAACCAGGAAGATTTAAATGGTGTGGATACATCCTGGAAAGTAAACACTTAACCGTGTTAAGTCAAAGTCAGGCAACTCGACTGGAAAAACAAACAAACATTTTCTGCAGAGGAAGAAATATCCACTAACCTTAAAGACTGTCAGTGAGGTTTGTCAAGTTAATTCCTTTGAAATATATCTGCTTCAAAGATAAAACAAACAAAAGTCTTTCTTCCACTTTTTGAGGGGATGCGTGATTCACCTGCCGGCATCCAGCTTGAGCAAAAGAAGACATAAACCTACTTAAACTCTGTCTTTTCAAGTGTTTCTGTAGACTATCTCAGATATTTCAGATTGCAAGTTTGTTTTTCTTTAACTGTGTAGAATAATTTGGTTTTCAGTCTTGGCAGATAATAAAGTGATCACTCCCAAACAGCATTACCAGGAACCTTCTTTTGCTACCACACCTCACCCACACCTTCCAACAGTCTTGTTCAGTGACTCACTCGCCCTATTGCTGCACAATTTCTCCCTGTCTCCTGAGAGCAGGGAACAGCAGTAGTTTCATCTTTGATTATTCAACAGAGAGCCGTTTGCAAGTCTATTGCTACTCGTCTGGTTCATCTCCAGTTTCTTAATCAAAAACTCAGAGTTGTTTTTCATACAATGCATAATAGTGAATAGTGTGTGGGCTTGCCTTTCAACTGTATTTGTCTGACAAAAAATGTATTTGCAAGTAGTTATATCAAAAATTCTGCAGCCATAACAAGATTTGTAACTGCAGTACAACTGAAGGTGTGAAACGTGTATGTGCATATACTTGTCCCTGTCTTCACAAACAATAATTTAATGTAAAACTTTGAGTGTTATTTATATATCTACTCAAAGCTCTAGAGTAATTACCGTAGAGTACAAGGAAAAAAAAAAAGAGAGATGCAAATGTTATAAATCTTGTTTTATGTTTGGGGGCTGTACTAAACATAATTTGCCAGAAAGCTGCATCTTGTGTTTGCATAGTGTTTATCAGCCTTCACTATTTATAACAGATGGAACTAGGGCATTGTGAATGTTTCTATTAAACAGTAAATGACACTGCAACATAAACACAATATTGCGGAAGTTTGGTCTTGCAAATTAAATTCTACAACCTGGCAGATAGCTTACAAATTTAAAATCATCTTATCTTCTGTTCTGTGGAATATAACTATAGCAGATATCCATTGCCACATGCTCAGTGAGGGCAACATTATTGCTGCATACTCTGAAACACAGGAAAGCGAGGATAATACTGATAATTCTGCAAGGGCCATTGCATGGGTTTCATGAGGCACTATCACTTATGAAAAGAAATGAATGGTCAAGCAACAAAGAAGCAACAAAGACAATCTCTCCTGGCAGGTAAAGAAACCTCAGTCTGATTCTGACTCTTAGGCATTTATGCACCACCACATTTCTGGTTAAAATCATTTTCCAAACTGATTTTGTTTTGAGTCAATAGACAAAATAACAGCATAATCACAACCGTACCACATTGAACAAGTGGTCATTGCTGATCTGGCAGAAACATCCTCTTCCAATGAACAACATATGGTTCCAAACCTCTGACTTTGTCCATCTTTGAAGGCCATGGATAATTGTTTACTCATGGGCATTTATGCAAATCCTTCAGCTGGTCATCATCTCCTTATCCAATTTCCAACTTCTTCATCTTTTTTTTCTTACAGACTGAGGTGTCTTTCCTCCTGGCTCTTCATGGTACCCATCTGTCCTGGTTTTGGCTGGGATGGAGTTGATTTTCTTCATATTAACTGGTATAGTGCTGTGTTTTGGATGTATTGTGAGAATAATGTTGATGACACACTGATGTTTTGGTTGTTGCTAGGTAATGTTTACGTTAGTCAAGGACTTTTTGTCTTCCCATGCCCTGCCAGGTGTGCAGGGGGCTGGGAGGGAGCGTGGCCACGACGGCTGGCCCAGCTGGCCAATGGGCTATTCCATACCATATGACGTCATGCTCAGCATATAAGGCTGGGTGAAGAAGAAGCGGGGGGACACGTTTGGAGTGATGACGTTTGTCTTCCCAAGTAGCCGTTACACATGATGGAGCCCTGCTTTCCTGGAGATGGCTGAACACCTGCCTGCCGATGGGAAGTAGTGAATGAATTCTTTGTTTTGCTTTGCTTGCATGCACGGGTTTTGCTTTACCTATTAAACTGTCCTTATCTCAACCCACGAGTTCTCTCACTTTTACCCTTCTGATTCTCTTCCCCATCCCACCCAGGGGAGTGAGCGAGGGGCTGCGTGGTGCTCAGTGGCAGGATGGGGTTAAACCACGCACCAAGACTAGAGGTAGACATTGTCTGTAATTTCTGTCCTTATTTAATAATAATAATAAAAATACAGCAAACGTCATGTGTGTGAATAAAACCATAGTACCACAGTTTAAGAAGTGCCAACTACCAGTGAGTTCAAATCCCCCCACCTTCATTAGTTTATAACTGTTTTGACAACTAGAACCACACAGATGGCCACAAAATGGCACTATCATCTTGTAGCTTCACTCGCATAAAAAGTTACATGAGAGTCCATCTACCAAACTCTTGCAGAAGTATTAAGCTGAGATCCTATTCCCTGTAGAGTCCAGGCTTTTAAGTACTGGGCTTACATAGGATTATGCTTTATCTTCTCTGGCCCACGCACATAGAATGGTGACCCGCATGGACCAGATGGTATCAGTGCAGGTGTCAAGGTTTTGGTAGCCAGGAGATGCAGGGGTGGCCTCACCTCCATGAAAACACATTTAAGAAAGGCCAGAAAATGCCAGACAGGCAGAGGAGGAGCGTACAAAGAGAGAAACAGCGCTGCAGACACCAAGGTAAGAGAAGAAGGAGTGAGAGGAGGTGCTCCAGGCGCTGGAGCAGAGATTCCCCTGCAGCCCCTGGAGGAGACCATGGTGGAGCAGGCTCCTGATAGGAACTGCAGCCCCTGGAGAGCCCACACAGAAGCAGGTTTACTCTGAAGGACTGCAGCCCGTGGAAGGACCCATGTTGAAGCAGGGGGAAAGTGTGAGGAGGAAGGAGCAGCAGAGAGGAGCTGTGATGGCCTGATCACAACCTCCATTCTTCATGCACCACTCAGAGGTGCGGGCAGGAGGTAGAGGAGGTGGGAATGAAGGAATCATGTAGAGGCTGGGAAAAAGGGGTGTGAGTGTGGGGAGAAGGTGTTTATTTTTTGTCTTTTTTCTTATCATCCTACTCTATTTTAATTGTCAATATTAATTAATTTTCTGCAAGTCAAGTTTGTTTTGCCCATGACAGTTATTGGTGAGCAATCTCCTTGTCCTCATCTTGACCCATGAGTTTTTTCATCTTATTTTTTCCTCCTGTCCCACTGAGGAGGGGCAGTGAGAGAGCAGCTGGGTAGGAGTTTGACTGTTACCCACGGCTAACCCACCATACCAGTATATCATCTCTGTATCATCTCTAATTTGATCTCTATCAAATAAGTCCATTCAAAAAGTCACAATTATAAAAAATACGTGCATGCAACTTTGTGTTCTCTAGCTAAGCCCATCAAAGGTTTCGCTTGCCATTTTATGAGTAAAACTGGACTCCAGCAAAAGACACATCTATAAACCTTATAATTTTTTAATTTCTCAAAGGTTATCCTCAGTGGTTTTCGTCATTTCTCATATTTCATTACAGGGCTGGGGTGGAAATGAATCCCATTACCCTGAATAACTTTTGAAAAATAGTTCTTGTTCTTTGTACATATTCGATCCATAAGATGTATGCATAAGGTAGCATTTATCAAGATGTGAATATATAACCACAATGACATTAATATCTTGTCCATGAGTCCCTGAAACATTGCTAGAACTTCACACTTGCCAAGCAGAACTAAGGCAGTCTTCTGTACCTTCCTGTAGCTTTCTGCAGCTCAGGCTCTCTGCCATTATCTCCTCCAATTGAGCATGACTACATGCACAGCTTCACCTGGCGTTCTGACAATTCAAGGTATCAGATAGTGATAAATTTAAACAGTGCTCTTAGATTCAGGAACCAATATGTAAAAGATAATATGGTTGAACTTTGGAGCTAGTATGAGCTGTACCACTATAAGATAACACAGGGAATACCGCAAGTGGTATTAGACATTTTAACAATATCTAGTTTAAATATCTTTAAACCTTCCAAAAATATTTACAGTATCTGGAAGTGATTCTAATGGATCTGAGGCACATGCAGTGTTCAATCAAGTGGATTGCCCACCTAGTGGTTATGAACACATCTGATCCATAAAACTCAGATTCCTAACTGACCTTATATGTGACCTGTGTTTTGCCTAGTGACACCTAATTATTTCAGCTATCAGATTGTCCTGGATTCGGCTGGGATAGAGTTAATTTTCTTCCTGGTATAGTGCTGTGTTTTGGATTTAGTATAAGAAAGTTGATACTACACTGATGTTTTAGTTGTTGCTAAGTAGTGCTTACGCTAGTCAAGGGCTTTTCAGCTTCCCATGCTCTGACAGGTGCACAAGAAGCTGGGAGGGAGCATAGCCAGGACAGCTAACCCAACTGGCCAATGGAGTTTTCCATACCATATGACGTCATGCTCAGTATATAAACTAAGGGAAGTTGTCTGGGGAGGGGCAGTCGCTGCTTGGGGCTGGGCGTTGGTCGGCGAGTGGTGAGCAATTGCATTATGCATCACTCATTTTGTATATTCTATCATTATTACTGTTATTATTATTTTCCCTTCCTTTTCTGTTCTATTAAACTGTCTTTATCTCAGTCCACTAATTTTCCTTTTTTTTTTTTTAATTCTCTCCCCCATCCCACTGAGGGGGGGGGAGTGAGCGAGTGGCTGTGTGGGGTTTGGCTGCCTGCCGGCTTAAACCACAACACAGATCTATAAAGCAGCTTAATAGATTTTTAATTTTATCTGGAGTGAAGAATCAGATCCATCAAATTTGTATCCAATTTCAGAATAGCATTAAACAAATCTGGCAACTGAAAATCTGCCAAGATGTTTTTATTAAAATAGTTGGGGTTTATACTTTTGAAATTGCCTGTGGCTGTTTATAAGATTTTATTGAAAAATGGTTCTTCTGTATTTATGATAGTGGCTCATCTATTGATATCAACCAAAGCCAAAAAGTTCAACATGATGCTAAAATGAAGTTACAGTTTGTAGCTGAGCTCCTTCAAAAAGGTTCTGATTTTTGCATTAGAGCACTCCCCATGTCTTTACATTTCAGATTTAAGAATTCATTTTTGCTTGTGAGAGTCTTTTCTTTCTAAAACTTGGCATGATATAACTATGGTATTATTATTAATCTGCATTATACACACTCAAGTCTCTATCTTTTGCATTGTCCAAGTACCATAACAACATAGGGGAGGTAAATATCTCAGCTTAAAAGCTTAAGTTAAATGTTTTATTCACAATTCAGCTATTATGCAAGAAGCTGAATGGCTTATAACTGTTTGGTCTTTAACTGATATAGGATCACAGATTTTCAAAAGCTGATCTGGTTAGCAAGGCCAGGTATTTCATTCAAGTCAAACAAGGCAACAGTTAAATTTCTGATTGCTTTACTAATGGCAGACAGCAACGGAAACTTTGAATAGACTATTTCAGTTGGAAGGGACCTACAAGAATCATCTACTCCAACTGCCTGACCACTTCAGACCAAAAGCTAAAGCATGTTATTAAGGGCATTGGCCAAATGCCTCTTAAACACTGACAGGCTTGGGGCATCGACCACCGCTCTAGGAAGTTTGTTCCAGTGTTTGACCACCCTCTCGGTAAAGAAATGCTTCCTAATGTCCAGCCTAAACCTCCCCTGGAGCAGCTTTGAACCCTTCCCATGTGTCCTGTCACTGGATCCCAGGGAGAAGAGATCAGCCCCTCCCTCTCCTCTTCCCCTCCTCAGGAAGCTGTAGAGAGCAATGAGGTCACCCCTCAGCCTCTCGTTCTCCAAACTAGACCAGCCCAAAGTTCTTAGCCGCTCCTCATAGGACTGGTGTTCAAAGTTTAGTTTAAGTGGTAATACATGACCTGAGTTGAAATTACTACGTATGTATGTCTGTACCAGAAGGAAAACACAGGAAACAGCAGGAGAATTAATTGTTGTATACATCAGAGAGCAATCCAAACCAGAGAACTCAGAGTAAAATTTTATCAGGTGAAAGATATGTCTCCTGTTTCTTACTTTCCACCATATTCAGGAAACAGGATTTCATGTACATTTTTCTAAAATAAACAAGATTACAGCGTGACATACCTAATTGCAAAATCAATTTCAGGGGAAAATAAAATAATCTGAAAAGTCTCAAACTGCTTAACTTCTCAAGCTATACCTATACAGAATTGTGTCTTGCCATTCTTCTTATTATAGACCCGTAAGAAAAAAAAAGAGTGTCATTTCGAAAATGTTATAGTTTGTGTGTTACAAACTGAAGAAAAAAAAATATTTATTTGTGAGGCATTGGGAGCAATGCTGATTTGTCATAAGGAAGCCATTTTACCACATAGAAATTGAGTATTTTTCATTTAGTATTATCTTGATTATTCTATGATATAGCTATTACTTCTTACATCATTAATTTTTAATTGTTAAAATTACTCCTCTTTGAGATAAAGGGATAGAATAACTTTTCAAAGTTTACATTTCCCTTCCTATCAAATGAACATGTTAAAAAAGAAAAAACATGAACAGCCCAAGCTCCTAATGATAAAGCATGACATGCGCAGGGCACTCTGCTAGAATTAGAATATGGGGGGGAAGCCTTGGTCCTTGCTCTCAAGGTTGCTGGTATTTTTAATCAAAAATAGTCTGATGTAAAGTGCATGTGTTCGAGAAGCCTGGTCTGGAAATCAGAGATCTGTTCCCTCTTGGGTGATTGCCTTAACGACAAACCTTTGTTTAGGCTTTGCTTGTCTGTTCTTCCACGTGATCCTTGTATGCCTAGCTGTACAATGGTGCATTCGTCATGACTTGAAAATCGGGGTATATTTAGGGGATCTGGGTTGAGTCAAAGGAATGCCTGCCTACGTGGGGATTGCAACGGAGCATGAAGTGACAGGCAGGAACCCACCAGCAACAAATCAAGTGCCTAAAGGATTAGACCAAGGTGGAATGGATTGCTGTGGGGGATGTAGCTCAGTTTTAGCCTGATTTAAAAAGGATTTAGCTAGGCTGGATCCCTTCTGATCATGTCATCGTCCTTCAAATGTACCTGTTGATGTAGGCAGCCGCTGCCCTCCTCCCATAGTTACAATCTTTTTATGATTTGTTGTACAGTAACAGCAGCCAAAAAGCAAGAGTGCCACAAAAAGCCAGGTGATGAGCTGTGTGGCTGAAAGGTGTTGCTGAGACAGATTAACACTCCTGGAGTACAACTGACCCATCTTTTGACAAAGATTTTTCCTATGGAGCGTGGCGACACAGCAGCCACAGCGAACAGTCACGATACAGGAAAATAGTACTGAGACATCATCGTTCAAATGTCACCAAGACAAACGTCACCTGGTTTGGCACCCGGAGACCACAGAGCTCTGTGGATATGCTGTGGCAATATTTCTGTGCTTCCCCTGGCAGCCGGAGAACAGCTCTCACCTTTCCCTCAGGAAAAAATTTACCACTGCGACTCCCAAGGTAACAGCTCCCAAGCGTGCTGAAACGGAGAAAATCCGTGTCTCTTTACTTCTGCTTTGTCAGCTTTGCTCATCAGAGCTTTCCTTGTGTATCAATGGTGAAAGGTAGGAACCACATTTAGGTCTTCGGAGGCCTATTTGCAGCCACCCACCTCCCCCCTGTATTGGCAGCACAGACATCTCGCATGCCTCACATGCTGTAAGTAAAGGCTGGGCCTCTACTTTTCAAACACCACGAAGATGTGAAAGAAACAATCCAAATCTGGCCCCAAGTTTCTTGGTCAGTGAAAGGGAGACTTCTGCATCACAGCACTGCTTTGGAATATGACACTCAGGCTCAAATTGCTGTGCTCTTTAGTAAGACGCTTCAACTCAAAATTAACTGTGTCCAGCAAGCAAAAATTTGGTTTCTTTCCTGTTGTGCATTAAATTACTACAAGCTTTATTTCAGTGTCCAAAACTAAAATAGTTTGATTTCAGATGCAAGATTATAATGAAAATAAAACTGAGGGATATTCTTTCTGAAGATAGACCGATTTCAAAGAATGCAAAGTACAAACATTCCAAACATGCAATTACATAAACTATTTCATTTTGCAATAAAACTCAGTAAAATATTAAATTTTTAATGCTACTGTACCATAGAATATGCAAATTAACATTTAGAACTCTACATTTTCCAACAATAGATGGCACTAGTAATTCCTGCATTCACCACAACATTAAATAATGTTATAGTGTTTTAACACATGCAAAAATAATCATAACTGCCTAAGTAATATATGATGATCAACTCTGCTCTAAAACATTTATATGGATTTTTTTCTCATAGCAAAACAGACAGTATATGATAGCAGGAGCAACATCTCAAAAATATTTTACTACTTACAATGATTTATCTGAACTGGGAAGTAGGAAAATATTCCACTCTCAATTACATTGGTGTAAATCACGATGTTCAATGCCAAAGAATAAGAAGAGGATTCTGTTTATTAGCACCCATAAAGCCTGTTGTGTACTTACGTAGGAGCAGTAGGATTATTTTTGCCTTTCATTTAAAAATTAGCCAAGTAATTTTAGACATAGGTCTCCCTTCGAACAATGCAAAAGTCACCTTTAGATGGACAGAAAGCTTGCTGATGTTTTTTTGTGCAACAGGAACATGGCTGCTCCTTCAAGGAGAGGAACTGCATCGATTTCCCTTTAGAGAGTCCAGCTTCAAGAGCTAGTTAGTGTGAGGAGTACTGCAAAAACACCACACTGTCTAAGAATGCTGCTGTAGCAGATGAGGGATCTGGACTATGACGTGCACACCTTAACACAGCCCTAGGTTAGACAACCAGGCTGTTATTTAGCAACCACAGAAGCCTATTAATCTTTGTATAAGATGATATATACACTACATTCCCTATGTTCTTCAGCAAGGTGAAGGTAGGATTGAAATCAGCTGACTAGCAGCTGGTGAGGGAAGACTAGACACAAGATTTATAGGTCTGAAGTAGTGAACAGAGCACAGAGGATGATTTACTTATGGCATATAAGGATTCGTGTATTAGCAAATCGGTCTTCTTGTGTCTGTGGTTTCCATGATAGAACAATTCTTTATTAGCAAGTGGGTTGTTGAAGTGTCTTTGGCAGACCAAAAGAAAAGGAAGGAGGGGGGCAGGAATGTGGACTTCACGTCAAAGTGGGTATTCATGCTGATATAACAGAGGCGTAAGAAGAACATGGGGATGACTCACCTCTGTCTAAACTGGAATAGCCCACTCCACAGGCTACTTGCCATCAAACGTCTTCCTTAGTGTAGACCAGCATCAGCTTAGATCTTCGCAGTCATTACAGGGCATTATTACAAAAACTGTTTTTTAAGTCTTTAGGCAATAAAAACATGACTTCAGAAATGGGGAGTGAGGTAGCAGTGTCTGCTTTGGCATTTGTGGCAACCACAGTTTCAAGTTACTTTTGCCATTATGCCCCCACTCACCCATTATCAAAACACACTGTTGTGCATCACTACTTAATAATTGTTGAATCTCAGTGACAGTCCGTGGGAGGGAAGCGCCATCAGGTGAGTCAGGGAGGCCTGCGTGCACCTCTGAGATGAAGTCCTCCTTCTCCAGGTAATATGGAGAGTTCATTGCATGCACTGTGGCAAATATCCAAGCTTCACGCAGGGTTGAACGTTAGATGAAGTCGGCATGTTTGTAACAGCCAGGCGTAATCAGTCCCATTGTTTGGAAAAATCAGCTCTAAACAGACCTTAGAAATAACCATTCAATTTCTCGTTTAATATCTTCATTTTTAATTGGCTTGTTGCTTTCTTTATATGCATTGAAATCCTAGTACGCTAGCTCCTGTGGGAAAATAGTACTCAGCAATTTGAAGTTGTTAGCTGCTCTGAACATAGGGGATCTGATTCTCATTTATGTTACAGCCGCTTTATATTGCTCAGGCAGTAAATTGCATTTACACCCAGTAAATGAGCAACCGGAGTAGTGTAAAGTAACTTTAGCATGAATGAGAATTAGGCCCAAAGCCTTCCTAAGTTTTTATAGCAACTCTGTTATTCATCTCAATTGGTGAGAGAGGGATTGATTGACAAGCAAATAGCAACACGGTATTGCCTAGTTTGGAAGGAGAATTGAGCCAGGGATTAGAAAACCCCAATTCAGTGAAGGAAATCAGACTGACTATTAAAAATCTGAAGTCCAACAAAACACTAAGGCCATATGGTTTCAGCATACATTTTTACAATCAGCTAAGTATAAAAGATGAAATAGCTCCCCTGCTAGTTAAAGTATTTCAAAATTATTTACAGATGGGAATTAATGTTAATGGGTCGTGTAGCTAACTCCCTACATACCATACTGAAAATTTACCACCCTCGTGTTTAGTCCCAGCCAATGCACCAGAAAGTTTCCTCTTTTGGAAATGGTAATAGATTTTCCTTCTTTTTCCATGTACTACTAACCATTTCAATTTCACATCTAAGAGGCTTAAACAGAAGTAGGATAATAAGGGACAGAGCTAATACCAGAAATGTCCTCAACGTGAAGGTTATTTTAATTGTAAATTCCCATGGCTGGAAGATTTACTCATAAAACATAACATACAGTAGAAGTGTACTACAGAGAGGAATGCTATTAAAGATTTATGCAAGAGTGGTTCAGGGGAATACAGATCTCTATCGCTAGGTGAGTGGCTCAAAGCCATGTTAGATCAAAATACAGATTTCACTATTTGATTGTTGTTCATTTACTTTGATTAAATGAGTTGGGTTAATCCATTTAGTTCCTGTGAGGCAGCCACCCACATGACAAAAGTACTAATGGGCCACCTAGCTGCACATGTAGGCAAAAGGCTGAGAATATTCTGTTCTTTTTATCTGAACATATTTATCAATCATTTGCCCAGATGTAATTGAGTAGCTCTAACCCAATCAGGAACTAATAATAAGCAATAAAGAACACAGAAAATTTCCCCACTGTGGACTTTTAGTTAGCTTAGCCAACTCAGTTGCTAGAACCATGATCTTATAAGGATATTTTCTTGCCTTTGTCTCCTAAAGGTATATTTTTACAGACATTTTCCATTGCATGCATGCGAAGGAAGGAAAAATACAATGTATCCTGTAGCTATTAATTGAAGATTGGATAATATTGCTGACCCTTCAAAAAAACCATTGATATGGGGTGGGAGGTGGCAGAAGATTAACATTTTTTTCAGACAATTAATGAAAACAAGTAACTTGACTAACCAATCAGTAATTTGGGTGTTCTATCACACAAAGAAAAGGTGAGATGATTAATTTTAAAATCATATTTAGAGTGGGCCTGATATCTGATGAGTTAAATGAACAGCCTTGGGTGAGAGGCTTCTTGACACAGATCCTAACTCAGATCCAGGCTATAAGCAAGTGGTGGTATTTCAAGACTCTCCTTTCCATTTTTTTCTGTGGTATAGAAAAAATATTCACCCCAATCCTGGGCTGCTCTCCAGGTGCTCAAATAGTGCAGTGACCTAACTCAACGCAAGGGGGTTTTGAGGTGGAATAGACTCACCATAACTGCCTTAGCTCAACTTTCTCCACATGGCCCATAGAAGAGATGGGTTTGGAGAAGAGAGGATTTGGCAACAGCATTTGGATATAAGGCATACCGAATATGTCACATCCTTTCACCCACCACATCTGGAGCTAATGACCAAATCCCTTTATTTCACCCTGGGAAGCTAAGTCAGTAAACTACAGCTTCTAAGTAGAGTAAACATTATCTTTTCTCCCATTTCACTGTTCCAACTGCTCTTCAGCTACCGCTGCTTATTTGGCTCAATTAACAGAGTCTTAGAAACCCACATTTTTACTTAAGTTTGAGCTATAAATATCCAAATAAGTAAGACTGTTTGGCACACACACACCTCAAAATGCCACATTGAATTGATTAATTTTCTTCAGATTTAACAACAACAAACTTACCACCAGTCTGAGAGCCTATTCGAGGGTTTTGAGGTTTGTTTGTTTGTTTGTTTGTTTGTTTTGATGAAACCTTCATTTCAAATCAAGTTTTTGGAGCACTCAACGTAGAACTCCTAATGGGCCCATTTTACATCAGCCACTATACAGCTGTATCTTCTACCTTCTAAATTGCTACAGAGCCTTTATTGGAAAAAATCAGCTATGGTTATCAGAGTGAATTCTAGCAAGTGGCAAAGAGTATCTACAAAACCAATTGTGTTAAAATGTCATGAGGTGCAACAGAAGAATGCAGAAATGCAGCATATTTATTCTTGTAATCACAAGTGTTTAAATGTAAATACAAAGTGTGTGTGTATAAACTTATACCTTTATATATATGTGTATGGAAAAACTTTTCACTAACTTTGCCTCCAAGTTGGTTTTGTTCAGAAAAATATTGAACAAGTCTTAAGGACAGGACAGGCAGCAATGCCTTAGTGTGCATTCAGGGTTTTTTCTGCTGTCACTCAGAAGAGGGTTATTACTTCTGTGAATGTATCAGCCCTGCCATTCCCAAGTCTCCAGCTGAAGATTGCTGTGAACCTGCTGCCCAACAGAGTGACCTGGTTTTGCAATTGGAAATGTGGCCCATGCTAAATTAATGCAAATTTTTTCCTGTATACACATTTAAAATTAAGCTTTTGTCTCACTAAGTGGCATAGGTAAAGTAGACTGGAATCTGAGTGAACAGGTTTAGATTTCTCTCCTCTCCACAGATAGAAATCTCACTAATCATTGCACTCCCTTAACTGATTAATTTCTCTTAGGTAAAACTGGCTTATCATGTGATCTCTGTTCTCTCTTCCATTAATCAGCAAACAATTTAAATATACTCTTTGATCAAGGTCCTTTCAATTGCTCATCTTACAAATAGGAATAATCCAAAATGAATGAGATCTAGAATGAATTTCTGCTATTAGTCATATATAATTACAGCCAGACAAATGCTACATTTTTTTTAAGTTTGCATTCCGGATCTGGGCTAGCAAGGCAGGTTAATGTAGCATTCTCAAGTTTCTGCCTTTGCTTTGTTTCCTTTGTTTTCCTTTGTTTTCCTTTGACTTTACTTACAATTCTTTGGTATATAATAGCAACTGACCTAACAACTTCTGTATACAAAGAAACTGCTATCAGATACATAATTTCAATAGTCTGGATTTAGAGGAAGGTGAAGGCAGATAAAGCTTCTGCAGAGATCATTACATGATTGACCTTTAGCCTAGATGAGAGAAAATAAACAAAAAACCTCAGTTGTACAGAGAAACAGGTTTTTAAAATACATCTTCAGAAAAGGTAAGAGGTTTCCTTCTGGTCATTTCTTGAACAACCCTCTCGTGACTTTCCCTTCATTCAGTTATTCTCCTTGGCTTTTCAAACCCTTCTTCAACCTACTCGTATCTCCAATTTTGAAATAAGTCTGCTGCTCTCTAATATCGGACAGCCATGGATTTTATTTCTTTTAGCACCAGCAGTGCCTAAAGTACAAAAAAAAAAAAAAAAAAAAAAAAGCAACATGCCATTGCTGAAATAAACTGGTTACTTTTGGAGGGAATGCTTCATTATGAGAACGGATAGCAGCGATGCCCAGTAATAGGTTTCTAGCATTTCCATGACTTATGCGTGGGCTGCTAAATGACCAAAGGCAGAACTGCGGGAGGTGCCAGTAAGTACTGAGCAGCACTGTTGTACCAATTATCAGTCCAAATTAGCAAAGCTCGGCTCACAGCTGATTCACTTGTGTTAGTAATAAGGAGAGTCACTGAAAAGCCTTGGGGCAATTCTCTAAAACCCGGTTTATAATCCAGAACGTGAGATGTAATTCCCGACAGCAGCAGCATGCACAGAGCCGGCAATCAACTGGCACCAACTGCAAGGAATCGTGCGTGTGCAACCCCTTGCAAACAATAAATAAAGGCACGTTCCTCAGAGATATCCACTGACAATAACTGTCATTAATACTTGCTGCCTAGGTTAATGATAACAAACTCATGCTGACTATTTAGGAAAAGTCCACTTCCACTTTTAGGTTTTCAGCACACCTCAGCGTAAATATCTGAACTGCACGCAGCACGGAAACCCGCCAGATTCTGGTGCATCTTCTGAGACCTAGCTAATCAGAATCTTCCTTTGTATAAAAACACAGTAAACTGGAAAGTAGCTGTTCAGGAAAATAAAGCATTCAGTATATGTTTCTTCCTGAATTATGAAGAGGAGGAAGAGGGGAGGAAAAGGCATGAATAGTCTTGACTACTGGAGCAGTCACGTTGAGGGCTGTGAGCGATCAGGAGCTAATTCTGTTCACAGCAATATTTCAGAAGTAGAAGAGTGAAGCCACCAGAGCAGTAACTTTTCAAAACTAAGACATGAGAGTTGTGGGGTGAATTCAGTCTTCACTCCACACCATGGCAAATTAAGTACTGTCAACCCACCAGCCCCCTATACGTTGTCTATTTTGCATGGGAGGGAATTTCCCCCAAAGCCATCTGTATTAACTATTTCTGTCTGCTGATCTCTTCATTTCACTGGAAACTTTTTCTGTACTCAACAGCTGGAGGTTTCCTTCCTCTCAGTTCCTCGCTTTTTGAATATTTTCATTAGAAGGACAAGAAATAACTGGTACACAAATACTATATTACTTTCAGTCTTGACATGCTGAAACAGGTACAGTTTGAAAGAACAAATTAGCTGTACAGTTTTCCTTATTGCATATTAAAAGAAATTTAGACAACAAATATAAAGATTAAACAAACACATTAAGACTGGAAGACCATTACCTATTAAACTAAAACTGAGATAATACAATAATAAAATAAAATATACTGTTGCAAATAAAATCAGCAAGTTGATGGTGGTCTGGTTTGATTTAGATTATCAAATTAGTCCAACTAGCAATCAAGCCCAGTTGTGAGACCGAGACAAGAAAAACTGCTTTTTTCTAGTTCTGTATTGTGAAAGAAATTATTGTTGTATCTCAGTCTTATACAACTCTTTTGTTCCCATTTTTCCCATAGTAGTAGGGATTTTATTCTGACTGATTCAACTGTCGTGACTGCCTTCACAGCGTTATGCATAGGCTGGATATTCTCAAGGAAGTACAGAGACCAAATAGGCTTCCTTAGCTACAGTTTCACTGCTGTTTTTCCTTTTCCCTAAATGTCATAATTGTTCTAGTAGCTATTCTTTTGCTGTTCTTATCACCTTCCCTATTGCACATAACAACATAAAAACTAAGCAACAGAAATAAAACAGAAGAGTGTTTACTGCAACAGGTTTCTACACACAATAGTTCCTCCAAAAAACACTTCTGTAACTCTGTCAACACTTACTAACATAAAAGACCAATTTGGGAACTCATTTTAAGGTTTCAGGAACTATTATTGGAACTGTTTTTTCACAAGCACATAAATTCATTCTTTGCGCTTTCATGCACTGGTAGAACCAGAAAGCAGTATTCCTTAAAACGAAGCAGGAAAAAAAGAACTAGAAGATACACTTTCACTTCTTGGTTGTGGGATATTTGATTTATGTGGGTGCTGCATAGAATAGCTGATACAGTAGGTTGCTTATTTTTTGACACCCGCATGCATCTAATAGAAAGCAGCAAATTTGTCTAGCTGGCCCAGCCAGGTCAGCCAGTGCTCACCTCCTCTTGCAGAGGGTGCAGTATCCAAGAGGAGAGAGGGACACTTCTTTTATCTGTTTTAGTTAACAGGCTACATATCCATCTTATGTGTGCCTTTGATCACCTCTGGAAATGATTCTCTTGTATGCAGTCTTTGATAAAAGCGCTGGGCTTCTAAAATATTGGATTAAGTATCTCAACCTTAATACCGGGTTGTATGCCCTGCATAGAGTTAACATGATCCAGTCATTTCCCCGTTGACAGGCTTTAGGGCTGAGATCGCTGTGGGGTCACTAAGCCACACAGGAACCACCTTTGGAAAAACTCACTCTTCCATCTGCCCCTGAGGTAAGCTCCAAAAATGTTACAGATAAATTCTCCATTACCCGAGCAAGCCAAACTAATGTCGATCCCCCAGAACACGACTAGTAGGGAATACAGTGCAGAGATACTGAAGGAGCACCACGGGAGTCAGCCAGCATTCGGCGTGAGATGGAGCCGAGAACAGAACAGATCCAGTCTCCTCGCTGTGCTCTCTAGCACTCTCTGATCAACCGTTTCTGGCACGCAGCCCCAGATCTGAGCTGGCTCTCTCTGCTCCCGAAGTGCTGCTGAGGAAGTTAATAAACCTCCCAGAATTCACAGCCCTGGGAGGAATAATGCGAAGCCGTGAGGGTAGCTCTGCGGTGCTCAGCGGGGTGCTGGGACTGAGCCAGAGCCAATGAGCCCAGCTGATTCTGCTGAGGGACAGTTAATTGCCTCTGAAACATGCACCCCAGGACTCACGGTTCACTGTAAGGAGCAGGCTTAGGCTTGTCGGAGTCACTAATTGATCAGTCAGCCGTGGAAAAGCAGCTAAAACTGCTTCGGACTTGCTGGTGCTGACCCTGGAAGCGGTGCCGCTGTGACCGCGCAGCGCGGTGCCTGACCCAAGGGGCCCTGCGGATCTGACCGAGACCTGCCCCTCTCTCCCCGTCAGGGTAACCCGCCGGCTGGATATTCATCCATAATAACCAAGAGTTAAATATATCGGCTGCACGCAAACCCCAGTCAGAAGAGGTGGCATAAGTCTTTCTACCTTCTCTTAACAAATAAGCCGTATTTGAATCATTCTTTAAAAATGACTAACGACCTTGTGAACATCCTACACTCACACTCATTCATCTTTTTACCAGCAGATGCCAGGTCATATATCCTTGCATGAAGGGAAATTAGGCAAATGTGTTGTAAGATCTTATCAAGGGGTATTTTGACGATCTGCTCAGTGATTTTTAATCTAAGCAGAAATTGCTTCTACACCTTCTTACACTAGATTCTGTTTAACATCAGATAATTCCACTTAAATGTAAGGTGTTTCTTTAACAGACAGCTTTTTCCCCATTCCTCGTGGTCTCTCTAGCACTTGCATTTACTGCAACTGCTGGTAGCAAGTGTAATAGAAATACTGGCAGCAGTTTTTCAACACAAGGATACTTGCCTGCAAGATACCTCTTCCCCATTTCCTTTCTGTTTTTTCTTATTTAAGAGGATTGGAATTTAGTTGCCTCCTCCATGCCTTGCAGTTCCTTCTCTAGACCACCTGCTGGAGGTTATTACAACTCCAGCATTACATTTATGACATTTATTTTTGATGAATCTTCCTTAAAAACTGTGACTATGGTTCTATTAGATGGGAGTCATTCCATATTTGCAGTCTCACTGACATGAAATTCAATTAATTTTGTATTATCATCAGAAACATGAAATAGATTTGATTTTGCAACAGGTTGACATTTTAGCCAAGAGAGATGTCTGTTATACTGATTTATCTGATTAGGGCAAAATACTGTGAAACGTTTTTCCATTATGGTACTCATCTGCAAGAGAGAGATTCCTTATTTATGTATGAGCAGAGGGAAAGTGCTTTGACCTAGGAATGAAGAAACTTGATTGTCCCCTCTTCACATTGCTATCTTATACGTCTCTGTATCTCGGGAAGCGTATTGTGTAGCAAGACCTCAGACTTTTCCTTAGAAAGCTGACAACTATCACAGCCCAATTCATCATAAAGTGGGACTGCACACTGACTCTTAGCTAACAGTTTGGCAGAGCTGGACAAAATCCCATTCTCTTTTATGGCAAACTGGAGCTTCAGCTTCTGCTCAGGCAAAGTCCTCCTGGAATGAACGTGGCAAACAGGAATTTGGATATTCGCTAGGAGGGCTGAAGAGAATTCAAACTCTGCTGATGGCCTGTGAAAATGAACCCTGTGGTCATATATTAGCTTTTTTTTCCCCTCTAGTTTTCCTTTAGAAAATGTGTTGTTTAATTTATATATCTCTTGGTATATGACTTCTAATTTAAAAAGTGTAATCTGTCAATGATGGCATCGCATGCTGAGCATAGACACTTTTCTGTCACCGGGGGACATATTTTTGGATCTCATTTATAAAATCTCTCACTTTTATCACTTCATTAGCATTTCACACTTTATTGATAAATCTTATCACACAGTGGCAGTATTGGAAGTTGAGGAACATACATAGTGTATTGGTATTTGAATAACAAGGCAAACATTTTGAATGTCTGTCTGCCTTTTATGCCATCTTCCATTCAAAGATTATTTCCACAACACTTCCACAAGTTTCCATGGATTACACAAGTATCGCAGAAATGCAGTCTTTCATTATTTTCCATTTTGGTTTGGTCAGTTTGGTCAGTTGGGGTCAGCTGTCCCAGCTGTGTCCCCTCCCAACCTCTTGCCCACCCCCAGCCTACTGGCCTTTGGGGGAATGGGGGGGAGGTGAGAGACAAGAGACAGCCTTGATGCTGTGGGAGCACTGCTAAGCAATAGCCAACACACCAGTGTGTTATCAGTCAACGCTGTTTTAGCCACAGATGCAAAGCACAGTGCCATACGGGCTGCTATGGAGAAAGTTAACTCCATCCCGGCCAGACCCACTGCAGTGAGCTTCTTCCTGACCTCTGTGGACATGAAATCTCTTTCGGTCTTCCCAAAAGACCTGATGTTTCCTTCCCTCTGCTACAGGTTTACTAAGGCTGGCAAACATTAAATGTCTGCATCTGGATTTTCGCTATGCCATGAGGTGTAACTTACTTCACTTTTAAAAGAATGGTGTATATTTTAAGCAATTTCATCTAAAGACAAAGATTTAAATTTTTTCCCCAAGCCAGAATTGTTTGCAAAGATCATAAAAGGATACTTTGGATCTAGAGCTCTTCATGCATTTTAGGAATTCGGTTTTTACAATCACCTGTCAAAGATAACCATTAAAAACTATAACATTAAAAAAGAAAACTTCAGAGACACATTTCTTTGATAGGGCAAATAGGTCTTGGCAGTGAAAGAAAGAAGCTGTGATGTGAGCAGTTCTCTTATTTTGCTTGTTATAATAAATGCTATCCTACAGATGGAATTCAGGCAGTAATTCCAAAAATATTAAATGATCTACTTTAAAAAATGAGTCAAGTGAGTCCTCGCTTTTTGAAGGCCATGAAAAAGAAATCGTCTTTTTTCAGACTTGCCAGTAGAGAAGGGGATAAGCGGGAAGTACAATTGATCTCATCTAAAATCTTACAGTCAAGAACATTTATTATGGCATAAGGCAGAAAGTGAGAGATGCTTATAAATGAGATCCAACTGTCTCTCCAGATGCATTTTGCTGAAATACTATTCAGAGTGAACCTTTAAAACCTGAATTTGGAAAGCATAAACCATGCTAAGATAAATCTAAGCTGATATATTCATTTGTAACAAAATGAATGTGACACATCATGGCTATGACTATATGTAATTTCACCCTGAAAATTCAGTTTTCAGAGGTGATTTAATTTTCTTTAAAACATTATTGAAAACTACAAGACAGAGATTAGAATAAATGTCCTTGTCTCATATGGATATTAATTTTGACAATGTTCACCCTACAACTGAAATACAATAGGCAAATCCACTATTTGCTAAGTCATCTATGATGGAAGGGGTTGATACATAATTATTTAAATGGTCAGTAGGATTATCACTTTAATGTTTAAAGACTCTGAGAAAGAGATAGGATAAAGGGTAGGAAAATTAGATTATTTATACATGCTTCATTAAATTTTTTTTCAGGCATTAACACAATACAGAAGAAGGATGCTAACTCAACCTACTGCTCTCTGTGAAGTTTGTAGGTAAGGTATAAGACGTGGTAAAGTTAAACTGCAGTGAGAGATGTGTCCATGGTATGGAGCTGTTTGATAAATGCTGTTGCAGTATTTGTCTTAGACAGTCCCCAAACTGCACCTGTTAAAGTCAATAGGAATTTCTGTTGCATCTACAGGCAATGAGTAAGGCCTAGACTCTTTGCGTTTGCTTTTACAATATTCTTTATATTCTCAAATACGGTGCTGTCCTCCCTACAATTGCATGTCTGTATGCAAGTGCACATAGACCCACACGCTATTAAGACCTAGATGTGGGATTGAATTCTCTGCCTTCACACTTGAATGTCTACCAGAATGAGTTACTGTGCACCTTTCGTATCACGGGGATGTATAGTCTTCATTAACCAAGCTGCATTAAAATCACAGCTCCAATATTTTGATTTAGCAAAGCGTTTAATCCTGTGCCAACTTTGAGCATGTAAGTGGTCCTGTTGAATTAACATTGCTCCTCACATGATTGAACTTAAGCATGTACTTAATTGCTTGATTTGGGGCCAGAGCGCTGAGAACGCTGCGGGAGGAAGCTGCGAGTAGGGGAATGCACTCTGCTAAGCCAGACACCGTTCAGGTCGTGAACTTTCTCTCTTTCCGACAGGCCGAAACTTTGAAGAAGCCAAAAGTTTTTGCGGTTGTTTGAAGGGATCATCATGGCTCAGAATTCAAGACAATAGGGGGAGTGAGCTGGTAGTACAGACTGGATATAAACCAGAAAAAAATAGGATCAGAAAGAACAAGAAGATTATGAGATATAGCAAAATGTCAAAACTAATAAGAGGAGATTTCAGCTACCCAGACACACAGGAACAGGGACACAATGAAGGAAATAAATCAAGCAACAGTCATGTACTATATCCTCAATGTGTTAAAAGGTGGCAAGAAAGACGAAAGTTCTGACTTTCAGCAGTGCAGCTGTTAGGAGATAGACGTGGAGGACTCACTAATGACCATAATCCAGTTGAATTCATCAGTGCAGACTGAACCTGCAACTGGAATAAATAACCCCCAAGGACTTTGAATGTAGAAGAATGGAGAAGTGCTGGAGAGGATCCAGTGGGTTAAGCTTCCAACAGGAGGAGCGGGAGGAGGGAAGGACACAGATGAAATGGAAACTGTTCAATCAATTACTGCATATCCAAGGGTGATGCATATTATCCAACAATATGTACACTAGGAGGAGAAAAAGAGCATGGGAAGTAAACACAGGAATGAAAAAGTTATTGAGAAATAAATAAAAAAATACATAAGCAGTGTAAAATTTCAGGTGCAGAGGGAGAACAGAAAATGTATACAATTAATTTAAGATAAAAGAAAGCAAAGATACAAAAACCGCAATCAGATAATGAAATGAAGATGGTAGAAGATTATAGAAATAGACTAATATCAAAGTGTATCCCTAGTGTATGTACGAAAAACTCTGCAAAGAAAGCAGCAGGTTTTCAGGGTGAAACCAAGGCAGCATGATACTATGAGTTGGTTCAAGCCCCATTCCTCAGGGCTGATTTTACTATTACTGAAAGGTTTAAAACAATAAAGCAATTGGCAACAGTTGTTTTTAAACAAAGTTTTCTCCATTTACAACATACTGGGAAAAAGACAATCCTGCTTTCCCCATCTCACAGCCCAGCTGATATCAAGAGGAGTAAGTTCACAAAGTTTTCCCACAACTTTCCACCTTTCCCAGAGTGACCCAGGTGAATGAAAAGTAACTACATATCATCCTTAGAAGTAACTACATATCATCCTTAGCAGACACTGCAAGATGCTCAGGCAGTTGCCTCTTCCACCACCATTCCACCTCCATTTTGCACAAGCTGGAAATTGGAAAATGTAAGAAGCACTGGGTTTGAAGGGGTATTTACAGTTCTAGACAGGATACATTTGCACTTTCAGGCCAGTTCAGGCTTTACAATCGTCAGTAAGATGGGACACGTACTTTGGGTGTAATTATGCTTGGTTTGTTGTGGATCTCAAGTCATTGCATTGCTGCCTTTGAAACTGTATTTCCACTGGATTTGTTTCTTTACTATGGCTGACATTTTACTGCCTTACCTTCATTGGTGGATCTGTCCTATCAACTTACAGCCTTTATCACTCCTAAAATTCACATTGTTGGCTTCTACTCATGAGCTCTCAAGCAAACAGAAATCCTGACATGAAGATGACTCTAGAGGCTTGTTCTTGACCTGTGCTGCCATGGCTAAGCAATATAACTTAAATGATTTAACACTTGAGCTTTTAGATGCCTTTTATTTTGTCCAGGAGGCAACTTAGGCTACATCTATGTGAATATATAATTTATCCTGGGAAAATTTTTTGACATGCCAAATGTGCAGAAGGGCCCACCTCCATGCTGTTAAACGCTTCGACCCTCAAAAACAGGACAGCTGCATGCAAACTCTATTGAAAATGGTCCCATAGCTTCTGAACTGTGCCTGGGAATTTTTTAGTGAGACAGTTAGTTTGCCTGCACCAAAAACATTCCAAGAAGCATCCTGAAAAATGATAATTATCTACAGTTAAGCTGCCATGCCAGGGAGTGTTCCTCAGTATTACTTGAGACTGTTGACATGGGCCCTTGTGAAGAACTTCCTTCTAAAGGTGCCTCTCTTTCTGTCTTTCCACTAACAACTGAGGAAATCTATGGAGACCTTCCTCCCCGAGCCAGTCTTTAGCCTCTTCCCTTCTCCACCCCTCAGCTAACAATCTAAGCTCACACTACTAAAATAAGGCAAGGCAGGATATTTCAGGTCAGAGGACTTGTAATTTCTTGGAAGTATTACAGCTTACACCATTAGGATCTACAGCCTTTCACATCTACTTGGCAGAGTCTTATCAGACTTTATTAACTCACTTCCTAGGAACAAAGCAATTGGCTTTTGAGCTGCTCAAAGTGATGTTCCTAGAGACAACCCTTCCTGTGTAAATATGTTTTCTCCATGGCAACATATTTCTGCCTCAAAACTACAGCTGTAATTTAAAAACAATTGGAAGAAGCATCAAAACAATAGCCAAACAGCCAGCCAAATCACACTACCCCTTAATGCCATCTTTGCCTCAGTCTTTAACAGTCAGAGCAGTTATCCTCAGGGTATTCAGCCCCCTAAGCTGGAAGACAGGGATGGAGAGCAGCATAAACCCCCCATAATCCAAGAGGAAGATGTTAACGACCTGCTATGCCACCTGGACCCTCACAAGTCTATGGGTCCGGATGGGATCCACCCGAGGATACTGAGGGAGCTGGTGGAGGAGCTTGCCAAGCCACTCTACATCATTTATCAGCAGTCCTGGTTAACGGGGGAGGTTCCGGACGACTGGAGGCTTGCCAATGTGACGCCCATCTACAAGAAGGGTCGGAAGGAGGATACGGGGAACTACAGGCCGGTCAGCCTGACCTCGGTGCTGGGGAAGATTATGGAGCGGTTCATATTGACGGTGCTCACAAGCCATGTGTGGGACAAGCAGGGNTGTGCCCAGGTGGCCAAGAAGGCCAACGACATCCTGGCCTGTATCAGGAATAGTGTGGCCAGCAGGAGTCGGGAGGTGATTGTGCCCCTGCACTCGGCACTGGTGAGGCCGCATCTCAAATACTGTGCTCAGTTTTGGGCCCCTCACTACAAGAAGGACACGGAGGTGCTGGAGCGTGTCCAGAGAAGGGCAATGAAGCTCGTGAAGGGTCTGGAGAACAAATCTTATGAGGAGCGGCTGAGGGAACTGGGGTTGTTTAGGCTGTAGCAAAGGAGGCTGAGGGGAGACTTTATTGCACTCTACAACTACCTGAAAGGAGGTTTTAGCAATGTGGGGGTTGATCTCTTCTGCCATGTAACAAGCGATAGGATGAGAGGAAATGGCCTCAAGTTGTGCCAAGGGAGGTTTAGATTGGACATTAGGAAAAAATTCTTTACTGAAAGAGTGGTCAGGCCTTGGAAAAGGCTGCCCAGGGAAGTGGTTGATTCACCATCCCTGGAAAGACATCCCTATTTAAAAGACATGTAGATGAGGCGCTTAGGGACATAGTTTAGTGGGCCTGGTGGTGTTGGGTGGACAGCTGGACTCAATGATCTTAGAGGTCTTTTCCAACCTTAATGATTCTATGATTCTATGATTCTATATTTATCAGTGAAGTCAACAACAGAAAATCTTTGGCGAAGAGCAGAAGGCTACATCTCCTAATTTACTCCTATATTTGAACCACAGTAATAAACTGTGTAGGATAGTGTTGTTATTTTAAGGACTTCTGTTTAGATGTCTCATTTTGTTAAGCAGATTTTCACCGAGTTTTTTCATTCAAGACTCTGTAGTGTTTTGGAAAGCAAAATACAACATAGCCAAAGCCATAGCAACAACAATGTTAAATAACAGGTGGCAATAGGAGCAAGGCTGTATAATTTGAGAAACTGTTCCACTCAATGAAATGTTGCATTTGGAAACAACAGATAGGAGGGCAGGTACTTGCTTATCACCATTCATAATGGAAGTACAACTGCAGCTCCAGTTCTGTTTGAGATGGTGCAGCACACAGTGGGATACAAAAGAATAATAGTCAGACATGCCGCTTAAAGCCACAAGAGAAATCATGGATCGGTTTAACAAAGACAGACACAAAAAGCCCTTGATATTCATGCGATTCAGTAAGCGCTGATAAAAAACTGCTTGTGATGCTTAACCCTTATTGTCACCGTAGTATATGCGCACACTCTTGTGTGGAACAGAGCTAGTAGAAACATCCACTGAGGAAAAAGATGAGAACCATATACACCAAATATTATAATGTACCACTTTCCCTGTACAGTATAGAGCAATTAATTTCCTCATGACAGCTTCTGAAATGAGGAAACGTAAAATATGTGTAAAATATTTGGATGTATTTTATTAGCTTTGTTTAGTATTTGTCACGCTGGTCAAAGTTGCAACAACAGAATTTCTGTGCTCAGACATCTCCAAGTTCACCCTGGTCTTTCAGAAAAATAAGCATTTGTCTCTGATTGGAGTTTTCTTTAAAACAAAAAAACAAACTGAAAACAATGCAAATATCTTCATTTTAAATTGCAATGTTAAGAAGAAATCCAAACTTGTACTTTGTTGATGGTTATAATAAATGACTTTGTTTATTTGCTTACACATGAAATGTTCACTGCAGTTTAACATGTCAGGGCTATCTAATGTACAAAGAAGCTGTTGTCCTTTATACTACTTTAACCTGAAAAAATACAGATTTAATAGTATAACTTAAATCTGTTGATTACACTTAATCAGCACAAGATACTCTTGACTAAAGATATCTCTGTCCCTTCTGATATGAAGCTATAAACCAGTGTATGTATGTACAGTCCTTTATAATTTCAGTCAGTAACACAGATACTGTATATAAATGTGTCTTGATTTTATTTGCTGTTTTTCAAGTTCTACATCAGTGAGAATCTTCAATAACAGAAGTAAAGCACTTAAAGCTTTCTGCTCCCCTCTGCAGCTTTCAGCAATAAATAAATAAGACCCCAATCCTGAAGGTAAAGCTAAACCCTTGCTCTTGCAAATTTCAGTAGTGTTTCACATAGACCAAGTTAAAGGATAAAGTTTTAAATCACTAATTGCAATAACTTGTCCATTTTATTTGCATAACTCTCTTTTTTCTACAAAGTATGCTGAATTTCAGGACAGGGAAAACCAGGGCATTTGTCATAAACCTTTCCTTTGAGTTTTTTTTAAAACAGCTGAACATATATTTTATTTCTTCAGAACAAAGTTAAAGGCATTTGAAAAAAAAAAACTTTGCTAAAACTGTAATTAAAAAAAAATCTTTTTTCTGAAAGCTTTTTTAGGTGAACTAAATTATAATGGACATATATAAATAAAAAAGAAAAGAGCAAAGAAGAACATGAACATATATTACTAGCGTAATTCATCAAAAACAGTTGACACTTCAATCTAATCCAGAAAATGAAAACACAGAACTTTATAGAGTTATAGGAAGTAAGCAATTTAAACGTACCATGGCACAAGGTCATCTAACAATGAAGCCAGGAAGATGTTCTCTTTTTATTCGCTCTCCTTCACTCCTTTAATCCTTCTGAATCTATCAAGTACAGATTAATATAAATCTTTTTAACAGCCAGAGGTGATCTTCAAATCAGATAATTAATAGTAGTGGTCCAAGTGTTCTATAACAGGTCCATTTTTCCATTTTAATATAAAATGAAAGGGCACTTTATGTAACTAAGCTATCACTCTGGGAAAGGTTTCTTTTTACATAACAAAGTAATATATGTCTTAACTAATTAGTTCATTATTTTAAAATGCAATTTTTGGGAAAACTCACTGAGATAGTTCATCTTCCTTAAAAGGGTGCTGATGTGGAAAAAAACAATTCTCAGAATACACTCACTGCTGCTCATTCAAAACACTCACTTGCTGAATCATTCCCCAAGTAGTCAAAGCTAAATGTATGAGGCAGAGGAAATACACTAAATTTGTTTTGAAAGTAAACCTCCAAGGCCATTTCATAAGCAAAAATCATATTCATGTCATACAGATACTGTGGTTAAGTTTATGATTCCAATTAGGCCTGGAGAGCTTTCAATACTCTAGAAAAAATTACTTCACTAATCTATATGTAAATACTTCAGTAAAACCACTGAACAGTGATCAAGTTCAGTATTAATATCACAAATTAAAGATGGCATCTGAAAACCTACTGTCTAGAAGAATGATCAGAGTTCATGCAGAAGAATAATCTGTGATTTCAGCAGCCTATAAGCACCATGGAAAAAATTGCGGTGTTGTATTCATTAAATCTCAGTGTTATATATAAGAAAAACACTAAATATTGAAATACAGCTAGTGGTCTGGTGGCAGCAGGGTGGGTAGTAGACAATCACCTGGAAATGGCAGCCTGAAGAAACTCATGTTAGGACCAGCAGACACTATGTTCTACAGTTCAAATTGGCAATTAAAGATACTATCTGTGCTTGCATTTCCATTATACACTGTTAAACAAGGAAAAAAAAGAACAACAACCCAATTAAACCCTCTATTCCTAATTATTTGGCTGTCTTACTGCGAGTGTGTTTTTTTAAGTAGATGCAACAGCACATTTGCTTGTCCCAGTGGAGAGTGGGAAGAATTAGCTAAATATGCCATTGAAGTCCTATCAAGAGGTAAAAATACTTGTATTGGAGGAAGGCAGAACCATCCCCATGCTTTCCAAAGTGTTTAGGGTTTCTGTAGCTGCAGGACACATGAACTTGTTCACACCGCTGCCTGTCTTTATGTAGACCAGCACTGCTCTGCCCCCGGACTCGGCTTTCGCACAACATCCTGGAGACAAGCCAGCTGGAATGGGCAAGTCCACGGTAAGAGCTCATGACTGTTCTTACTCCTGCTTCTCTCCCTTAGCTTCACTGTCTTATATTGAGCCTTCTGGGTGTGCAACACAGATTTAGACAGTATAATTTTTAAAGGCAATCACTCAATTGACATGTAAGTTAGCTATGAGACATATGGGGCAGGATTTAGGTTCAGACCATAGATACCTAAATACAGGTGACTACCTATGCACTAGATACACAAGGTCTCACTTCAGTCAACAAAGGTTAATTTGGTGCCCACACAAAGCAGCTTAATTTCATTTTAGATGGATGCCCTAAAGTCTCAAAGACATCAGCCAAAGGTTAGCAGATGTAATACAGAGCTTACAGGGGATCATCAATTGCAACTGGTATTAGGAATGGCAACTGATATTACAGCAGTACCCTACAGTGTCTCAAATGATGCTATATGCCTACGTGTAAGCAAATGAATCAATCAATCCAGTCAGTGATGGCTGATCTATTTAACTCATCCTGTGGCAGGCACCTAAGCTTGACAACTTCCCTTCTACCTGCCCCTACTGCAAAATAATTAGAATATATTTTTGATGCTGTCTTATATGCAGCTAACATGGGAATATTACTCTCTCTTCCACTCTCTGATTTCCAGCAGATGAACATTGTTTAAAGCCTCCTCAGCTTAAAATGAAGTTAATTCTGGTAACAGGTCCATAGTAATGTCACATTTCCCTGCTGCTCATAAACCTTGTCACTGTACAACCTATTACCTAAACTCTACTGCAGAAAGAGCACTAAACTCAAAAAGAATAGGCTCATCCTTCCGCAATTCATGATTGTTGGACCTTGTTGGACCATGCACAGCATAAAGAGCAGGAAGCACCTGAGTTCAATAAGTGTACTGACCGACGAAGCAATTTTCACATGGGGACCTAGAAGGGAAAGGAGGATGCTCCACTGTTCAGTGCAAGCTAATTCTAAAACCGTTTTAAATTGCAAGGTACTGAGAGCCAAGGACACTCTCACCAAGAGCTGAGATGCCACATCTCTGCACACAGGGAAGAGCTCTGGGCAGCTCTGCCATTTGGATGCTCACAAGAGACCTCAACGTGCAGTGGGCACCAGACAGAGGCCAGGACATATCTTTGCAGCAAGGGTGAGAACCAAAAATTAACAGACAAAAGTGAGTGGCAGAAAAACTATATCCTGTCATTTTTCTTAGCTTAAGTTAATGAATAAGATATTTCTCTAACTGCTGTTGTGTCTAGGCATTAGGTACCTGCTAATTTTTGGTATGACCTATGAGAGAACTGAGCAGGATGAAGGGAAGATCATCATAGCCTTCTGACCCATTTCAGAAAAGGGTTATTCTGTATGTTGTGAACAACACTGGATTTGGCATGAAGTTAGGCTGAGAGGGAAGTAGGAAAATGGATACTGCAAATAGCAAAGCCAGAGGGAAAAAATTAACATAAGAGCCAATAAATATATGCATAGAAAGGTATGAAGGTCCCTGAATGTGTAGAAAGGAAATCTAAACTAGTCTAGTGCAGTCAAGTGTCAGATACCATTGATAATTAAGCAAACTCATAGAGACTGGAGATCAGCCGGAACCAATTTACCCTGTGGCAAAGGAAAGGTAACAAAACAGCTCAGAAGCTAAAACAATTTTCACCCACAGATACAAGGAGACAGGAAGATCCATGTAGTCATCCTGTGATGTGGGAGAAGACGTCGCTATCCTCCCATAATTTGTATCTGATAAACAGAAACAGGAGAGATGGCAGCCAGAGAGCACACAAAAAATATTTACCAGAAAGTACAAATTCTATTTGCAATTTTATTGTTACTGCTTTCAGCTGACTTCAATCTTTTCCAGATGGAATTCACCCAAACAATACATTACACTACAAAGTATTTTATAGATGTCATCTAGAACTGGAAATTGTGGCACCTACCCATGGCCAGTATGCAAAGACTCTCTCTCACATGCGTTATGGGGATGACCATTTGTCTTCATGAAAACCATTTGACCTCAATATGTTACAACAGGCTATGAAACTGCAAGTTTTTAATACTTTACATAATTGCTCAGATTTGCCTGAGATTCCAGATCATCATTTTGAACTCACAATTTTATAGCAGCACAAAGGGAATTTAACTTGTCAAGTGGCTGGTAAAGCTGAAAACGAAATACCATAGGAAAAATGTCTGGGGTAGACCTTTCTGACCCAAACTTCTCTTTTGCCAGCAGAACAATTTGTCTCACCAGTCACTGTATGGGCTCCATCAATTGTACAGCTGATCTTTTTTCTGGACTTGCATCAAACAACCTCAGCGCATTGATCAGGGACGTTCTTAAACCTCTGTCCTTTGACGCTAAATCCAAAAGTTCCCTTTTCATGTGCACTCAACAAATAGACATTGATAACCTCAGAACACAACAATATGATGGATTTTATGTTGAAGGACCTAGAATAATTAAATGCGACCAACTTGTTTCTGAAAGGTTTCCTTCAGCTCTGCCTCAAGGATGTGACATATTTGCTGTTTTTTCTCAGTTTTCGATTTCTTTTGCTTTGTCAGGGAAAGCAATGTTATAATATATTACACAAAATAGTGATGCAGTGAGGAGTGATAAGTGACAGAATCCAGGAGAGGAAAAGAGTTCAAATAAAAATGTTTCATATCTTAAGTCATATAGCGTTTTGCCAATAATGTAAAAACTTTAAGACTTGGCAGATACCATTAACCAGGATTTGCTTTCCTAAAAGACTAGAAAGAAATCTTCTTTCCTTAGAAAAGCAGGAGCCATCAACAAAAAATCTCATCATCATTAGGAATGCAAATACAGGATAAATTTATCCAATGACTTTACTGAAGAAAAATTGTGAAAGTCAAAGTCTGGAAGTGAAAGAGCCAAAATTTATACTGTTGTACATTGCCCATTTTTACGTTATTTCATTTTGCCTTATGCGTCTGAATAATTATGTGGCTTCTGCCATCACTGTATCCAACAAGTTCCTAAACACTTAAAATAGCCTTTTTTTTTTATTTCTCAGCTTTAGTATTAGCTTGACTGTTTTACGCACCTATGAAAGATTGTAACAGAAAAATTATGTAAAGGACTTTTTTTAAAATGTTCTGCTCTAAACGCAGTAGGCTATGAAACTGCAAGTATGGAGATTACTCCATTAGCCTCATGGTTAGGCGTGAATCCCATTGATGATCACATAAATGTTTTCCCTCATCATGTATGTTCTCGTTGCAGTGGACACAAGTTGTCATGGAAAGCATTGTTCCAAGGAAAGAAATAATTTCTTAGGCAGATGAAGAGGCTTTGAGGGCTTGTGGGGAGAGGAGCAGCTCAGGGCACGGCTGTGGGAAAGGCAGGACTGGGCAGCGGTGCTGGGCAGAGCTGAAGGCCATAGCTGAAGGGCTGAGGAGGGATGGAGAGAACAGGGATGGGGAGCAGCTCGCAGAGCAAGGTAAGGCTGGCTGAGAGCAGCTGATGAGGAAAAAGTGGCAAGTACAGGACGCTAGCAGCTAGCCTTGGCAGCACCAGGCAGGCATGGCTAGCAAGCGCCTGGCAGCACGAGGCAGAGCTAGCAGAGAGGAGGTTAGCTAACACAAACAACATGTGCCACCATATTGGCGCAGTCTGAATCACTGCTACCCGGTAATCCCTAATAATTTCAAACTGTGAATGCAAATAATTGCAGGAGGGGAGCATTTTACCTCCTCTCACCCCCAGGGAAAAAGACTACAAATTGTTATTGTTGTTCTTTAGGAATTAATTACGGCTACCCTGCTTTTCTTATCTCTCTCAAATAGGAATATTATTTCTTATGTCATTGGATTCATGTTTGTGCTTGTCAAGTCCAGGCAGATACCAAAGCTAGTAAAAAGTCTGAATAACAAGTGGAATATATGCAATATCAGTTTCTAAAAGCTAGACCCCCTTCCTTCATAATAACTGCTCTATTCATGATCTCATTTTGATACACTATAATAGCTGAATAAACAAAACTAACTAGATTAAAATTTGATCGTGCAGACACCACTAGATCATGAGTACATTGTTTGCAAAGGAAGGATTATTTTAAAGAAAAATATGAAGACTTATCAAATACAATACCCCAATGTCCATACTAAGTAAACGCTATCTGTAAATACAAAGTAAATATTTTTACAAAACAGCAAAGAGATCCATTTAATCACTGGGGTATAGCAGCCTCTCTAAATCCTGGGTAAATTAAGATCTTAAATCAATTAAATTATATTACTACTAATCTCCCAATTCCCATAGTTATTTCTGATATTCCAATTTCTAACTGTCAGCTACATTGAAATTCAGAGGACATATAGATGGCACCCACATTTAGTTCTTATCATTGAATGGCAGCATTTGAAGCCAGGTCTTTTTTATCACCAGAAGATGGAAAAGTCTATGGAGACCAAAGACAAAGAGATACTGCTAAAAAGATGGAGCCTCCAGATAACTGAGTGAGGGGACAAAAGCGGTGTTAGGATTATGTTGATAATAAATCTCAACCACATTTAGAAAAAAGATGACTTTTTCTGCCTTTTCAAAGCAGTGAAGCTTGCCTAAGTGAGAAACATTCAATAGTACTACTGTACTTTGAGGACTTTTCTTTTTTCCTAAGAATGACAAATTTAGTAGTTACTGGGTTTTGTTTCTAGCCTGCATTTCATATTTGGTTAGGTTTCTTATAACTACCTTCCATCTACTACAGCACTCTACATGTGCTACGAGCTCTCCCTGACCAGAAGGCAAATGAAGTATCTCCTACCCTAGTAGAAGACACTGGAATTCAGAGACACCATCATGACTCAAGCTCGAGAAGTGGGCCCGTGTGAATCTCATGAGGTTCAACAAGGCCAAGTGCAAGGTCCTGCACCTGGGTTGGCGCAACCCCTGGTATCAATACAGGCTGGGGGATGAAGAGATTGAGAGCAGCCCCGCCGAGAAGGACCTGGGGGTACTGGTGGATGAAAAGTTGGACATGAGTCGACAATGTGCGCTGGAAGCCCAGAAGGCCAACCATGTCCTGGTCTGCATCAAAAGAAGCGTGGCCAGCAGGTTGAGGGAGGTGATTCTGCCCCTCTTCTCTGCTCTGGTGAGACCCCACCTGCAGTGCTGCATCCAGCTCTGGGGCCCTCAGCACAGGAAAGACATGGACCTGTTGGAGCAGGTCCAGAGGAGGGCCACGAAAATGATCAGCGGGGTGGAATGCCTCTCCTATGAGGAAAGGCTGAGAGTTGGGGTTGTTCAGCCTGGAGAAGAGAAGGCTCCAGGGGGATCTTATTGAGGCTTTTCAATATTTAAAGGGGGCTTCTAAGAAAGATAGGGACAGACTTTTTAGTAGGGCCTGTTGCGACAGGACAAGGGGGAATGGTTTTAAACTGAAAGAGGGTAGATTTAGACTAGATATAAGGAAGAAATTTTTTACAATGAGGGTGTTGAACCACTGGCACAGGTTGCCCAGAGAGGTGGTAGATGCCCCATCCCTGGCAACATTCAAGGTCAGGTTGGACGGGGCTCTCATCTAGTTGAAGATGTCCCTGCTCATTGCAGGCAGGTTGGACTAGATGATCTTTAAAGGTCCCTTCCAACCGAAACTATTCTATGATTCTATGATTCTATGATTCTTTGACTTGAGACATGCAATTATTCTGATGGAAAGCACTGAGCTGACCTTCAAGCGAAGGTCTCAAAATTATAAAGAACATCTGTGGGGTTTTTTAATGTTATCAAGGCATATAGAAAAACTAATTTAGTTAAAGTGCAATGTTCACAGATCTCTGTGTGGGAAATGGAGCAGAAATGGTGCTATTGAAAGAACAGACTGTCGTCTTCTACACTGTCAACACTTACCTGCTGATACACACTGTGACACACCACACGTCCTGTTTTTATTGATCATCTAGATGGACAAAATTTCTTTCTTTCTGTGGAAGCCAGGGCATGGAAGCAGGGAGCCCTCCACAGAAGCTTTATTTGCCACTCATTTCCCTCACTTGTGTGGTCATGTTCAGCCTATTTTATTCCACCAGTTTTTCGATGTGTCCTGCTTCCACCCCTTCAAAGCAGGAACCTTCTTCTCTCAAAGCAAGAGCTTTTACAGTGCTTATACTTTCATTGTTCCAATTCCTCCTCTTCCTCTCCTTTGCCTACCAGGAGTTTGTTTACCATTCTGCCCCTTATATCCACCACTGAGTTTGCGTGTTGCCCCTTTGTTCCTTACTCCCTCTTGTCAGTAACAGTGTCATTTTTTCAACTGCACAATGCCTCTGACAGCTGTATGCTGCAATTCTTTAGCAACTCCATGCTCCCTCGTTATTAGTATTTATATCCTCTTGGAAACAAATAGCTGAAGACATCAAGATATTCAACACTGGGGAGAATGAACAAAAGTAAGAGCTAGATAGGTTGGAAGGCAGGAATGAAAGTCATTAACCACTTCCCTCCTTTACAGACAGCTACAGAATACGTATTTTAAAGAAATGCATCATCCTTTTCCTTTCAGTATTCAGATTTTCTCTCAAAGCAAGGATGCTATGCCCAGTTATCTGCAACCTCTTCACATTCATCAGATGAATCTACTGGTGAATCTGCTATACCTGCTATGCAACAGTGGTGAGGCCACATCTGGAGTATTGAGTCCCATTCTGGGGCAAGATATAGATTTGCTGTGGAGCTGAGTCCAGCAAAGGGCCACAAATAGGATTAAGGGGCTGGAGAATCTTTCACATGAGGAGATGCTGGGAGAGGTGGGACTGTTCAGCCCAGAGAAGAGAAGGATCAGAGGGGTCTTATCAGTGTATATAAATACCTGATGGGAGAGAATGAAGAAGAGAAAGATAGTTTCTTCTCAGTAGTGACCAAGACAAGAGGCAATGGACACAAGTTGAAACACATGAAATTCCATCTGAACACAAGACAACACCCTTATAATCACTGTAAGGGTGATCACACACTGGCACAGGTGGTCCAGAGAGGTTGTGAGGTCTCCACCTGTGGAGATATTTACACTGTGACTGGACATGGACCTGGGCAACCTGTTGTAGCTGCCCCTGCCCTAAGCTGGTGATTGGACTAGATGTTCTCCAGAGGTCCCTTCCTACCCAAGCAATTCTGTGACTCTGTGAATCAGTCAAGATTCTTGTCTCCTGACATACAGGAAAACTAACATTGAATTAAATTAAAAGTTTTACAAACAAAAGTTTATCTGAAATTCTGTATTGTGTATTTTTTTATATACAGGAAATTGTAACTGACATAAACAGAAATGTAACTTCTGTGGGTAAAGGTCTATGACAGATAAAAACAACTAACATGGTGAGAACCCTTTTCCTCTGTAGGTGTCAATTTTTTGCCAGATATCCTAAATACTTTTTTTTAAAATTGGCTATTATCAAATAGAAGCAATTTATCTCTTTTGTAAGGTTAGGCAAATAATCCATTCAGAATTAACATGCAGCTTCTCTCCCCAAGAATAGTTTGTAGGAAATTATTTTAAAATAAGATTCAAATCTTTATAATTAAGCAGGGCAAATATATTAATAAGGATAAATGGATACATTTGTAATCTCCAAGTTATGCAAATTACTGTGTGATTTTTGTCATCTACTTCAGAACCAGCAGAACAATGGAGTTTTTTCACATGGATGACAATCCTCATTTATGTACTTGACACATTGCAACTGGATTTTTATTCTTACATGGCAAACTTTAATGGCATTGAGACTATAAGTGCATACCTTTTATTTAAATACATTCACACTTTTAAACCCACAATGTTTATAAATATTTTTCTTTACAAATTACCTTTACACAGCTCTCAGATGTCAGCCTATTATTGTTCAAATTATTTGCTAGATACATAATTACAGGTGATTAAGGGGACAATTTTGCTTCAGACAAAATTTCACGTTTCCTTTTTGCCTTTGCTTTTTCTGTCCACATGCCAAATACTGGACTAGCCAAATATGAAACAGGTTTGAACTCTGTTGTTAACAGACACGTCAAACACATTTTATGCCTGGAAGAGAGCTATACAAATTCACTTTGTTGTTGCCTCTCTTGCTTTTCACTCAGCCAACATAACAAGGAGAAACCACTTGATAACACCAGGATTGGGCTAATCATCGCTGTTGCACGGTGTGTATACAGCACGCTGAGACCCTCCCTATGCTCAGCTGAGGGATTAGTCACAGCAGGCCTAGATAATACAGTGCAGCAGCACGGGGAGATTCCTGAGCTAGCTCAAAACAAGATGAGGGCAAGTAACATGCTAATACAGCTGCACTGCTTTAAATAGGCAGCTCCTTTACTGTAGACAGGGGAGCTCTACACGCTCCCTGTTTCCCTGTTTTTCCACACAGAGAGTTCCAGCACCTCTCATACCACCTGCCTCTTGCCTCACGCTGAGAGGCACATCCTGGAAAATGCTTCACAGGTTAAGAGATAGGGAAGAGGAGCTTTCCCAGGGAGCTGCAGGTGGCAGAGCAAAGATTTCTGTGAGCAGCAGTGGGGAGGGCTAAGTTGTGCAAGCAGATGATACAGAAGAAATGCATGGGTGCTAGGAATCATTTTAGCCTTTCCAGAGAACCCTTAGATGTGCAACTGTCACAGTGGTGAACCATGGGCTGCTTCTGCATTTTCTTTTTGCGCTATCTCCCCACCTTCAACCACTGTCTTCTCACACGACGCTATTCCCCATTCTTGTAATTTGTCTTTTGGGTGCCTTCACTGTGCTGCTTTTACAGGTTCCCCAATAACATGTCCTCCTCAGATGTACTCTGTATTTCCAAAAAAAAACAAAGGGAGCACATTTCCTATGCTTGTACTTCCAATACTTACCAAAACCCCTAAGTCAATAAGCTCACATCCTTTTCCATATTTGATGTCCAAAATTCCTTTGGCTGTAATAACTCTCCATTTTACATACCCAAAACCACACTATGTGCTGGAGCAGCTGACTAATTTACACTATTAAAGGGAAACATGACAGCTTTTCAAATGTAACTGATCTTGTGTAAAGACAGACAGAAACATTGGAAAGCTTAATTCCCATGAGAACGCTCAAATTTGTAGACTGCATTCTGTCAGCCACACCACTTTCCTGTAGTCAGAATAAGAAACCTTCATTACAGTCATGGCTAACAGGCAATATTTCTTCGCACTGAAGGAGTACACAGTTCTGCTCATTGAGGTATAGGGTGCAAGGGATGCTGGAAAGACAGAAAGAATCCCAAGTAAAGGAATATTTTGTATTCTTTGTCACAGAACTTTGGAGAAACTAAAGCTAGATATAGGAAAAAAGGTCTCACACAAGAAACAACTTGCTCTTGGTCATTTATTGCCCTTTGGTTTAAATCTCAGATAGTAAATGAAGGAATTCTCAGGTATTTGTACAGAAGAATGAAGGCAGATTTGAAATAAAGACACTCTTAATGATATTTTTGTTAATGATGCTAGTATTAGTGACAGTTTCCCAAGTTTTAGGATAGACTAGCAAACTCAGTAGGTTATCGAGGCACGTACTTCTATGTACAGCACACTAAAACTGTATAGTTCAATGGATGACAAGGGCAGCTGCTGCTTTGTGACACAGAGTTAAGGCAGCATGTTACAGAAAACACAAACAATTGTCTTAAAGGGATACATTTTTCTTTGTTGCGTATTCATTCACCTGAAAGCCCTTCAGAGTGGAACCTCTGACTGTTCTGCATATGGATATAGATGAGATCATAAGGCCCCAGTTCTATAAAAAGTTCACATAAATAACTGTAATGATGTGAATAGGCCCACCGAAAGATATGGGCATTTTTAATGTGCAAAAAACTTACTTTTGTAAGTAAATAAATACTTGATCTACAAATAATATGACTATGTACATATGTCAAATGAGGAGGAGCATTTGACAAACAGATCTGAAACCTCAGCTTTCCTTTTTTCAACAGGTTTTCTGGAGAACAGAGAAGTTATTTCCTTAAAATAAATCACTTTAGTCAGTAATTTCCAGTAAAATAATGAAAACTATACTTTCAGGCATAATGACATACCTAGATTGCCATATTCATCAGACCTTGGCTAACTAGCTAACAGAACTTACAAAAGCTACCAGGATTTCTAGTTGGCTTTCTTCTCAGCTCCCTTTTGCAGACCTGTTTGGGTCCATGCAGTTAACAAATCTCAACATGTAAGCAGAGCTGCTGAATAACTCACTGTCTCTTGAAACCAGAAGCTTTTCTATGTATCTGAGAGAAAAAAGATTTGCAGTTGTTGAACAAGAGTTGACAGGAGACACAGAAACCACAGCATCACTTGCAGAACCATAGAGCTACATGTAATATTCTCTGCAAACTTACAAAACACTTATATTCAAAAGTCAGTAAATGAAAAAATCAAGTATTTGTTACTTAAATAAGAGAGAAAGGCAGAACTCATTGTACATCAGAAAATATTCCAAATTATTTTTTGTACTGAGATATTTTGAAATAGATGATTTCATAAAAATATATTTTAAAAATAAGTACATTTGAAAATATATAATTTAAATGTTTAAAATTTTTTATCTACTTTTTTCCCAGAAGAACTCTTAACTTGGAGGAATTCTACAGTTGAGCAAGCCTTAGAGTAAAAAAAGAAAGAAAGGAAAAAGAAATCTATCAATCCACTGTGCAGACGCATTGGGTCTGTGTAGTACGTCATACATATCAGTGACTACAGAAGAAATCACCTCTACGCAAGAGTGGCTTTTACCTTGGGGAGGAGGATCCATCTCCACTAGAACATTAAAACCCTCCGTAAAATCTTTGAGGCTTATTTCCTTGCTGCACTAAGTGCAGATAGCACATGTGCCAGAGCCAAGACCCACTAAGATCAGAAATACGTACTGGAAGGGGAAATATGTTGCCCTGGCACAGCAGCCTCATCTGCCTATGTTTTTTCCAGTCACATGAATATAAAGGACTAGAGCAGTTGGACCTCCGTGTCCTGGTTTTGACTGGGATAGGGTTAAATTTCTTCCTAGTGCTGTGTTTTGGATTTAGTATGAGAAGAATGTTGATAACATATCGATGTTTTCAGTTGTTGCTGAGTACCCTCCTAATCCAAGGACAGCTCCCATGCCTGCTGACTGAGCTAGGTTCACAAGATGGGAGGGAACATAATCAGGGCAGCCAGCCCAGCTGGCCAACGGGGTATTCCATACCATGTGACGTCATGCTCAGTATATGAATGGTAGGCGTGATCCAGGAAGTCCTGACTGCTACTTGGTTATCGGTCGACGCAGGTGGTGAGCAAATGCATTGTGCATCACTCATTTTGTATATTTTATCATTATCACTATTATCATTATTATCATTATTACTTTCTTTTTTTTCCTGTTCTATTAAACTGTCTTTATCTCAACCCATGAGTTTTTTCTCACTCTTACCCTTCCGATTCTCTCCCCGTCCCGCTGGGGGCGGGGAGGAGTAAGTGAGCAGCTGTGTGGTATTTGGCTGCCTGCCAGGTTAAACAACGACACTCCATTATTAACATATCCCCACTCTTTTTTCAGAAAGTGTCAATAAAAAAGGTTAACCTGATACTAACCAAGTAGTGGGTTAGTACTGTGTTCAAAGTAGACTGAGCTCTCCCCCTTTGTTTCACAGAGGCTAATAAGAGAACACTGACTGGTAACTGCTTGTGTCTAATTTTGACTTCATACAGCAAAGTAGCAAAGGTGAAGATATATACGTCCCTCAAGACATTGGTGTTTGTGGATATACTTAACTCATCTCTCCAAATCCCCATTCATCTCATGTCATAATCTCAAAAAGTCAATAGGCCCTTACTACCCAGAACAAACAGCAATTGCACCTAAATACAATTAATCCTGTGAGTACCTTAAAATGCCTTGGAAATAATGGCTAAGATGATCATTAAAAAGGAAATGGGATGGTCAGAAGTGTAGTGGCATCATTAATCAGTATCAATATCAGACATTAATTCTTATTAAAAAAATAATCATATCGCTTTTAAGTGTCTAATAATTTTGTCGATATTCTAATAAAAGACATTAACCAAGAGGCACATCCCAGCACATTTTTACTTGAAGTATTTTCTTTCTGAAGTCTATATTTGTGGTATTCCTGATTGTTTAACAAAATACATTAAACTCACTATCTATTACACTCACTACATACTGTTTGCTCACTGCATAATTATGAAGAGTGGCAAGGAGGCACCACTGTATAGACAATAGCTACTTAATGCCTGTGGTACTACTGCAAGAGAAGTACCATTGCACCCTTTTCACTCAGAGGAAAAAGTTATGAATAGTCAGTCTGTGACAGAACTAGAGACCACATATAATTCTGTGTTGTATGTATAGTGGGTTAGCTGTGGCTAACAGCCAAACTCCCACCCAACCGCTCAATCACCTCCATCCTCAGTGGGATGGGGGAGAAATTAGGATGAAAAAGCTTGTAGGTCGAGATAAGGACAGGGAGATCGCCCACAAAATACTGTTACAATCAAAACAGACTTGACTCAATTTAATTTATTGACAATTAAAATGGAGTAGGATGGTGAGAAACAAAGACAACAACTAAAACCACTTGCCCCCCACCCAACCCCACCTTTTTCCCAGGCTCCACATCACTCCTTCATTCCCAACTGTTCTACCTCCTCCCCCATCAGCAGTGCAAAGGGATGGGGAATAGAGGTTGTAGTCAGTCCATAACAGCTCCTCTCTGCCGCTCCTTCCTCCTCACACCTTTCCCCTGCTCCATCGTGGTCTCCTCCAGGGGCTGCAGGGGAACCTCTGCTCTGGTGCCTGGGGCACCTCCTCCCCCTCCTCCTTCTCTCCCCTTGGTGTCTGCAGGGCTGTTTCTCTCATGTTTTTCCCTCACGGCTCACTGCCTGTGCAGTGTTTTGCCCTTTTTAAAATAAGTTTTCCTCAAGGTACCACCATCTTGGCTGCGGGGCGCAGCCATGCCCTGCGGTGGGTCAGTTGGAACCAGCTGGAACTGGCTGTGTCCGGCACGGGGCAGCCCCGGCCTCTCCTCAGAGGCCGCCCGGCAGCCCCCTGCCAGCACCTGGGCACCTGCACCCGGTACAGAATGACACCAGCACATGTGCCGAGCGTCTCTGCTCAAGTGGAAAGGGAGAGAATCAGTCTCCCCGCTCCCATTCCCTGCTGTGATCCATGGTACCCAATTGCACAGATATGAGAAAAAAAAGAGGGATGGAAAATGCAAAGCCTGTCCCAGCTAGATTCAGAACCTGCTCTTCAAAATACCTTTCTCAGAGGGTCATCCTCTTTTTCTTGAGCACCACAGCTTTAGGAAGGATTGAATTTACTTCCCCATTTCAAAACTTCTGGCTAAATTGAGATAGAAACACAGCTTTGGCTCACACAAATCATGGAGCAGCAGCTGCTCTGTGCTGACCCCAGAGGTCCACATGTGGCAAGAGTCAATTTGGAACCACCTACGGCCCAGACTGGTTCTATCCTGTGGTGAGCAGTGCCACCTCTCAGGCTTTTCTGCTGGTGAGGATGGCCCTGCCTCCACCAAGAGCTACACTGTAGACCTATACTTCTACCCCTGTGTACGGCCTCTTCTAGTGTGATGCTTTGCCACACCTGGTGCTAGCCCGTCTGCTACCATGCTTATTGCAGGAGAAAAATAAGACTTCAAAAGTTTTTCCTAGTTGTTATAAAATTCTGGTGGAGAGGGACCCTAGTACCGCAAAGGTAAGAGCTCCCTCTGATGAAGATGACCTTACCAAAAAGCCCACCTTGCCATGTTCTCCTACTGAATCTGAAACACTTTTATACCTGGGACTAAAAGAAATAATATTTTTTCAATCTGTGTGGCTCAGGTCCTTCTTTAGGTTCCTCCTTCAAGTAATTCTCCACATTTAGAATTTCCCCATCTCCGTTCTGCCCCACACCTGATGCTCACCAGCTATTCTATTAGTGAACTGCTCTAAGTAATTTTACAGAGAGAAAAACTGCAGAAAACAGTTCAGAATTAGGAGATTTGCAATAACTGTCTACGCTTATTACCTATGGAAATATAAATGCCCAGAGAAGATAAAATGTTCAGCATAATAATGAAAAATGTGAGAGAAAATGAATTTAAAATTCCAGAACTTATTAACTAAACAATGCAAGTGGGGGAACTGAAATTTACATGAAATAATTAGAGATACTAAGTATTCCTGAAACTCTTAAAATACATTTTAAGACTGAAAAGTTCATGGTTCCCCATATAATATTATGAAAAATTGATTTAAATATTAAAATCCTATCATTGCAATACATATATCACTTTTGTTGCTGTAATATAGCTTTTTACAATGATCAATTCCCAATTATTAGCCTGAAAAACATCTCAATAGACAGAAATAGAGATGAATGCCTCATTGCTGTAGAGCCAACATCAAGTACTTTCATCATTTTTCCCTTTTTCTTTCAAAGGAGGAAATTAAACCTCTGCTTATAAGATTTAGTGGTCCTTCAAAAAACAAAGCCATTAGAATGAGTGGCACATGATCAGAAAAAGTGTATTCTGAGTGTCTGAGCAGTTAATAAGCTGTTGGACTTTGAGATATTAAAGCAATAAATTTACGATACAAATTCATGAACAAGAAAAGTTGTAAAGTGTGTAGGCAAGTGCTCTATAGGATTCCATTTATTTGCTTCATGACAGTGAGTCCCTGTATATTATAGTTCAAATCAAAATCCATAATGAAGACAGAGAGAAAGAAGGTGGGGAAGCACGACACTGCTTTAGAGGACAGGCTGCAAGAGGGACCAGATATAGTGAGGAAAAGAAAAAAAATGGAATTAAGGTGTCAGGCTTCACGTTAGTCATTTTGCTTGTATGTATCCCCTCATCCTATCAACTTGTATTTAGCTGTTGGGATAAGGATTAATCTTTGAACTATATATAAAAACTACTAATTATTTTTATTACTTACTCTTACATGTAAAAAGCATATATAGACAGCATGATTAGTCAATCATGTTGCTTACATTATAAAAATCAGCTACCTGGCACTGTGTTTTTCTAATTATTATTACACAGAGTCACAGATTATCATGGTATCATAGTGGGAAAGGGACTATAGAAAAATATTTAACCAAAAAAAATCCTGAAGGAAGTGTCATCAAAAGCTGTAAAAAGAGAGACATGGGTGGATATGGGCAGTTTTTTGCATTAAAACTTTGTCACTAATGAAAAAATATGTTTGTCAACCAAACCAGTGTTGTTCTAAAATACAAGGTGTCCAACAATTGTCAAAAATGTGTAGACTTCACAGTAAAAGAAATAAGTCTTTGGAGGAATTAAAGAGCGATAATGAGCTGAATTTGCAAGTGTTACTCAGAAGATATCCCTAGATGAGATGAGAGCATGAGAGAAAACACAAAGGTGCTTGTTTGAAAACTTTTAAAGTAAATAATGAATACAGCTATCATTAAAGGTCAGAAGGAAACTCTGAGGGAGGATAACCAAGGTGATAGAAAAGAGATGCAACAACAAGTTAAATAAATTTTCTGCGAAAAATTGAGTAGTCCAATTCCAAACTCTTTCTCTTTTATGTAGCTACATCCTTAATGCCAGAAATCCTTCCAGCAACACAGTAAGGGGAAGGAGGCTCTAAGATCTGTATTGACCGTGTGAAGTTACCACTGCTTTAAAACTTGGGCTAGGAGGAAGATTAATGAATTGGTGACAACCACGCCTCAGCAATGAAGATCACAGTACTCAATTGCAGCACACTGGCTCTGAAAAGGGCTTCAAATTTTCTTCTTCATCTATAGAAATACAATTGCAGACTATGAACAGTACTTACTCTCTAATAAATAAAGCATCAAACAGAACACAATGAAAAATAAATGGGCCAATTGCTGTGTGAGGTCAAAAAAACTGCTTTACCCTTTGACTTTAATAGTATTGCACTGGGTGCAAATTAGGATTAGTATTTGAATAATTCTGTATCGGACAGTCAATTTGTATGATGAAAATAGAACTTGCCTACTCAATACTCTATTTACAATTGCAAATGAAGGACAAGATTGATAAATCATCCAATTTCTGCCAACTTCTACACAAATAAGTTACCTATAGGCCAGAATTAATTTGTTGCAATGACATTGCAAGGTCAGGTGTTCTAAGGAAGCGTTGTGCAAGCCCCTCCACAAAGGGATGATGGCAGAGTCATCTATTTGTCCTCTTCAGGTTTAGAACTGATGTCTTTAGCAACTTTTTTTGACATGAAAAGGTGATGGCAGGCCAGAGGAGGAGCTTCTGAACCAGCAATTTTACAGTGACCTGCATACTGAATGGAGAAGAGCAGTAGTTGCATTCCCAGTATTACTGCTGGTTCAAAGACTGTGAAAATGGAATTTAGTGAACAAATTTGCATTCCTACATAATCTCACATGCCAGGCTGTTGTGGGGAATAGGTGAATATAAAATACCTATCTGCATTCTGCATATGTAAATTTAACATACACTTTTCACCTGAGAAGTCTGGTCCAATGAATCACTTGTCTTATCTAGACTCTTCTGCCTTAAAGGTTTGATGAAGAAGTATGAAAAGCTGCAAAATCTCTCTGCATGAAGAGGAAAAGCAAAACAAAATAAGAAGTTAAAGAAGAAAGAAGTTTTTCCTTAGCCACTGCCAAGTATCAAATTAGTTTCTGTTCATTTGAAGACTCATTTTGTATTAACGTTTCTTCTGACATTATAGGAAACAGAACTTGCCTGAGGCTTCATCCTTTAAAGACTATTTCTGAGATGTTTTGCCTGTAATTGTTAGTTGTCATGAGGTTGCCTTGCTCTTGGATCACAGTTTGTGAAGAGAGAAATCTGAACAAACATATTATTTTTAAAACCATGATGATACACGATAGCAAAATGTCATTCATGTTCCATTTTGGCGTAGTGATCTTTTCTCTGCATACATGAGATATATACATAATGGTATGCTTAAAGGGAAAAATATGTGTTTGAAAGAAAAAAAACCCTGTTCTACAGTTTAAAATGCAAAACAAAGCTTATTTACCCATAAAAGAAATCCATATCAATCCCTATGATTCTCCTCGCCTCCAGATTGTGATGGAAAAATGAAGCAATTAAAACAAAACCAGGAAGTTCTTTCAAGCCTGCTTGGAGCACTGAGACTGAAGGGCACTAGAGTGGTAAGACTTACCAATTAATCCTGATTCTGTTCCTTACTGGACACACTGGCAAGTCAGTGAGGATCTGTACACACAGCTCTTAACTGAATTTATGACCAGGTAATGAAATTGTTGACCCTGAATGCAGCTTCTTCTAAATACCGCTGAGAAGCAAATGTTAGTAACCATGAATAATAATTTTAGAAAACTGTATTTCACACTGTGGAAAAAAAACTAAGTGTGAGATTTACTTGTCACAACCTTAAAGTTAGAAGGAAGAAATACTAAAGTAAGTGTTCAGGTTCCTTCTATATTCAATGGAGAGAAGTGTGGCCTTCAAAACACCTCTAAAGGGAAATTTCAGGTACCTAACTTTGGTGTCTAAAACTAAGTGCTTAGGAGTATTTCCTCACTATGTGTGGATTACATTATTATTGAATTAGGACCTTGTAACTCATTTTGCATAGTTTGAGAGATACGGAAGAGGAAGGCTGCTTGCTTTCATTCTTTTTTCTGCAGGAGGACATCCCAAGGCAAACTGACTCATATGCAACTTATCGTCCTTCTAGGAACATTTTCTTCAGAAACACATTTTCTGCTTGGCACCTACGAAACTGTATGAAAGAATATTAAAACAAACACAACCAAATAGTTGTAGTTGCACATAGACTCTTGAATAAAACCTTCACCTTCTTCCCACTGGAACAATCAACCAACCAATTGTGCAGGTACCAGACGAGCCATGTCACTCTCCGGGCTTCAAAGCACAACAAACGCACAGCTGTGTTGTTGACTGTTTCTTTAGGCAATTAGGGAACGATACTCATTAGTTTCTGAGTAGTGCCAGAGATTCCTCACTTAGAAGATGGGTGTAATATTATGCTCTCTTATCTGATGAAATATTTAGCTATGGCTTTAGCTATCCTGCACAATTAAGACCAAGAGCTGAAAGTAATTCCTTTATGAGAGCTGTTAGGCCAGTTAGGCCAAGATGATTATTAAATATACAGGTTTTTTCTACAAAAAGCAGACCTCTATGCGTGGAAAAAAATAGCTCTAAGCCTTTTATTTTTTTATCTTAAATAAGGTATCTGGGAAAGCACATTTGAGAATACTAGGACTTGTGCAATATCATGTAACTTTTCAAATTACAAGATATGAATTTATACTGCAAGGTTAAACATTTTTTGTAGCTTTTCAGTCTGACAGTACAAAGTGCTAGTTATACATGACATAATGAAGTCATACAAGACAGAAATGAATTATTCATGAAACTGGTCATACTTATTCTGAAAAATTTTGCATGTATTATTTTTCACATATTACTCTACATAACTGGAAAGAAAAATTGGGAACAAAATGGGTGGGAGATCTTCACAGACAAATAACCCAAACCACACGAACTTTTCTAACTGTCACCATTTCTCAAATTGGTGGGGCTCAATTTGTCAAATTCAGGTCTAATAATCTGCTGTTGTTTGGGATGGATATAATGACAAAGTAGTCTCTTAGCATGTTTGAGATGGATATAATAGCAAAATAAACTCTTAGCATGCTGCTAGAACTTGAAAAAAGGGACACAATAGATCTTTTTCTCAGAGAAAGAATTGTAGAATATAGAACATCTACTGAATCTAACCTTCACACTTGAACCTTATCATGACACTTTCTTCCCCCTTAAAATACCTTAATTAGGTGTGTCTCTAAATTATTATAGAAGAAAAGGAATATGAAATAAATTATTCCCAAACTACTTTGCTTGGCAAAGCTTGGTATTTTTAAGATGAGCAAACAATAAATTGATCTTTTTATATAATGTCATCATGTATTAAATCTATTTATTTCACTATTGAAAGTAAGAGGGGTTTTTCCCATAGAGGTGACTCTTCAGTGATTTCTGTGCACATATTCTTGCTCTGTTCCTGAAGACCATTCCATGTATAAGACAAGAAAATAAAGAACTGTTTTATGAATTCAATTATAACAATGGAGGAAAGAATGAGCAAAGCAGAACGTTAGAGTAGAAAAATTTCCTTGCAATGGGCAAGGCACTACAAATACACCTAGAGCACTTGAAAGTATGTTTTTTGTTCTCTGTGATGAACAAAAATGCATAAGGCAATTCAGTCCTTTAGAGGTTTGAATTTCATCTGCTTTGATATGAATACTGAGACAACTGTTTGGAGTGCTGTTCCCGATAAGAAATAAAGTGAAGTAGGAGAAGGCATTTGAACAGTGTAGGGATAGTCACACTTGTAACGATTAAACACAGTTTCATGCAGAGTAATTTCAAAAGCAAAATCGTGACAAAGGGAACAAAATATACTTTTACAGGAGCTTTATCTGACATCATAACACCATTCCTAATGTTAGTAACATATGCTATGTTTTGTTTATACAATCTACTATCTGTGTCACAGTCCTAATAATTGCAAAACTAAGTATCACATATTTCTGCATTCTTATCCTTTTCCTTTCTCATCTATATTCTCTATTTTTAAATGTTTTGCTGTTAACTGTTTACTCTTAACTTCCGAAGAGAAGGATCATGGATGGGTAGAAAGCAAGAGTGGGAAGGTGAACCGTAGTAGACTGAGTGGGAGATATGAAAGATAACAAACTGCAGGTTTCCAAGGACCCAAAAAGGCTAAGACACCATTCTAAGAAAGAGTTTCAACATGGGCTTGTTTCAAAGTTTTCTGAATCACTTTGCTATTTCATCTCACTCAATTACATGCTAGTGATCTGCAAGGCAAGAGGAAAAACTCCGTGCAACAGTACAGGCAGGGCTAGAAAACAGCTTTGCTGAAAAGGACCGGCGAGAAAGCTATCTTGATGGCCCATAAGTTCAACATGAGTCAGCAATGTATCCTGTTGTGACAAAGGTTAACCATGTACCAGGCTGCATTGGCAAAAGCTTAGCCAGCAGGTCAAGAAAGTCGATTATTTCCCTTTATTCAGCACTATGGAGGCTGCATTTGAAATACAGTGATCAGGTCAGGGCACCCCAAGATGAGAGATGTTGTCAAACTGGAGAGAGTACAGCAGAGAGCCACTCCGATTGTTAGGGGGCTGGAGCATGGGACACAGGCACAGAGCCTGAGAGGAGCTGGACTTTTTCAACCGGCAGAAGAGGAGGCTATTGGGGGATCAATTTTATTTCTTTCACTTTGTTTTTTTAATTTTGTTATTTAAAGAAGGGTTATAGAGAAAACAGAGCCAGTTTCTTAGACTTGCACAGCAAAAAGGACAAGAGACAACGGTCAGTAACTTCAACAAAATAAACTCCAATTGGACATAAGGAAAAAATTATTTCCAGAGAGGAGTTAATAATTGGAACAGGCTGCCCAAATGTGTTGTGTCACCTCCACCACAGAAACATTCAACACGCCACGGAGGAAGGCTCCGAGCAACTTCATTGCTTAACATTGAAGCAAGCCCTACTCTGATCAGGAGGTGGGACTAGGTAACCTTCAGAGGTCTTTTTCAACCTGAATTATGCTATGAACTATGAGGAAATCCTTTTTCCTATTTATCCACAGAGCAATTACAATGCCAAAATTCTGCAGTCATTTTTATGCAGCATAGACCAGCTGAATAAAGAGATCCATTCCTATTCCCTTGCTCAGCCATTCATTCCCATCTTTATATTAACTCCTCACTTGTGCCAACACAAAAGCTTGTGCTTCCAGGTGGTAAACTAGGCAGAGAAACTGGTCCAAGTTGAAAATGGAATATTTATTTTGCCTGCCCCTCTGCCATCATCTCCCTTTGTCCAGCACAACTGTTTGTGTGAGCACAGCAGCAGAAAAAGTAATCTGGGGAAGGCTGAAATGCCTCTTTTGGCAGCTTCAGGAGTTTAAAGTGATGGTTAAACTACAGCATAAATTTCTCTAGCTTATCCACAGCCAATGCCCGTCAGCTCTCTTGTAATAAACTGTTTCTATGGGTATAATCTCTCCTTGTGGTTTCTGCTCGGTTAGTTCACCTCAGCTGGTGAGCTGTGGTCTCTGTGGCATGTTACATCTGCTGTGTGATATTAACCATGTCACAAGCCAAATTTTCAAAAATGTCGAACAATTTTTCATCCCTCATATTTTTGAATTCCTTATTTACAGGGCACTAAGGGCCTCATGAGCCCTAGAGGGGCTCTAGCTTTATTACCTACAACATTATGACAAGACTCAAATCCACTGAAAGTGATTTTTTTTTTTCTTTAAGTGGAACCTAAAAGGACTAGTCACTAAAAATATTGCTCTTAATCGCTGTGGTCCATGTCTCCATAAGCATAATACCTTTGTAACTTTAAAGGACAGTATGAGGAAAAAAAAATGTTAGTTTTGGGAAGTACCCAGATAACACGGTGATACAAAAGCATAATGTTAAGAGCTGTTGCAAGTGGCTGCCACCTCCAGCAGCTCCAGGCCTGGGGATTCCTCCTGCCCGGCTGCTGGAGCCCAGCCCGGTGCCTGGGAACCCAGGGTCTCTGCCCAGGCTGAGGCATGCAGTTGACGCCTTCTCCTTTGCAGGTTCAACCCATAGTGAAGCTGAGCACGTATCCCAGACACAAACGCATGGCGGGACAGGGACACACAGAGAGGACACGGACATGGCTGGACACACAGGTGGCCACAGGCAAGGCGCTGTCCCCAGCAGCACCCACATTGAGAACTGACAAGCAGACACAGGCACAGCCAGCCATGTTCCCTCCTCCTCTTGGGTTGGCAGAGGCAGAAGGTCACTGGTGCAGCACACACACCACGCTCTCCGGGGTCACAGGCACACAAATATTTGCGGATCCCCCGAGCACCGGCACGGCCCCTCTGCCCGCCCGGCCCCCCTGCCCGGATCCTGGCCCCCCTCACTCGCCGCACAGGTCCCCAGCTCGCCAGCTGGTCCAGCTGGGTGCTCGCTGCACACACGCAGCACTCACACACTCGTCCTACGGGCATCCCCCTCTCGCGGGTCCCCCCGAACACCAGCAGGGACCCTCCGCCTGCCTGATACCCCTGCCCGGACCTGGGGCCTCCTGCTCACTGGCTGGTCCAACTTGGAGGTTGCCAGTGAATCCACACACACACCCCACGCACGCCTGGTTTGGGGAGGTTACGGCATTTAGGACATTTTGCTCAGCTACAGATTCAGTGTGCGGCTGCTGAGAAGCCATTTGAACCACTCTAGTCCTCGGTTCCTTTTTCTCTGAGGCGGCGGTGAGCCTGCCCGCTTCGCAGTGCTGTTCTAAAGATGAGCGCGCTCAGGTCAGACATTGAAGTCGTAAGGCCTTAAAAAAAAAGAGAATACCTTGATGAAGATACTGAATAAAAGCTTCCTTCAAAGCAAAAGGAAGGAATAGAGAAGATTAAAAAAGGCACCTCGCCTAAGAGGTTCAAAGCACAAAAAAGGAGGAGGAAGTTCCTTTTACCTGGCCTCAGTCAGGTGCCCACATTAGCAGACTATCACAGAAGTAAAAGAGAATCAACCTACATAATGTTCAGAAAGCAATTTATGTTACGTGTCGTTACTTGTTAGAGCACTTCTTTGGTCACATCTACAGTAAGAAGCCTTCCCTGGTCCAGGCATATGCTGACTCTCTATCACAGCTAGACTTAACGCACGTGCCAACCTCTCGTCTACCCCTGGGCACTCTCAGAAAAGGAATGTGCATTTGGGGAGGACAGCCACAGCACGTTTCAGTTGTTCCCTTATCTAGATAGCTGGGAACGGTATTAAAATGAACCACACTAGAGAAGTGTAAATGCAGCCTTTGTGACTGGTTTTTACAGCCTCCACTTGCTTTTCATAGCCACCATGGATCTGTATCTGAGCAAAAACTCAGCTTGGGTCCTAAATCCCATTCCAGTAATGTATTTATACCCTTCACACCATGAAAAACTAAGAAAACAAAAAACTTCTAAGAACTGTTCTTAGTCTAGGTTACCTTGGTCTGTGCTTGTAGCTAAGCCTAAGTTAGGATCACTAAGAAAAGCACGCAGACTACCTGCCTCTGAAGAATATGAGATACTCACACTATCACCCCTGGCTCTTAACCCTTCCCTAGTTCCCTTCTCATAGGATCGCTGTTGGCTGACTGTTCCGTCTGGTCTCTATTTTTCAGTTTATGAGTTGTCTAGGATTTCTCTACCTCTTGAAAGAGATTTAAGGACTGCCTCATGAGTGCAAAGGGGGCCTTGGTGATTAGCCTCCTAACTTTGGTAGTATCAATCTCCAAGTAGAAGGACAATTGACAAATAAGATGTATAACACTACAGAACTTCCTACTGTGGCTGCTACATAATGACTACCTGTTACGAAAAGCTTCTCAGAAGCTTTTAATAAACTCAGAGAAAATTGTTTGCAGTGGTTGGTGCTCCAGAAGGCACAATCAGTTTTATAAAGAATTTTTGCAGGCTTTGGACACCTTGGTGTTCATATAACACTCAGATATATTCTCATATTGATTTAGGCTAATTTCCATTAAAACTAGCCCTTTATCAAGAAAAGAATTAGAAAATTACTTTTTATTTTAGGAATAAAGTACACAGAAACTTTACATTCCCTTACCATGTAAGATAATTAGATATTCTTTGTTTCTTTACCAAGATTGTTAAGGTTAGACATGTCCTCCCAGTAGGTATCTCTATTAAGATTACTTACCTACACCCAACACTTACCAGCTCCACAGACTTTTAAAATGTGTCACATGCCTAACATTGAAGGCTTTAAAGGAGAACACACCAACTCAGAAAAACACTTTATATTTTCAATCACTTGGTAATGCATAGATGTAAAGACAGATTTAAACTTTTAAAGACTTTTTTTAGACTTTTAAAACTGTATTGCTAGTCTTCACTTCCTCTTTTATTGCTTTCAGCAAATTTTCTGCTGAACACTGAGAGCAAGCAGGTGTAATGAGAAGAAACAGAAGAGGACTCATAAAACATATGGACTACATTTTTCAAAATTAGGTATAATCTAGTGTGTATTTCTAAATTACGCATATAGAAACTAATAGTAGGTAACTGACCATGTGCAACACCAATACCTGACTTGTACTGCACAGCAGGTATTGGATCCATGAATTAACTGCGTATTTCAAGTTGTGAGCATCTAGTTTTGAAATTCTAGCCTATATATCCATTTACTATAAGTAACAGTAACAAGTAAACCATTTTTATGCTTGTTGTCTGTTTAAATAGTACTTACCCAAGGAAAATGGACAGACATTTTTAAATGTCCTTTCCTCTCCATCTATGTACATGTATTCCATAAATTCAAGAACAGCGGCTACAAAAAACAGTTAACATACTGGAGTATGAAATGTTCTCTGTAGGAAAAAAAAAAAGAAAATTCACAGACAGCTTGTTTATGACTAGAAGAGTGTAAACATGCATCTATTTTATTTAGCTCAGTAATCCTCTGACACAACTTGTAATGTGTTTGATCAGCAGGCTTCTTGTTCATCTTCCATCATAGAAGTATCTCTGCTTTCCTCAGGGGTATTGACAGCTGGCAGCAATCAAAGCCATCTAACTGCCAGTATCTCATTTAAAGGGAATGACATTCAGCTACAAAACTCCGAAATGCCTTTAATTCACTGTACTGTGCATCTCAGTGAAAAAATACATCCTCACTTACAAAAGGAGACATTTAGATCTTGTTTTCTAGGAAGGGTTTTGTTCATTAATCAGTACTTCAGAGGTGCGTAGCACATGGCATCACTTGTTCTTGAGCAGACCTCAGGCATAAGGCAGCCTTGTCTATTATAACCCACTTTGGATATGTTGTCTTTGAGATAAACAATATGAAGTCCTCTTCTTCAGAATTAGTGTAATTGGTTTATCTGTGGCCTTTCAAAGAGAAGAAGCATATTTCAGCAAATCACACTTCAAAAACAAATCACTCCACCTGTCTGGCTTTTCAGCTCGTTCATGGCAAGTCAAATGTAAGTTATCCCATAATGTGCTGGAGTGGAGTCCCATGTAATTTTCCTTCTTCTATCTCATTTTCTAGGATTCTCAAAGAAGAAAAGTCAAACCAACAAGGTTTTTTATGACAGAGGTAGAAGGTGGAAGAACTTTTTCTGAAAATTGCAAACAGTATCAAGCTCTGTCGGCATCTTGTCCTGACTTTGGAAGATGTTGGGAGTTTAGTCTCCTAACTTGGCATATATTAAATAGTCTGGAACTACACAGTGGCTCTCCAGCAATTCCTAGCCTGTCCCAGTGTCAGGTTTTGATATAGTGTGACCCTCTGGAAAAGCAAAAAGGCCAACCTGAATGCCCCATTACTCTAGAGAATTTTATATACTGCTGTACCGAGGGACTAACCAGAATCAGTGAGGGACTGCCACAATCTTTTTCTGTGATGTACGCACACTGTCATCACTTGTAACTTCTGCAGAGTAGTGGGGCCAAATTTGTTTTTTACTTACCGTGCAAGAAAATTCACAGACAGCTTGTACAGGACATGAACAGATGTTCAGGGCATGAACAGATCCATATCCAAATTTGAACTCATGTGTCTCTCTATCATATGCCTATCATCTTTTTTTGTCCTTCAAGTCTGTAGTGTCAGTTCACCCTCCTTAAGCCTATTTTGGCTCTCCTGAATTCAGTTCCCAGGCAAATGCTAGCTACGTCATGCTTTTATGTGTTAATTCTGTACCTTCAGTTGTGTATTCCAGTTTCCAATTTCAGTCTGGACTTTTATCAGGTGTCCTTTCTTTCCTGGCATTATACATTTGGCTCCTGCATCACTCACAGACTTTTATATATTTTCAGATTTTTTTAAAATGCATCCTTCATTCATTTCACACTTGCGTGGAAGGCCCCATTCTCAGTCAGGCTTAGTAGTGTATTATCATGATGAAGTTATTTAACAATTAGCTTGAGTTAATTAAAAACTATGAAGCATAACAAGTGACACAGAACCAGATATAGTCATAAATAAGGCACCTTCTGATTGTCTTCCTCCTCATTCAGTGCTTAGATCGCAAATGTAAGTGTTCATTAAATTTTTTGTTTTCCTTTCACAATCCAGGTGAAAGTTCTAGTGATCTTTTATATGTCCTATTTTTCAACTCGGACTATTCCCTCTACCATTTACTCACTATACTTGTGTTCAGCAGCCACAGTAGGGCAAAGCGCTTAGATGAGATCTTGTTTATTCAGTGACTAGTTCTAAATGCTTCTGAATAATAGAATACAAGTTATTGTAGTTCCTTCTTTGGCTCCCTAATTCAAAACCAGCCATTTATAATGACAGCTCCTAATTTCTCACATTTTTCTTTCTCTTTTAACATGACATATTGGCTATAGTCTGAAGCAATTGATTAAAAAAACCCAACAAAAAACCCTCCAAAAAACCCCAACAAACAAAACCAAAAAAACCCAACCTGAATTTACAGGTGAGTTCAAAAACTTGAATATATCCGCCATTTTATATTCATTGCATAACCTACTGGTCAGACGCACCCAACTGATGAACTGTAAATTACGAGTCTTTTTTGTGCTGAAAGTCCACACTGGAAGAGATATACACCACTATGAAACACCTGAAGCTATAAGTTGTCCAATACCAAAATGGATGAAAGACCAACTCTGGGGACTGTGATCAAGGGCTACAGAAGTCACATTGACTCAGGTTGTTTCCATGGATTATTCTATGAAAGAATTTATCCAGCAAAACCTTGGAGTAGGGGAGTGCTGGTACTGCCATCTACTCACTCCCAGAATAAATAACTCCATTGGTCCAGACAACTGACTACATTTCTTGCAGCTACAAAAATTAATCAAAATCTTATCTGTACGCTTTTACAATACTCATTTTAAAATTGTGATTCGTCTGCTATTTTTTCTTATATCTGTATGCTTTTTCAAACCTATTTTACAACAAGAAGTTAAATTTTGCACATAGGATTAGAAGGCATGCATAGAGCAGTTAAATAATAGTTATTTCTTTTTTTTCAGTTCTGTTTCTGATCCCCTTGCGCATTTTTATACCTTGGTATTGTAGAAGGTCTGTGCCTTTCTACAGTTAGCCTAAGCTGACTATTGCATGAGTCAAAGCCTAGGTAAATCAAGAGTAGAGAGATTAAAAAATGTCATTAGTGCAGCTGTTTAGTATTTTTCCCTTGAGGTGACATCAGATATCAAAGCCTTGCAGCTTAAAACTGAGCCAAGGTATATACTGCAGCAGATTGCCCATCTGGTGTGACTTCAGAATATTAAAATCTCCTGCAGGCTATCAGCACAAGGACCAGTCAAAGTCTTTGCAATCATCCAGACATTTTATTTCACACTACACAGAGTTATGTGATCTCCAATTAAGATGTTCAAAATCATCGTTATTAGCTTGTGATGAATGTTGATCATATCGCCCAACCACAACAATTCTGCATTTCATCTGTCCAGCTAACATGTAGTTACTGAAACAAGGTTTTGTCTGCTATCCAAAATATTACAGGAAATCAAGAACTGTCATTTACAAAGTGTAAAGTCAAACAACTTCCTAGACTCCGTTGAACACTGTCACTGTACATTAATGTGATACAACTCCTAAGTGATTGCAAAGCCATGATTTCCATAAGACTGAATCTGAATGAATATAGCTTGTATAATCTCCCAATTTAAAAGAAATGGTTGTACAATGACAGATTGAGTTCTACATACACAGGCCAAGTTTTCCTCTTTCCACCTAAAACATAAACAAATCATTATATCTATGCCCAACTCCTCTCACAAGCCATACTAATAGACATAGGGATAAACCAGTCAATTCTGAGATTATGCACATGTATAGTTCAGAGCTATAAAACACCACAAGTCTGAAAGCTTTATTGAACAAGGTCAACTATAAAATATAGATTATTTAGTAAATATGGTGACCATTGACAAATTACAACAGGTACTCAGTGACTTTTTGTCCTATTTGAAGAGTGGAACATTAAGTTTGGAAAGCAAGTATTTTTTATTCTGATATATCTGTTGTGGTGAATTTTCGCATGTAAACGTGGGCAGAAACTCAAAGTAGAAGTCTAGAAATCAAACAGAGTTTAGGTGTTCTAGTTTTCGCAAGTAACACAAATATCAAGCTCTGTGTATTAATCAAGATGTTTATTACTCTAAAATGCCAGGGTCCTAGAGCTGTAAGTGTTTTGAACAAAAACAAGGCAATGCCCCAAAAGCTTGCTGTCTCTTTGAAGAGAGACAGGAGATAGAGACAAAATCAGAAGCAACACCTAATAGTGAGGGAGGCTGTGATTAAAATCTACATTTCTGTGGGCATACTGGCAATGGAAAATTTTAAAGAAAAATTCAAAAAGGAGTAATTGAGTCGCTTCTGCACGCTTACAGATGACTTCTCCATGCCATCTGGGGAGAATGCACAAAGGTACCTGTTTAGAAATCTAACAAATTCTGATTAGAGAAGAGAGTTAATTTCTTCATATTCCAAAAGGTCCCAAGGTTGATGGGGAAGTTTTGAAAGTGAGAAAAAACAATATATTGTAACAGAAAAGGCGGGGGAGGGGAAGGAAAGATGAAACAGGAAGATGGAATAGATTTTGTCAAGAAAATGTGCTAGAACATTTAGGTTGGTAGCAGCATCAGTCCTTTTAATCACCGTCCAAGTAAGTTCATACAACAAAAGGGTATATTTGCAACTTAACACTTCCCACAGTTTTTGAAGTAGTTTAATATCCATAATGATAACAGACTGCAGCAAAAGGAGTAAGGGAAGTCATCATTATTCCTCTCGGGGAAAAAAAAAAATCTGTCTTCAATTTTCAGACTATCAAAAACTATTGTCAGAGATGTGCAGATTATCTTGGAAGTATCATTATTCAAAGTTTTATTCTCTGAGGATCACAAGAGAATCTTCTTGTTAATTCCAAGGAGTTATTAACATTGCTATTTAAATATTTCTACATTTTCTGAATTAATATGAAGATGTCTAATAAAATCTAGTGAAAGGGAGTGAATATATTGACTGCAAATTGCTGAATTCCCCAGAATAGCTTGAGAAAATGAGATTTACCTCACTTACCTTCAGTATATAAAAGGTACTCATCTCATCTAAGCCAGGTATCTTCTGTAGTCAGTCAAGACAGAGAAGGATCTCCAGAGGTTCTTCCTTCCATTTGTTTTAGATTCATATTTTAAGAGTGGATGAACTGCCTTTTGTAGGTGCTAATTTCTCTTCACTAGCTAAAGTGAAAACTTCAGTTAAGTGTTACTTCAGAAAGAGCTTAGCTTAGTTCTTTACCTTTTAGATTGCCCTAAGCTGGAGAATATGAATCTCCCCTATGTATATTTGTTTTATGGAACCATACTACTTGGAAATACTTTCTCATTTCAGGTATACTGACACTCATCCCCAATATCATTACTGACTTGCGACATGCAGGGCTACAGGAAAGTCACATCACCCGAGTACAATTAGGAGTAATCGTTACAGGGACCAAGAGTCTTACAGTGAATGACACTGCTGTCAGGGGGCAGAGGGCAGGTGAGTCAAGCTCATGATATGCATAAGCAATGCAGTTTTATTTGGGATGAGTACCTTTCAACGCCCAGTTCTCAACACCATTCCATACATAAGCCTGTCTGCTGCTCTTGCTCCTGAGCTCTTTGCCCTGCACACTGCTCTTCCTTCTGTGCATCCTGTTCTTCTTCAGAGAAGACAACATAATGGTAAATAACAATTTTATGAGCACTTAGTAGGGTATAGTGATTGATTCCCCGATGACTCCCTACTTGATGTTTAATATTGTCAAAATTTATCCTAACTTCTTTGAGGAGATTTCCTCTTCACTGGTACCAGCATGGTTGTTCAAAACAAGGGGGAATGAACTCATGAATGAAAAGGAATGCAGTTGTGTAGACAGATGGGGATAAGAAATTACATTATTTTTCAGAGACTGATGGACACATAATCATAGATTTTTTTCTTTCAGAGTAATGGTGGTTGTAGAAGTAACAAAGAAAGATCTTGAGCCTCATGAGGCTACTCGTGGGATACACAAACAGGATGGGTTCTCGTGCATATCATACCACATCACAGAAAAAAGGACAGACCTTCACTCTGTCAGATATGAACCCTGTTGATCCTGATCTGCACTGTGACTTCCAAGATTCACCTGTCCCATCACTGTGGACATTCCCACTCATCACTAGACAGTGTCTGACTCTCATTACCTTCACTGGACCTGATTCTTACCCTGACCTTTGGTCTGACTTCCTGGCTTGACCTCAAACCTGCCTCATCATCACATAGTTGCATGGTGGTCCAGACTATTGGTTGAACCCGACTACCATCCCTGGGCTGGTCATGCTTGCCTCGCTTGGGAGAGGTAGAAGGAGCCCTGGCTAGTGAGGCCCATTGCCCCTTGCCTTGCTGGCCATGGTATCTCATAGAATCACAGAATAGTTTGGGTTGGAAGGGACCTTTAAAGATCATCTAGTCCAACCCATCTGCAATGAGCGGGACATCTTCAACTAGATCAGGTTGCTCAGAGCCCCGTCCAACCTGACCTTGAAGGTTTCCAGGGATGGGGCATCTACCACCTCTCTGGGCAACCTGTGCCAGTGTTTCACCACCCTCATTGTAAAAAATTTCTTCCTTATATCTAGTCTAAATCTACCCTCTTTCAGTTTAAAATCATTCGCCCTTGTCCTGTCGCAACAGGCCCTACTAAAAAGTCTGTCCCCATCTTTCTTAGAAGCCCCCTTTAAATATTGAAAAGCCTCAATAAGATCCCCCTGGAGCCTTCTCTTCTCCAGGCTGAACAACCCCAAGTCTCAGCTTTTCCTCATAGGAGAGGCATTCCACCCCGCTGATCATTTTTGTGGCCCTCCTCTGGATCCGTTCCAACAGGCCCATGTCTTTCCTGTGCTGAGGGCCCCAGAGCTGGACGCAGCACTGCAGGTGGGGTCTCACCAGAGTGGAGTAAAGAGGCAGAACCACCTCCCTCGACCTGCTGGCCACGCTTCTTTTGATGCAGACCAGGACATGGTTGGCATTCTGGGATGCGAGCACACATTGTCGGCTCATGTCCAACTTTTCCTCCACCAGTACCTCCAAGTCCTTCTCGGCAGGGCTGCTCTCAATCCCTTCATTGCCCAGCCTGTATTGATACCAGGGGTTGCCCTGACCCAGGTGCAGGACCTTGCACTTGGCCTTGTTGAACCTCATGAGATTCATATGGGCCCCCTTCTCGAGCTTGTCCAGGTGCCTCTGGATGGCATCCTGTCCCTCAGGCCTGTCGACTGCACCACTCAGCTTGGTGTGATCTGCAAACTTGCTGAGGGTGCACTCGATCCCACTGTCTATGTCATTGACGAAGATATTAAACAGTACCGGTCCCAGTACAGACCCCTGAAGGACCCCACTCGTCCCTGATCTCCATCTCCACATTGAGCCATTTAGCACTATTCTCTGGATGTGACCATCCAGCCAGTTTCTCATCCACTGGACAGTCCATCCATCAAATCCTTATCTCTCCGATTTACAGAGAAGGGTCTCCCTCAGCTCCCCATCCCTTAGGGAGAGCTGGCTCTCATCATGCCCTGACACTTACGCAGAGGTTGAGATTTTGCTCTATAAATTTTTCATTTATAGAGTAACAGAAACCACATCAACTGGCCTGTGTTTTTCCTGGCAAATACATTTTGGTTTCAGAAGTCTTCATTCTGTCAGGTTGTGGTACAATGAACCCAAAAAATCCTAAGAGGCTATTGTCAACTACTGCCAGCTGAGAGGCACTTCTGTAATGATTACACTACAATTTCTCTGGTCTGCCTTCACCCCCAAATACCTGAGAGTTAGTTACATCTCTAGGTCCTGCAGGTCCTCTATATCACAATTCAACATAATAATCTCCCTCGTTTCTGCAGAAATATTTTGTAAAAATAAGTGAAAGCATTCATTTTTCTTAACCAACAGCTTTCATTTATTATAACATAGGTGAAGGAAAATGGAAACTTGTGAAGTTTATTCTGATTCACACCTGCCGTAAAACTGCCACTTAAGAAACTTCTTAGAAGAAACTTAGCTTAGTAGCTATGCTGCACTGGAGGAGTACCTGTGATACAAAGTACACCCTCCAAGTACGTTCTCATCTTCCTATGACAAGAGATGAAGCTTCTACATAATGTAAGAAAGGTAGCACATTGCACTCTGTAGAAGCGTGCAACTACATGTGCTGAAGAGCCATTAAAAAACAGGTTGTTCACTGAAACATGCCAAGAAACAGGGGATCAAGAACTAATACACAGATTGGATAGCAACAGAGTGACTTCTGTTACCTGCAAAATTGCTGATTATGTTTCATTTAGAATATATTTCAGGAATTTCCCAATTTTTTTTTTTTTTTAAATGAGAGGAAGCATTTTTCTTAATGTACATGTACAGTACTTACTGTAGCTGTACATTAAGTCACAGTAACCATGATATATCCATTACTCTTGTGAAAGGAAAAACTAGAATGAGAAACTTAAAGATGGATTAGAACAAGAAAATCAGAGAGAAATAAAAACTATATAAACAAATTATAGTCAATTTTGAGACTTCCTCAATATATAACTAACTCATAAAAAGCATGATATATGCACATACATATATGTGTTTATACCTCTCTCTCTCTCAAAATGATACATCTGTCAAAAGAAAATAAGGGATTTTTGAAAGCAGACAGTATCACGCCCTAGTAGAAAGTAATATACATTATCACAAGGAAAAATGAAAGAGACATTCTTAGAAGGAAATTTGGAAAGTGAATAATAAAAAAAAGACATAAGTATATTAAAAAAGGAAAGCTATGAGGAATTCAGAGAGTTATCAAGAAGTAATTATATCCCAGGGTTCTGACATAAGCCTTAAAAACTTTATAGTAAATGCCCCGAAAAATCTCTATGCTTGATCACGCTACTACAGACCCTTATATTCAGAAAAAACTTCATCACATTTTTCTCCTCTGGAAACATATTTATTTTCTTTTGGGAAAAATTAACTGTTTGCAATTATTTTACTAGGAACATTTAATAGCATAATGGTAGAATAGAAAAAGTTTGAGCAGCTCATTTAATTCTTTAGATGGCTCTGAAAATCCCCCCCAAAGTATAAAATTATATAACATAGTCTTTATTGCGGCCCATGACACTTAGACCACTTACAATTTATAATTTATATCAGCCATCAGGATTGGCCTAGTCACTTCGACTAGAGTTAGAACTGAAGATAATTTGGCCCATAATTAAATTACAAACCTGAACTTTATAATAATGTAGTATGCAATGTATCCTAAATAGTACCACAAATCACAACTCCAATATCCTCATAAAGATCCATTTGATGAACTGTATAATAGACTTCTTTACTGATTTTTTCCCATCTAGGCAGTATCTTGAAGGAGGTATATTAAATTTCCTCAGTTGAATGAGAGGTTAGCCTAAGATATTTTGTGAGAAGTTATTAGCAACATGTAATCCACAATAAATTGATGGAGGAAACTACTTTCCTACTTCTTAATCCTCATCTTTAACAGGGTGACTTTGAAAGCTTCAAAAACGAGAATGGTGCTATTCAGACTACAACTACTTCTGAAAGTCCTTAATTTAAATTCTAGCTAGAAAAGAGAGAGAATAAATCCATTGCATGTAAATTTTTGTTTGACATTTCAAAAAGCTATGACTGATATAAAATCAATAACAGGATTGTGACATAAGCTGTCTTCAGGGATGCCTTTCTCATCTCTACATTCTTGAGTAAAGACAGCTATACAGCTATACCTTCAGAATCTGCTAACACCATTTGCTTTCTTGTTTTCTTCAGTAACAACTCCCATATAATAATTAAAAATGTATAAAAGTATTTTAAAAACAAATCTCAGCGAAAGCTTCATTTCAGCTTGAGTCCTTTAATTACATCTTTTTGAAGTGCCTGCAACTTACTGCCATGCATAACTGAAAAAGAGCCCTGGTGTCCTCTGTCTTTCTCTAGAGCCTGAATATTTTTTATAAGTGGTGCAAGATACATATTGCATTGATACTTAACACTGATACTTCCCATTGCGCAGGTGTGACTGACTAAAACGCCCAGCAATAAAGAGTTGGGATCAAAGTCAACAAGTTTCTGGTTTCCAAAAGTATTTCTGTTGGTAGCAGAAATGAATTGCAAAAAATACAACCACAATATTATTTTTCTTAATGAGAAAGGGAAGACAACAACTGTTTTCAGAAGATACTAGTTCAGAGATTTTAAAGAGACAAGAAATATATGTGCCAAGAGGTTTGACTAGTTCAGCTCTACCAAGTCTGTGATCCAAATGGCTCAAAGCTGCTTGTCTCTACAGACAATTCAACGTACCAGGTAAGACAGCATTTTCTTTAATTATCTGTCCTGCCATAGGGCCCTACTTCCACCTAAAATACTCAAAATTATTAGACAAATAATAATTAGCACACACGTAATTGTCTGCCAGGGTGCCAGGGAATGATGGTAAACAAGTGTTTTGAGTACTTCCAACTGTACGTAGAACACTGGGCAGTCAGACAGGTAAGAGTAAGAGCAGGATTTTAAAAAGGAAGCATCATACAAGTAACATCATACATTCTTAAAGCATCACATGAGTAAACCAATCTTGTTACCAAAAAAGAACCCAAGGAATCTCAAAGAAAATTTCTATTTTTTAGGGTTTAGCCTAAACTCAGTTCTCAGATTTCCTTTAAGCAGATTCATAACAAACAGAACTTTTCTCAATGATGAGCTTAAGCAAAGGAAAAATTTGATACTTTATGAAAAGACTATTAAACCCAAAAGTCTTTTTTGTCACATTTTAGTAGACTCATAACTGTGTAACTGTTCATAACTAAGTTCATAACTATAACTGTACATCGGAAAAAGTCTAACAGCTTTTTCCCTTGTAAGAACTTCAGGCTAGTGTCTTATTAGGCTGCAAATTTCTAGTTGCTTCCTTTTTCTGATTGATAATCATGATCTTCCAGCATAGAGTTCTAGCTACGGATTTTCATTTTTCCTAGTCTATGCCCCAAACAGATAGAAGAGATGACATATACTAGTATAGCGGCAGTGACACTGACTAAATGACAATCAAATGATGTCCAAAAGCCACAAGAATTCTAGCTGTTTGTTTTACAGGAAAAAAACATGGTGAATTTTCTTCAATGAAACTTTATTAGAGCATGAGTTTTCTTATAACTGTATCATAAATTTGTTCATTTACTAGCATGATAGACTTGTTAACAGCCAGGTTCTACAGTAAATTTAATAGACTAGACTACACTAGACTGGATTAGAATAGATGAACAATTTGAGTCTTTATCTACCCCTTATCTAAATAATGGAATAATAGGCTTCGCGACCACCCATGCTGTGAAAATTAAGTAACATCTTATCCATAGGTTACATTTAAGGATCTTATACTGCATTTAAGGAAATTATAATACATTTAAATTATTAATGATTGCTGTTGCGATATGAAAATGCAGTTGTTAAAGAGTTCCTTAGATAACAAACAGCACCAATTGTCTATAAGATATGAAGACAGGCCGTGTTTTTCCAATGTAATTTTTATCGGCATTATGAATTTGACAATCCTGTAACTACTTTATTAAGATCTTGAATAAGATGTTAGGAAAGGTGTAAGATACACATTCAATAGAATGGCCTGTTTGGTGTTTTTCATACCAAGAGAAAGAAGAAACCATCTTCCTGAAAAGACACGTCGATCTGCCATTTGCCTTGCTTCTGCCAAGCCACAGGAACTGTGGCTCTGGAAGGTTTTGCTTGTTAGAATACTTAAATAGTGTTAGTAATAAAGACAGTTAAATTTGTATGCTTGCTATATAAAAACAACAACATTGCTCACAAAATCCTTCATAACTTTTATGTGACAGTTTAAGAGGATGAACTCAATTAAAGAACAGTTAATTAACTGTTTTATCTTCTTCTTATAGCAAGAACTAGGCATCTCCAAATGAAATATAAAGAACTGCCTGAACTCAGTCAAAAGCCAGCTTGCAAACACCGTGCACAGGGATTTATTTGAAAAACTGCCTCCCTGGAACAATGAATATTAGGAGCATATACTTTTTTTTTTTTTTGGTTTAAGACCTGAGTCTCGAGATATATATATAAAAAAAAGAGGGAACAGAATGGGAAGAGTATAATTAAATCCATCAATCCAAAGGGCCAGTTTTGCAAATACCCGCATGTTTAACTTTATGCACTTGCTTTGTCTCACACTTTTATAATTGAAAAATTCTCATTCCAGAACAAAAATAATGCAAAATTGCCAAGCTATATGCATGCCCCAGACAATATGCATGCTAAGTATAATCTCTGCACAATTATAGTATTATTGATTAATTTCTTTCTCACAATTTTTTCCTCAGTCATGATTAATCTTGGCCATCTAAGCTGTTGGAAGTGTGTATTTCTTCTCTGAAGCACCTAACAGGCACAAGAGGGGTAGTATAAAATAGTAAATAATTGATCAAAAGTACTAACATTTACTTTTGGCTTAGTAAAACTGTCTGATAAATTATTCCCCTTAGTGTTTCTCTATTATTGCAATACAGTACCTTGAAAGTGATATATTGGCACAAGCCATTGTGTTCTACCACAGTGCAATTAGGAGGTCCATTTAAACAGCTTTATCATACACATACATAGGCTGATTAATTTTCTAATCAAATGTTCCAGGAAATCATTAACTATGACATTAAACAGTGTTGTGCTAATTATACTCTCCACAAAGAATTCCAAAATAAATTTACAAAACATCTATAGAAATGTGCCAAAGGACAAACAGTTTAATGTAGGCAAATAATTCTAGCATCTACTCTACATAGCCCCACAGCTCCCTAGCGTTAAGTCCCAGTCCCACAAAGGTCTAGTTCGGGGCTGAATTCCACTACATTTCACCAGAGGTCCATGTGATTACATTCTGTCATTATTCCCAATTGATCGCTGCCTATGTAGGTCACATTGAAGGATTGAGATCTTTACTCTTTCTATGTCATTGCATTGGAATGAATGCCTGTCAAATTATGTGGGAAAAGTGAATGCAATCATTGGAGGGAGCATTTTATTTTCACCGCATTCAAGACAACACAAAGTGATAGAAATAATATGGAAACCTGAGCATCTTTCTTACTGAATGACAGAATAAAAAGGAAACTTGTTCTGTTTTAGAAAATACTCTAGAGATATGAATGCTATCCTTTTTCTTAATGATACCTAACATTGAGATTTGGAATTTTCCCCTTTATAAGTCTCCAGTTTGCATCATTATTCTAACTACTGTTAATTTAAGATAAAGATAAATGCAAGGTATTAATTGTAGTAATGAGAATTCAATTACTTTCTAAAGCATATACAATTTGCTAGTCTATAGCGTAATGAAGTATCTATTTACTTGAATATTTCCCCATAAACCGCAGTCATGGAGGTCTTTCTGTGACAGAAAACAACAGATTGCATTAAACAAATACAGAATGTAGGTACGCCTGTTCTTTTTGGCCTTGCTAGTTCAGTTAACAGCTCCTCTACAAAGACTATGTTGGTCACAAAACAAAATCCTGGCCTACAGAAGTTGATGGAAATACTTCCATTGTTTTGAATAGGGCCTGTGTCTCTCCTGTGTTATTCTGCTTTCTTAACCCAGTACCAGCAAAGTGGTATAAAATATATATTATAAAAATACTAAATACATATAAAATATGTAAAAATGCATATTTACATATAAAAAATCAAGGCTTTAAATATATAAAAAAGTTGTATAGAAATAGATGAACCAGTTTTCAAACAGTGGCTCTACATATGAAATTGGGATTTTTAGCAAAACCAAGTTTTGACAATTGGCATCCCAGGCCAAACCTGTGAGGGACCTGTCCCCTCCTTCGGCTGCTGGGGAACAGCTCCTTGAAAAGAAAAGGCAGGGCCTGGGAGTCAGCGAAATAAAACTTTTCTGAGGGAGTAAAGGTGTATCCTAACCCCACAGATGGAGGCGACTGTACCTCAAAACACGGGGATTCACCCCATCTTCTGCCGGTATTGCCACAGAACTGATGGGGAGCGGCACACCTCACCCACCGTGCCGGGGGTCTGGCACTGTCCTCCCCACGGGACATTAATTTGGCTGCGCACCCGCTGTTCGCTGACAGGGGAACCGCCATGTCAGTGCGGACGGTGGCCGCCGCGGCTACGAGGAGGTGTAAGACTTCCTGGGGGTCAAAACAAACCAACCCGCCCCAAACCCCGACGAAAGCCCCTGTGCGCCCCAAACCCCGCGCCCAGACCGACCCCGCTCCCGGACGGACCCCTGCGGTCCCGGCCACCCCCGCCCAGGCCGCTCGGCACTTCCACATCTGCCGTGCACCCGACGGCGCAGCCCCGTCTCCCTCCGCCGGCCGCGCTGCTCTCTGGGACATGTAGTCCGGAGGGACAGGGGGAGCGGGCGCAAACAGGTGCGGTCACTAGGCCTCCCCGCGGGCGCTATGCTGAGAGCAGCTGATTCAATAGGAGATTGGCAGAAGGCCAGCCAACCGGGAAACGACATTTCCAACCTGCCGGCGTGGATTGGCTAGCGCGGGGAGGCCGGAGGCGGGACCTGCAGTGGCGGGACGATTCGGACGGCGGGACATTCCTGAGCTCTGACAGACGCCGGCGAGCGGCCGTTGGCAGCGCGCGCGCCTCTGCCCCTCTTCTCCTCCGCGCGCTGCAGCGTGGCGGTGCCGCGGCCGCGGGCAGCCGTAGGGCGCGGGCGGCGGCGGCCGCCGCCGCTGCCGGTATTAGAGGCTCCTCGCTAAATCCTTTGCTGCGTTGAGGCGGCGGCGGCTTTATCCCTGAGCCCCCCTCCTCCCCCCGCGGCGCCCTGCCGGGCCGAGCCCAGCTCAGCCGCGCTAATCGCTGGCGCCCAGCTCGGCCAGGGCCGCCGGGCTTGGGCCCGATCGCGGGCAGCGGTCTCCCCTCCCCTCCCCTCCTCTAGTCTCCTCTCCCGGGCGCGGCCATGGAGCCGCGGCGGCCGCGGCCGCGTTACTGCGCCCCGTCCTCGCCGCCGGGTCGCGGCGGGCGGGAGAACAAGGGGCTCCGTCGGAAGGGCCCTCTGGGGGCCGGGAGCGCCGGCGGCCCCGAGGAGGCGGCGGACGGCAGGAAGCCCAAATTCGTAAGTACGAGTCGATCCCAAGCCGCCCCCCGTCTCCCCCCACTGGGGCCGGCTGCGGCGGGGCTGCCTGAGGTGCGGGCCTGGCGACGGCCCTGCCCGGGGCCCGGCGGGGCTCCTCCCTGCCGGCTGTGTGCCGAGGGGGCCCGACCGTGCGATGGGCCTGTCCTCCACCCCGGGCGCGGCCACTGACCTGGAGCCCCCTGAGACGCCGGGGGCCAGTAGGAATAGGCGGGCTACGAAACGCCGCCGTCGGCTTCAGCTGGGCTTCGAAGTGTGAGCCCGCCCGCTCCAGCTCGCCTCTTCCTTCCTGCCTGAAAGGACCTGGTTTTGTTTTGCAGCATGTTTTCAGGTCTCTCCTCTTTTTTTTTTCTTACTCGCTGTTTGACAGCTGTAGGTGTAAGGGGAACAGAACAGACCTTCAGCTCTTAAATGATGTTACTTCTACTAGAACTGGATTTCTTTAAATTTATTTATTTTAGTGATGTAAACTATATAGTGAAAATCTGAGTCTGTGAATTTAAGGGACATGGTAAAGTTCTCCTCCCTAGACCTGCTTTTACAAAATTTTGGCTAGCATGCCAAGAAATTGGAAAACTTGAAATGACTAATAATTGTCCACAAGATAATGTGTCTGTAATACGTGCTCTAACCAAAAAGCACCCAGGAATAGCCAGTTTTTGGTTGGACGTAATGAAATTTGCAAATATTAAAACTGTGACAAACTTATTTTCTACAGGTCTTGTATCCACCACATGCAGAGCAGATGCATACCATGTTCATATTTGGATGATGCATATGTTAGTATTCGTTTAGCTGGCTCTGAGCCGACCTGCTCTGAGCTGTATTATGTGTTTACAGAATAAATACTATAATAAATTACATACAGTAGATTCTTGATTCTAAGGCTTCTTTGTGTTATATTCAGTAGTGGAGCGTCTGGCACTTGAGCACAGTTTCAAAAAGGTGTACCATACTTCATATGCAGCTAGTTGAAGTCAGCCAATAAGCGATATCGGACTGTAGGGTGGCCAAACCTGTTCTGGAAGGTCATGACTTGCTTCTGGCATTCCTGTTTCCTGGAATCCTTTGCATATTGTGGCTCTGCAGATTGCTGTTTGAACCAAGTCCTTGTGCCTGTTTTTGCATGTTAGAATGGGCCTGTATGAAACTGTGACCAAGAACTGTTTGCTTGTCTTTATAACCGGCTGTGTACCGGAGGTGCATGCATTTTAGTCATGGAGGTGACATGGCTGGATATGCTTTAGCATGGGATCCCTAAGTAAAAACCTCTACAGTTTGCTCAGTCTAAAAGGTTGGCTAGGATTACTGGTATATGACTTGATGGCTGGATTATTCCTGTGGTGAGTGGGAGATATGGATTTGTGTGTGTTTGAGACTGACAAGAGCACTGAGTCAAGAGGTTTTACTTCTTATTGATACCTTAACTGCTAAGTTCTTATGCAAATAGGATATTCCAATAATTTTCCACTTTTTTCCCTAACCATGTGTTAAAACAGAAATAGGGTGTTGCCATCATATTTACTTTTTTTTTTTCCTAACCATGTATTAAAATAGAAATACAATAATTTATAGGGAGTATAACCCTGCCAGATATGGGATATAAGCCATTGAGATTTTTTTCTTAGATGAAATCTGATTGGCTTTTTAGTCAAAGAAGGCCTTCTCTTTGGTGCAGATGAGCTTGCTTGATGTATGTCTAGACTTCCCAGACTAGGCAAGGGTGGTTTTGAGCATGTGCAGATGTGGGCATCAGCTGACTGACTTTTTGAGGTCACAGTATTGATTTTTGACCCAGCTACAGAAAATAAAGGGAGTTGAATTGGGGTATCTGACTTAGCTTTGTAGGGTTTATGATCATCATGTGGGTAGTTTTTTTTTTTTTATTTTGTCCTGTCCCTATTCCCTCCACCCAGTTTTTGAAACCCTTTAAGCAGGGATGACTGAGAATATCCTTAATTCATGAGAATGCCTTGTCAAACTGCAACTTTCGAAAGCATTTGAAAAATTGTCAAAAGAGGTGATTATCCCACTGTATTCAGCGTTGGTGTGGCCTCACCTTGAGTACTGTGTGCAGTTCTGGGCCCCACAATTTCAGAAGGATGTGAAGGTACTTGAATGGGTCCAGAGGAGGGCAACAAAGCTGGTGAAAGGGCTGGAAGGAATGTCCTATGAGGAACAGTTGAGGACTTTGGGCTGGTCTAGTTTGGAGAAAAGGAAGCTGAGGGGCGACTTCATTGCCCTCTACAGCTTCCTGAGGGAGAGGGAGGTGCGGAGCTCTGCTCCCTGGTATCCAGTGATCGGACACATGGGAAGGTTCAAAGCTGCGCAGGGGAGGTTTAGACTGCACATCAGGAAGCATTTTATTACCAAGAGGGTGGTCTAACTCTGGAACAGGCTTTCTAGTAGGTGGTCGATGCCCCAAGCCTGTCAGTGTTTTAAGAGGCATTTGGCCAATGCCCTTAATAACATGCTTTAACTTTTGGTCAGCCCTGAAGTGGTCAGGCAGTTGGACTAGCTGATCGTTGTAGGTCCCTTCCAACTGAAATATTCTATTCTACTCTATTCTATTCTATTCTATTCTACCCTGGGGTGTTGATAGGGGACTGATGAATGATAGTTCTCTGAACCTGGATTGTGTTTTAGGTATGCCATTAGCTCACTGGGTGACCTTAAGAAGATTCAGAGGCGAATATTTCTTGAATAGAGTCTCTGTCTTCATGTAAACTTCATGAGGGTTATAGTTTACAAATGTGATCTGTGGAATGTAACGGTTACTAAAGAGCAGTGGGATGCTCCATGCCTCAAAACCTAAGGAACTGCTGTAGCTACTATTAACCTTTGAACTGTAGACTCTAATCCCTGGCTTGTTCTGGCTAATAATTTCTGGTGAAGAAACATACACAGTGGTACAGTTAGAATTACTGTAATAGTTGTAGACATCAACTAGCTTCTTTGATTGGGGTAGTTCACTTGAAGGGTACTATGACATATGCTTTTCCTTCTATCGCTTCATAAATTTCTGCCCTAAGATATTGCAATACACAATATTTATCACTTGGCTATTAAATCTAAAATTGGTAAACTGTCCTTCCTATCTACCTCCTGTTGTTTTACAAGACTGATTTGTTATTTTGGGAGGGAGATGGTATATCTGTGTTGACTTGTTCACATCTAACTCTTCCCATAATAAATCTTCAATATACTTGTATTAGTTAAATTAGTTTTGTGTCAAAATACACAAAACTTCTCTCATTCCTTTGAATTCTTTGTAATCCAGCCTTAGATAAAGGATACAGCCTTTTCTGTGTTTGGGATGCTTACACTGCCACACTTCTTCATGTCACCAGAATTATGTTTCTGATCTCTTGTGTGTTTGTCAAACGTGGATTAAATTGGCTGTTAGATTCAGTGAACTAAAGTAATCCAGATTGTATTAATCTAATTTTCCTCAGTGTGAAAGGCTTGAAAATAAGTTCCAGGTTGGACCCTTCCAATCAATATAACATATTGATCTGTCACAGCAGATATGCTAATCTGAAAAAGAATTTGATTCCCTGACAAACTTTGAGGTGAAATTGGATTGCTGGTTGACAAACCTGACATCGTTAACATGTACCTCTTCCCCCCCCCCCCCCCAAGAAATTTTTGTTTAGAAAAAAACCACTTCCTTTGGAGGGGGGAGAAAGAGTCTTTGGGGTAAACAGTTATAGTGGTTGATCCCAGTCAAATGTTGTCTTGAAGTACTGCATTTCTGAATAAACTAGCTTCTCAGAAGAAATGAATGAGTTGTAAGTCCTCAGTTCTCTCTGTTCTTTTACAAAATCGTTTAAAAAAAGATTAAGGAGTGATGGTTAATTTTGAAGCATATACCAGCTTGGCTTTGTACAGCAGGTCCAAGGTTTTGGAAGAGTGGGACTCATAAAAGCGTAAAAGATACTCTATGGTGCTGTGGTACTTCAGCTTATTGAAAGCTCTTACATTCACCCTTGAGGGTTAGGGCTTGGTAAAAAGAGGAAACGAACTGAAGCATGACAGAGATTATACCTGCTTTCTGTGTATACGTTGACTGAGCAGGAAACTTGAAATCTGCTGGGAGGGATGGGGTAAAAAGCGGTTGCTTGCCACTTCCTCTCCTTGATTCCCCCCCCCCCCCCCCCCCCCCCCCTTAGAAGTGTTTGGAAATCATAAAAGTGAGTGTTAGATTATGTGACTTCCAGTTGCACTTTAGTGGGACTACATCTTGTAGACACTAGTCCTCAAAAGATCAATTTCTAGCTCAAGTTAGAGGTGTTTCTATTAATTTCAGTATACCATTGATGTGTCTTCAGTGACTTTCAGGTTGTTTTAGGTTGTTCTTTATGAAATTTATATGAGTCAAGAAGACTTTCTTGTTTGCACCGATCTGTTAAAAATAGACAAATTAACACTTGCATTTAACAGTGTCTATAAATCAAAGAAAGATGTAGTTAAGAGCAAAAGCACTTCCATTTCTCTGGCATAGAGAAGAAAGGTAAGACCGATCTGTGTCAATATTTTTAATTACAAAGTGACTGAATTATTGCTGCAGTTATGCTGCAATGTAAGACCTTGAATCTAAATTAGCCTTTTAAAGAAATGATGGCTGAACAGATGTTACCTGAAACATTTTATTGCAGTTTTGTAAAATTATAAATTCCTCATGCTGTTATTTTTGTTGGCAGGAATTAACACTGTGGGTTATGATACTAAATTTTAGTGCTGTGTTCTAGCACTTTCTTATATAATATTACCCTTAAGCACCAATTTTGAGTTTTAACTCATCAATGTCTAAAGAATATGACTGTGTGGAAACTGTCTTGTTAAGATAATTTTGCCCCTGATTGCTTTTCAGACTGCTTTCCAAGCAACAGAGCGAGAGTGTAATAAAGCCATTAAATAAATGCTGAAGTAGTATATTGGAAATTAAAAGTAGGAAATGCTGTGGGGTTATACAGCAGTTTCTAAATTGCACTTACAGACTAAAGTAGCAAAGTTACTGAGGGAATATTGTGACAAAGGAGATCCTAAAGTAATAGCATCCACTGTAATCATCCAATTTACATCTTTCTAACTGAGTCTACAGGTTTCCTTGCAATCCCTGCTTCAGTCTTCTGGTTGTGTTTCTGCTGGAGAATAGACTTTGAGGATAAAACAGCTAGTGTTGAATCTTTTTGGTGACAGAATTAATGGGCAGTGTGTGATGAATTCTTTCTCACTTTATAGTTTGAAAAGGTACAGAGGGGATTGTGTGATTATATGTACATCCTTAGTCTTTGTTTATCTAGTTTCAGCATTCAGGCTTAAGTTGGCCAGTTCTTCTAAAACTCATTGCATCTTGCTTAAACCCTCCTTTTTTCCCCTCCTTTTTTTTTTTTCCTTTTCTTTTCTCATAGCTACATGTAGGCTCTAAGCTCTTCTTAATGTATCAGAGAAGCGATAGATGTGTGCAGTGGGTGGGTGGTGTTGTCTGTGGTTTTGTTTGTTTTCTTCTGCAAGGAAGGCAAAAATGAAGATCCAAAAAGGAATACCAGGCTGTGGAATTTTTTTATTTTCTGTAAATTGAAGTACTTCATTGCGGTGCAAGGCATACATGTTGAAATTCTTGTTTAGCTGCCTCAGATCCTGTTACTTTGCATGCTTAAATCTCCTCTCATATTGGCAAGGGGTGTATTGGCTGGGTGCTTGTCTGTCTTCTAATTCCATTTATGATCAACAAATCAGACTTTGTCTGCCTCACTGGTGGCATACTAACAATGTCTATCCCTGCCAGGCATGATCTGAGTTCAAGTACCAAACATAGTGTTTTTAAACATGCTGTTCTCATTCAGAAAATCAGATGAGCCGTGTCACTCTCTGCTTATGTGGTGGTGAAAAGAGCACTTGTGGAGAATGGAGATGCTGCCCCTTTTGGTAGAGTGCCAAAACTTTTAGATGATACAGACTATACCCTACATTGTACTACGGTTTTCTTCATCGTTTCTAGGCCACACTGAGCTGTTGTGCTGGTGGAAAAAATGCTAAAGACACGAGACTGGAGTCCCATGTGAGAAGATAGCATTCTCCTGAATTCTGGTCCTGTTTGCCTGGACTGCTTGTACCACATTTAGATAGAATTTTGTTTATAAATATGCATATGCAAAGTCAGAGAAATAAATGTAATGACACAAAAGATCAAACTAGTACTGTTGAACTGATTAAGTGTCATTTCTCATTTCTTTGCTTCACTTCACTGTCTCTACCCAGAGTTGACTGGGGTAATTATATAGACAATGACTCAATTTGTTAAACTCTGTCTTACAGATTAACTTTCAGTATGTGCTACTGTTCGGAAATGCAACATAAGATCATCCTCTTCTGTATGCTTTACTGTGAATGTATGTGAAGCCAAATAGTATTTGGCTTACTTTCCCTATCTGGGTGGTGCAGAAGTTGCATCACACATGGCTTAATCATAGATGACCTTTTCAAGAGAGACAACGCTCTTTCTGTTCTGTGAGTAGTCTTCTTGTTGCTGTGCTGTGTTGTGAACGTCAGCTGTTGTGTCCTATTGTACCTTTTGGTTTCTGCCTAAGGCTCTCAACTATCTTTGATGTTTTTGAGATTGGGCCTTTTGACAGCTTATCAAGAACACTATACCATCCACTGAATGTATGTGCATATCGTATGTCCAATGAGATCAGTTATTTACTAGTATGCTTGAGGGACATCATCTTCAATAAGGGGTAATTCTATGTCAGATTGCTTGCTTTCTTCAAAAATGATACATATATACACTTCTTTTTAATTGTGACTTAGCTTTGACTAAGTCTCTTGACTAACTCTAAGAGTATTGCTTCTACTCAATTGCGAAACAATGACCTCTTCCTCCATGTCCCAGACTAAAAACTAAGTTACCCTGGAAAATGTAATTTCAAAATGTTAATTGTTTGTAAATGTGCTTGTATAGCTGAAGACTAAGCAATGGTGTTACTTTTGCTTTTCCAACTGTAGGTGCTACCGATAAATCTGGACTTCTGAAGTACCCTAATTAACTCCTTAATCTCTTCATGGTTTTGTATATCTTTGAGTAGAAAACAGGATGTCAATGTATTTAAAATATTGTTAATTTATTTTTCAATTTTGCATATCTACTTTCTACATGATAAACAGACTAGAGGAATACTTGTCCATAGCTCCTATGTTCTCAAAAGCAATAATTTTATTATTCTGGAGTAGTTCAGGAAGGCACAGAATAGCATATTAGTATTTTCATCCATTGTAAAGCAGTATTCTGTAAGCTTGTATCATTTTTTTAGCAGTGAATGAATATTACAGGAATATTACTTAAGCCAGATTGATTTACTTGCAGGCCTATGTTTAAGGCCTTGTTCACTTGAGCAGAATATGTTTTATTTCTGTGAACTGATATATCCAGGCCTGAAAATAAAAATATGTTCCTATGGTAGTAAAGCACTCCAACCTCTACCTAACTGTCATCTAGTTATTTTTTCCCCTTATTGGAAATGTGTTTGTTTGGCCTGGCAAGAATAAAAATATACTCCTGTTCTTGAGTCACAGCACTCCTCTAAATTTAATGCCATTAAAAGAACCGGTGTGGTAAGAATTTTTTTGTTAAGACCACATGTAATGTTCCGCATCTCTGTATCCTTGAATGCTACAGAAGACCAGGAAAGTTGGCGACTGGTTTTACTTTGTACAGTCTTGCCAGAAGAGAAGGACTTGGTGAGGGAGAAGGGAAAAGGATCACCCCAGTTCTCATGTTTTAACCAGCTCCTCTGACTGAGAAGTATTATAACATAAAATTCACAGAATAAGTCTTTTGAGATGTCTTACTGCAAGTCATTCATCTCTTTAACGTTAGAGTGCTAAAACATCTGACCATTGGGCTATAGTTCGCATGGGGTTTCTCCTCCTTTATAAAGAAATCTCCAAATACAATGTCACTAGTGTTGATAGATGAGTGCTAGTTAAGAAGGTTCACTTCCTTGTAGCAGTTACTTTTGAACCAGACCCCACAACATTGTCTGAAAGAAGTCTTACGCTGGTATTTTTAGACTCCTGTACTGTAGGTAGCCAGTAAGCTGAAGACTTAGGAGACTTATATCTGTATATTGAGTTTCTTATATCATTATGGTGTCCTTAATTGGTTGCATGGTAGTCTTTTTTCACTAATTAGTCGCGTGACCTGGATCAATGAGGTGTTCTGATATACAAAAAGGGGAACTTTTCACCTTTTACCACAGTAAATTCCATTGCTGAATTTCACAGCTTAATTGAAAGCTACAACACTGGCTTGAACTATCCAATTAACTTTTGCCTTTTTCAGTCCGGAGGGAAGAGCCAGAGAAGATGTCATAAGTAATGGTGCCTAAATATTGTTGACTTGGTGAAGACAAAGCAGGAGTTTCCAAATCTGATTAATTTGAATATAGCCATTTACAATTGCTGTAGCTGCTGCTGAGCTTTGTATACTAGGCAGCAAGGGGAGCCTAAGAATAGGGTAAGAGTATATCTTGCTAAGTATGTGACTTCACATTCTTCCTATTTCTCTGCCAAGTCTGTTCTCAGCCTCTTCATAAAAACTATAAATGGGATCCCTGCAACATGACTCATCAGTTGCCAATGTTCTTCAGTGCTGCTCTTCGGTTTTGTGCAAGAGCTGTGCGTCCTAGCACTTGTTGCATTTGTCAATGTGCAGTGGAGAGCAAAAGAGTTCAGGAACTGTTGTTTGACACAGCAGTGAGTGATCTATAAATTTTTTTGATGTTACTACTAATAAAAGCTTATGTTAGTTTCCACTCATAACTTCATGCTCCGCTTGCCACATAGGCATTGCTTGAGAGTAGTCAACAGTCTTAGTTGTTTGAGTGTTGCAGCTTGGCAGATAGTTTTGAACTGTTGAAGAACTCCATGTTCTTCTGTCGAGTTTAAAATCTCTGGACCAATTCCTTGTTGGTGTCCCCACAGTCATTTTGAGAAGACACAATTCTAGTAGCTGAATGTCCTGGTTCCGGCTGGGACAGGGTTAACTTTCCTCCCCATAGCTTGGGGGTGTGCTGTGCTGTGTTTGGGTTCGGTATGAACAGAGTGTTAATGGCCCATTGATGCTTTGGCTGTTGCCACCATGGCGGGGGAGCACCCAGCTGGCCAATGGGATATTCTGTACCATGTGACATCATGCTCAGTATAAAAACCAGGTGTGTGCGGGAGCTCACCCCCCAGTTTGGGACACGTGGTCCGCGGTCGGTGAGCAGTTGCACTGTGCATCGTCTGCTTTGTATATTCTGTTATTGTTGTTGTTGCCATTTGTTATTATTGCTGTTCTACTTCTGTTTCATTTCAATTATTAAACTGTTCTTATCTCAACCCGGGAGCTTTCCTACTTGTACTCTCCCCAATTCTCCCCCTCATTCCACCGGTGGGGGTGGGAGGTGAGCGGCTGCGTGGCGTTTATTTTCTGCTGGCTGGGCTTCAACCACGACACTGAATTATGAGCAGGTCTTCTGTTCTAATTTATTTAGCTATAAAATATAATAGAATACAATTTGTTTCAAGTTGTGCTTGGTTAATATTATTCTGGTATTATTCTGTCTAAGGATCAGATTACAGATTTTTTTTTTTTTAATCTACACTGTATTCCCTGTATAATTTTCTGTCCACTGTAAGCCAACAAAGACCAA
>VZTQ01014977.1:16874-37966 GCA_013400755.1 Pelecanoides urinatrix | reverse complement strand
GTTCAGGAACTGTTGTTTGACACAGCAGTGAGTGATCTATAAATTTTTTTGATGTTACTACTAATAAAAGCTTATGTTAGTTTCCACTCATAACTTCATGCTCCGCTTGCCACATAGGCATTGCTTGAGAGTAGTCAACAGTCTTAGTTGTTTGAGTGTTGCAGCTTGGCAGATAGTTTTGAACTGTTGAAGAACTCCATGTTCTTCTGTCGAGTTTAAAATCTCTGGACCAATTCCTTGTTGGTGTCCCCACAGTCATTTTGAGAAGACACAATTCTAGTAGCTGAATGTCCTGGTTCCGGCTGGGACAGGGTTAACTTTCCTCCCCATAGCTTGGGGGTGTGCTGTGCTGTGTTTGGGTTCGGTATGAACAGAGTGTTAATGGCCCATTGATGCTTTGGCTGTTGCCACCATGGCGGGGGAGCACCCAGCTGGCCAATGGGATATTCTGTACCATGTGACATCATGCTCAGTATAAAAACCAGGTGTGTGCGGGAGCTCACCCCCCAGTTTGGGACACACGGTCCGCGGTCGGTGAGCAGTTGCACTGTGCATCGTCTGCTTTGTATATTCTGTTATTGTTGTTGTTGCCATTTGTTATTATTGCTGTTCTACTTCTGTTTCATTTCAATTATTAAACTGTTCTTATCTCAACCCGGGAGCTTTCCTACTTGTACTCTCCCCAATTCTCCCCCTCATTCCACCGGTGGGGGTGGGAGGTGAGCAGCTGCGTGGCGTTTATTTTCTGCTGGCTGGGCTTCAACCACGACACTGAATTATGAGCAGGTCTTCTGTTCTAATTTATTTAGCTATAAAATATAATAGAATACAATTTGTTTCAAGTTGTGCTTGGTTAATATTATTCTGGTATTATTCTGTCTAAGGATCAGATTACAGATTTTTTTTTTTTTAATCTACACTGTATTCCCTGTATAACTTGCTGTCCACTGTAAGCCAACAAAGTACAACTTGCCAAGAAATTATTACTTCATTTCCAGGGCCATCATTCAATACTGTTTAACTTGCATCTTATTTTGAATAACAGTAACTGTAACTGACACTTGCTTTTTTTTTTGTTGTTGTTTTTTTATTGCACAATTGTGACATGACTGGTTTCCTGTTTGATTTACAGCACTTAAATATCAAGACACTGACAGATGATGTGGTAAGACACCTTAAGTTTTGCTTTGGCTTTGCTAAGCTAATAACCTTATTGCTAATGCAATAGGAATAACCTGATTGATACAAGAAACTGTCTTAATTTTGAAGTTAATTTAGTTAATTGGCAAACTCTCAGTAAACTGTTAATTATCTGTAACATACTCAGTGCAAGTAGCAAAAATCTATGGATGGCTTTGAAGTATGCTCTAATCACAGCTAAATGACCTTGACACGGGTAATTGTGCCATCTTACATGCGGTATAGTTAAGATATCTGTGATTGCTTGTTTAATATTAAAGTTAGTTAGGCTGCATGGCTAGCTTAAAATACCGTGTTTAACAAACTAACAGTTGCTTGTGAAACTCACTGATGCTTCAAACAATGTTAAGTATATTCAGTGTTATGCTAACACCGTTTCTCAAACTTCATCTGTCTCTTGAATAGCAGTTGAGATTCTGTATCATAAAGCAGATTTTTTTCCTTGCTATTGAAGTTACCTATTTCATTGTTTCTACTATTCTTTTGTAGGTAAGAACAGTTTTTGCTAAAGTGAATCATTCTACAAAGTCTTTGATTTTTACCTAGGAAGTAATGTTCTGTAGGCATCTAAAGATGATCTGTTATGACTTCAATGCTATACAGAGTTCTTGCTGAAGTACTTTTGTGCATAACTGAGAGCTTAAGTATAGAGAGTTTTACGTTGGAGGATGTGCAACACTCTTGTGCTTAGAAACACTGCTGCTTCCTAGCTTAGGAACTAATGGTCTGGTTATTGTTGACTAGGTGTGCAAAGATAGTAGTGTTGAGCATATTGCCTCCACCTATCATTTCTAGACTGACTTAAATCACCTGTTGCTGTTTCTTTAGCAGAGTTTCATAGGCTGGAAATGGTTATTAAGAAATTTGAATCTGATGGGTTGATAATACAACCTTGATTCTATAAGCTTGTGCTTTGTCTTGAAGAGCTGAGGAAAGGTTCACAGTTGTCTCAAAGCAGAACTATTTTTTGGTAACCGGAACTTAATTTTGGTAGTGTCATGTAAAGTTTATAGTCTGAATGCACTAGGTCTGGCTGTTTGTTTTTATGTTTTTTTTGGGTTTGGTTTTGTTTGTCTGTTTGTTGAAGAGGCTAGCTTGCTGCCTTATTGCACTTTTCTGTTCCTTAGCCTATTGGACTTGTCTGACTTGTGATGGTAGCCACTTTAAGTCAGCAGGTTTATTGTATTTGTTGGAATAAGGACAAAGAGCCTGATAGCTCTGTAGTAAGCAATCTTTTTTCTTCTTTGCTGCTCCTTAAATTTCTCAGAGCATACTGAAGGCCCCTTCACAGACTAAAGAAACGTCACCTGCAAAGTAATACCAAATTGTCCACATATATATTTTTTTAAAAAGGGAAATGACAGCTGTTTAGCAAAAGGCCAACAATTTAAAAAAACTAACAAACAAAAAAACTCCCAAAACTTCAAATGCTGCAGTGTCATATGCTTCTAGAGGTGGGTATTTTGTTCACTTGCGACTTCATCTTGTAACAGGGGTATGCTTTCCAACTAACACTTTTTGTCCTTCTATCTGAGTTTTCTGTTGGTTTAGTTTTTCTGTGTTTGATTCTGGGAAATAGCTAATAATGCGAAGTATCTGAGTCCTAGGCAACTTAAACGTGGCTCAGAGGAGAGTGTTTTTGACATTTCATGCCAAGCACAAAAACTGGCAGAGGTGTTTTCTCCAAATTCCTTTTGCGACAAGGGGGAAAATTGTAGTAAGAGAAGATTAAGAAATTGAAGGTTTAAGATTACTTGATTTTGTAGCTTTCAATGAAACAATATATCTCCTTTCTTCTCATGGACGATCACTTGCATGTTAACTTACTCTTTGCTGCATTAGGCTTTATAAAATATTTATTTTTTATTACTCCCAGTCTGTTTCTTACAAATACTGTGTTGTATAACAGTGACCAGGAACTTATTTTTTTAAATTTAGGTAAATTAGCAATATTTTGAGAGTCTGAAATGCAGACTGCTTTTCAATATTAGAATTGTATTGGATTATTCCTGAGATGCTGATGAATTGTGTACTTCTAGTGATGAATCCGTGCTAAGTTCAGAAACACCTTGGTTTCTGCACAATCAACACATGCTTCTTTTAGCTTGTTTGTTTACAAACTATGAAGACAGGAATCTTATTCCACAGAGGAGTGGCAAGTAGATACCTGAGAAATTATCTGCCTGCAAGATCACTGTGGAAGCAAGTCTGTTTTCTATCTCAAGTGCGCCACATTCCAACAAATGGTTTGTAAGGCTCATAAAGATTAAAAAAACTGCATATTAACAGAATTTTATTAGAAAGATATCTTATGTAGACAAAAATGAAATGTATACTAAAATTCCTTATAACATAAATTTATGTTGACTAATTTCATAGCAACTGCTGTAAAGATAAGAAAGGCATTATAATTTCCGGTACATAGAGAAACAAGATTCAGAGTGAAATATGTTCTGTGCATTCAAGATGTGACTGTGCTCAGGCCTGAAGTCTGTAACTTTTAATTTTCTGCCATTGGTTAAATGATTTGCTCTCAAGAAAGGTAAAATCATCTCGGGGAGATTGAGTGTTTTAGGAATAAGAAGTCATCTAATGAAAGGGATTCTTCTGTGTATCTTGGTTTATGAAAGTCTTTCTCTTACTAAAAGCTCTACTGCTACCAGTGGTATTTCTCATATAGTAAGAAGTTAATCTTGTAGAACAATTTGACTGTCAAAGAGAGAATATACTTTTTAAATCTGCTTCAAGGAGGGAAAAAGATGTTAAGAGGTCTTTGACTCAGAATCATTGGAAAGAACTTCTTTGATCTTATGTGAAGTAAGGGAAACCAGTGATTTGCTTTTTCTTCCAAAGTTACTGAAATATATTGATGCAACCGGTATTCTCCTGTGTGTTCGCCATCCGCTAAGAATAATAATTATTTCAAATGAAGACATAGGATTTGTTCGACTTTGTATTCTCCTTCCTGTGTTGTTAATGTTCTACTAATTCTTTGTCATGTGTCTACATTAGGGTGTTACAGCAGACTTTCACGATTGAGCTGTTGGCTTCTGTGACTAAAATGACTGGCAAAATGTCTGGGAGATTGAGCTATGCTGTAGTACTTGAGCAGACTTTCCAGATGTGAAATTGTGTTTACTGAGTATATAAATAGTGGGCAGGCAAAAACATGTGAACTTGAAATTGAGGGTGGCGGTACTTTTTGTCCTACAGATCTATATGGCAGAGTGAGAAGGACACCTAGAGAAAGAGCAAAGCTATAAGCAATACTCTTGTCTTCATGCTTTCACCAGGAAATTAAGATTGCGTACCTGTATATTTCATATTAGAACTCTCCTAATAAATTGTGCCTAGTGATCTTCATTGGTGTCTTGATAGTCCATATGTGTATGTTTATTCATGATAATGGGAGCGGGGAGGGGAAGAAAGAAGACTGCTCAGTTTAGGCTAAACCAGAACAATTCTGTAATCCTGTCTCTTCATAATGAGGTATCAGAAGTAGTGGTACCTCATTTGTGGCAAACAACATATTTCATGTAGTCAGGACTTTTCTCTGATACTGGGTTGCCTACTCTTTTACAATAAAGGTTTTCCTGTAGTGCAGTGGCATCCTCTAGTAATATATACTCCATAAACTTGTCTTGGGTGGATGGTTTGCTGTTCATGTGGTGAAGAAAACAAAGATCCAAGCCAATCATTACTTTGTAGCATTTTGATCTGGAGCCCGTAGGTTAATTTTCTTCTCTAGGAACATCCCAGAGCTTTGCACAGGGATTTGGGATGATGACAGAGGATAACATTTTACCATTTCTGTCTTATGAAATTGGTGTAGATTGATGTGCTTTGTACAGCTGGAGAAATGAAATAGGAAGAGATGCAGTAGTGGTTCTTATTCTTTTTTCAAGAGCATCAAATCTGTTGGTTTCAACTTTAATGTGAGAGGATTTTGCATGACTTGCATGATTTATTTGCTTTACGTTTTCCAGGCATCACTGTTCTTTGTGCCAAACCTAAGTGCAGGGATCACAGAGCTAGTGCCAGAAACCTCAAATCCACATGGTGTGGTGCAGCTGTTGAGTCTGTATGTTAGCCTGGGTCCAGACCGATGCATGTCATGTCTAACCTGGGAAGCCCTGTCTCCGAGAATGAAAAAGAAAGGAAAAGTCAAGGAATCAAAGGCTGTGGTGGATGAAAGAACTTTAGTTCTTTGTTTATTTTTCAGTATATTGTGAAGTGTATCTTCCGCAGCAATGGCATTGTACTGTGCTACTGCTTACATTGAAAAAGGATAGTTTTTTTGTGAATTCTTCTAAGAATTTTTTTCATTACTTCAGATAATGTTTGAGCTGTAAACTCCTTTTGCTGTTGGTAATGACAGGCCCACTTTCATAACTTTCATATCCTGCATAAGCCTGACTAATTCATCTGCTACCTGCTAATTTGGTTTAGCTTTTTTTTTCTAAATGCTGGGGTCCAGTCACTGCAGTACGTATAGTCTAAACAGTGCTTATAAAGAAGTACAGCTTATGTTCATAGTGTTTGTGTATCTAACAAAATTTAGGTTGCTTAGCCAGTGATGAGATTTTGGATTAGGTCCACCACTTTAAGTATGGTTAGCATCCTTTTTTAGATAAAATTCTCCTGGCTAGATATGTGGACAGTGTGCATAGTAACTTTTAACTTTGGAGACCTACAAGATGTTGCACGCAAGCTTTTGCTCCAAATATGGGCAGTAGGAAACACACTTTATATGCAAAGTCAAAAAAAAATTTTTAGTCTAATTTTACGAATCTAATCTGTATACAATAAACAGCTGTTGTTAGTCAAGTTGCATTGATACCAACATTCATAGTCCAAATTATCTGAGTAAAAGTTCATTAAACACTGTTGGAAGTTGTTCTACAAAAACCTCCTAGTATTTATTCTTTCTTTCTGGTGTACTTATTGTTCCATTGATTATTTGGGTCTGAGGGCTTCAGCCTGGATATGGAGAAGAAAGGTAAGACCCAGTTGATGTAATGTTCTGTCCTTGATGTAGATAACCTCTGCTGCTAAATCATTTCCCTTATTTCCTACCCACTTCCTCTCTGTGATTGTAAATAAGACCAGCCATGCCAGTTGATTCAGCTTCATTTGTTGGTTCCCAGAACATTCACAAAGCAGAGGTGTTAGTAGCATTCCTCAGAAAATAACTGTTTTCTCCTGTTTGGGTTATTCTAGGAGTTACTGTCTGCAAATGGTTAATCACCTTTAACCTAAATTGTTCAATTAACTGGAAACTGAATGTAAGCACCACAGTTTTGAGTTACAACAATAACTTGAAATAAAATATGATTGAGAATCTATTGTGGTATTTGTTTTTTACATTCAGTTCAAATTTAACAATATAAAGCAATTAAAACTCTGCTTTTAAATAGAGCATCTGTTTATTAGAATGATACTGAATTTATTGGCTGACAAGGCATCCTGCATATGTCAGTTTTGTGTTAAACATGACCTCCAGTTGTTAACAGCCTCAAAAATAGATAGTCCTGTGAGAATTCCCTTAGCAAGTCTTGTTCCCTCAATAGTAGCTGATGCCATCAGGTTTTTCCATAGATGTCCCATTCTCATCTGACTGGCTGTCCTCTGTTCCTGAGGAAGGCATTAAATCAAGGCTGGAGTGAAGCATTGGCAGAATGAGGCATTCTTTCTGTGATCATGAATGCGGTTACACATGCATGTGTTGGATTTAATTTTTGAGGAATTTCTTAATATAGCAATAGATGATCTGATGTGCTAATTAAGGAGGTGGGAGAAGATGAGGGAGACAGGATGGCAGCGAAGTAATACCTTTCATTGTTGCATGCACAGCAGCTTTGTTAGAGGGTGACGTCTTGATAAGCTGTTGAGCCAGCAATTAGTCTAGCAATAACTAATCCATTGATTCCTGCATTATCAAGTATGTTAAGGTCAATAGACACTATTGTTTTACAGAGAATGGTATAAGAGGTCTTCACTAAGATCAAAATTAGAGCACAAATAGATGTACTTTCTAGGGACCTGATCAGAAGGTGTGATGAGCCAGAAGGTTTGTATTGTGCATCTCTTTGTAACTTCGGTTTTCAGGTCCATGGTGTGTGCATAAAATCACTTTTTTATTTCATAGGCTCTCAGTGGAATAATAGAGAGCCTATGAAATAAGAACCAAATAAAACTTCACCATTCATCCTTTGGTTGCTTCATTTTGGCTCTGATAGCTATTATTCTTGCTAGCAGTGATTCAAATTCTGATACCCAATTTGCAGTCAGTCCGAAATCAAGGCTGAGGGGGTGAATGCTGCTTATCTAGACTTGTCATTTGATATCTTTCCTTAGTACTATGTATTCTGTCTTTCTACGTATTTTGAGAATGTCTAGAATATCATTAATAGTTTTAAACAGTGAAGGACATCATTGTATAACACTTGATAGCAGATTTGTGGGCTTTAAGCCCATTTGGACTCCATGATCTTAAGAGTCTTGTCCAACCTAAATGACTCTGTGAATGATTCTAGTATTTTAAGTAGCAAAAATTGTTCCAATGCTAAGAATATCTGAACTTACTGGCAAGGTGGCTATGAATGTGCGAGCACTGTTGGGTAAAATAAATCCTTCGTTCTGTGAGGGAAGGAAAATGTCAGGGGGAAAATTAATACTGTAGCACAACAGGGACAAGGCTGCTGTAGCTCCATGCCCTGCAGGTCCAACCAGTAGCGAGGCTGAGCATGTATTCCCAGTAGGCACCTGCACAACCACATGCATGCAACATCTATGTGTATACATGGCAGGCCACACAGATCAACACAAACAGCACCGTGGGTGTCATCCTGTTATACTCTCTGGCTGATGAAGATCCATTAGTGGGAAACATACAGTGTGAATCCCTCCAGTAGGTGGGCTCACCTGGAGGGAGCTGGTTGCTGGCTCCCAGATCCTAGACTGCCCTGTGGCTGGCACCTGGTCACGTGAGACCTTGAAGCTGCAGGCTCACTCCAGTTGCTGATAAAGACCTCCTCACTCGTGAAGAGACACGTGTGTGTGTGCATATACACACACAGAGCTCTTTGGCAGCTGGTGGGGCTCCCCTTGTGGCCTTGTCTTGAGAAACAGAGACATGCACACACAGACAAAAATCTTCCATCAGTGGGCCAGGATTCCCCTCACCCCTGTAGAAGCAAACTCCCCCAGTTGTCACCCCTTAGACTCTTGTGCACAGACACAGGTGCATTTCCCAGTTGACCCCCACCCCTGAACCTATGGTCTTTCTGGCAGCTGTCCACAACTTCCCTTATCCCTCCTCTAGCCAGCTCCTCCTGTCCTCTTGCTCTTACAAGTACACATTCCCCTGCTCTCAGGTCACTTCACCTTCTCACTGTCTAGTCCAGTTTGATAGTTGCTAGTGATCATTCGCTGAATACCCTCACTCATTATAGTTGCTGGCACCATGGACAAAAGTTGAGGTCCTAACTCATGTACAGTTCACTCACGCTGGTCTCTCCAGGTGCTGGTCTGTGGTCCCTCTGACTCGTGGTCTGATCCTGTGGCTGACACAGGGGCCTCCATACACACATGTGCACACAAAGTAGAGCGTCTCAGCCAGGAAAATAGTTGGAAATAGAATTTCATATGGTAGGACTGACTGTGCTGGCTGGGTACAGGGCATGGCCAGACAAGTCTACCAACTAGCAAACTGTTTACACGCAACTGGCCCTATTTATCCCCTTATCTTATCATTTTCTCAAGCTTGTTCCTCTCCAAATCACTGAGATCCATTCTTTTCCCTGCCTTTGGTTCTTCCTTTAAACATCGCAAAGTAAGTCTTGCACAATCACAAAATGTTTTTGCCCTTCATCCCATACTATGTGTTATACCCCTAAGTAGTAACACCCCTCAATCTGAAAGGCACTCTGGAGAGCTGATCATGTTGATTCACGGGGTGGGTGTCAGACCTGGACCATAGGGCAGAGGCTTTGCTGGGATAGCCTTGGGAGAAGCCCGGACAGCATGTCCCTTACTCTGAATCGATAATTTGGATTTCTCCCACCTGTTTCTGTGTTCATCTGGGCTTGTGGAGATAAGCTTTTGATGGGCTAATGCCTCCTGTGATGAGTTTGGGAAGAGACAGGTGAAAGTACTATTTGGATTCCACTGCCCACCGTTGCTTTCTGTGCTCTTTTGTTTGTGTGCAGATGGGCTTTTTAGCTCATAGACTTAAGAGACAGTCCTTTCCTTTAGTCTTGATCCCACTGCATGTATCTCCTTTCCTCTTGCCCCTCATACAGATAATGGCCATTGAAGAAAGCTTTTGATATGTCCTACCTGTGTCAGTTGCTTTCTTTCAAGTAATTTCTTTAATGTGGCTGTGTTTAAAAATTTTCATTAGAAATTAAATCCCTATGGGATTTGAATATTGCTCTGACGATACCGCCTTTGAAATAAGCAATCACATTTTCTTGTACTACTAGTAATAAAAAAGCACAACTCAGATCTTTTCAGCACTGTGTGCACAATTTTTTATATTTAAAGTCATGCGAGAACTTCATTATTCACTCGCGTATCTTGTCTGTCAAGTGATTATTGAGACAACTTTTCCCTGTGCAGATGCTGTTAGCACTGTTACTGTGTACATACAGTAACTTGCTTTGCACCTCATACTCTGTTAGAGCTTGTTAGTAGGGTTTGGTTGCCGTACTTCTGAAGCTGTGGTTTCGCAGAGCGTTGTGATGGAGCAGAGCAGTGAAAGAAACACTACCGTAAGACAGTTTTAAACTCTACTACAGTGCAATAATAGAGGTTCTACCAAGGCTTCCTGAGAATCTTCAGGCTGGTAAATGTAAAATGCTACTGAAAAGCATGGTAACTCATGTTCATGTGAAGATCGTGGTTTATTTTTCACTGTGTTTCTGTTCTGATGTTAAGATTTTGTTTCAGTTGCTTTGCTGTTTTTTGTCTCATGGAGAATGCGAACTGGCAGAGTAAAGTACATGGCTTTATAGATGTTCCAGTCTCTGGCGACAGGAGGCACAAAGACATAAAAGCTAAAATATATGAAAACAACTCATTGCTTTAAATTCAAGTTTATGAGAAAAGACTCCTCATGCCTTTCATGCTGGGATATCTAGTCTTAGGAATGAGAACTGTGTGAATTAGATCTTTAATAGCTTCTCTGCTGTCCTAGTTAATTTTTCTTTATCTTTTCCCTCCTCTTCCTCTTTTCTCCCACCTTAAAAAAACCAACAACAACAACAAACAAATAAACGAAACAAAAAAACAACAACAACAACAAAATCAACCAGGCCAAAAGCTCTGCTTTTTGACCAAAAAAGACTTAGGACTGTTTCGATTAGTTTTTGCTAACAAAATAGTGCTGTATCTGCGTTATTTCTGGAATTATGCTCACCTTTGGATAGGAAACACTTCCTACCTTCACTTTTTTTCCTTTCCAGAGTTAACTTTGCTTTTTAGTTACTTTCACTTCTCCTTTCAATATCATATAATTTTTAAACTTAAGACCACTATGCAGCCTATATTGTGGTTACATGGGCAGTTCATTTTTTTAGAATTTAGAAGAGAATAGTTTTTAATGAATATTTCTGCAGTCTTTTTGTACTCAGTGTTTAATCATTTTACAATTGTTTCTTTTTAGAATATGTATCTGAAATACAGTTTTCCTCGTCTTTGGTAACACTGTGCTATGATGATAAGAGTACATTGTTGTTTCAATTAATGAGCTGGTTAGAGATTCCCTGTTATGTTTTTGTATAGTATAGTAAAAAAATTCTAGCTTTCTCCTTTAAGTGCCCAGAAGTATTTAAATTCACTCTTATTTTGTTCTCACTCCTTATCCTTAATTCTGGATAATCTACTCTGTGTTCCATCAGTGCATCAAAACATATAATAGTTTGGAGAATTTCGAAGAGACTTGATTGTGGAAATACTTTGTGTCAAGACCATATGAAACACTGTTTATTCTTTGGTTAATTTTAATGTTGGCCCAACAAAGATCTTAAGGGAAAAGTTTGTCCCTTTCAGGAAATTATTGTCCTAAAGCACTGTTCCTGTATGGGTCTGTATGTATTTATTGGTAAAACAAATACAAAAAAATGGCAGACATCTTTAGAAAAGGTAGAAGGTCAAACCAGCTTCAAACTGTAGTGAGGCTTTGTATCAAAGCTAACTTTAGATATTCCCCATTGGTTAGGCTGATTTAAAATGTTTTTCATGTAACATGGAAGATTATTGAACTGTATTTTTGCCATTTCCTCCTCTATGCACTTAGGTCACCAGTAGCATCAGTGGTAGATTTCATTACAACCAAGCAATGAAATTTCTATTCTTTCTTGTATAGTGCATTCTGTGGACCATGAAATTATTCGCATGTATGGAATGTTGAGAGGCATGAACTTTTTTGAAGCACTATCAATGTATAATTCAAAAGAGAAGTGTATGTAGAATACCCACACTGTACTGCTGTGCAGGTCTTGTTGTGAATCTCCTTTTTATTAATCTATGGAAATCTGATATTTAGGCTGCATTGTTTTAAATTATTTAAAGCAATTTGTTTGACACATGTTTAAATGTGCTTATAATCCTAGTATCTCACTTTGTCTTACATATTCTGCTTGATCAAATGTTTTCCAAGAGTGTGCTTCCCTCCTCTGGGACAAGTGGTATAGGATTTGGTGAATATGGGGAATATGAATGTTATGGCCTAATCTGTAATGTTGCAAAACATCTACTGTACCATCTAGCATTCAAGAGGAGCTTAAAAACAAAGCATAAACTAAAAACGTGAACAAGTGAACGGAAGTGGAATACCCCTTTTCAAGGATCAACTGGCTCTCATCCCTGAACTGGTGCTGCCTGTTCCTAGTGCAGCAAGAGTAGCTCTGGGACTGCATGGGGTATTTCACAGCAGAAACTAGGGTGGTTCTGTCTGGCCAGAACTGCTATTACTGCTGCTGTGTGGAGCAGCAGAAGGAAGAGGGGACACTTAGGGAACACGGGCTGTAAGGAAGGGGCTGAGATTTTTCAGGAGAGATGGGCAAGGGGTGTAGGGCACATCTCTCTTAAACCTAATTTAGTCAATTCTCTGCTGACTGGACCATGGGCTGAAATCTGTTATTTCAGCCGAAATGCCTTCCCTCTACCCCTTCTTCAAGTCTGCGTACGAAGAATCTTCAAATGCAATGGCTTGTTTCCTAGATTATGCACTTTTTAGTGAACAGTGGGACATGGAGGACCTACTGGCTAACATTCCTTGGAGCAGTTGTGCTGCCTTTCATCGGTGCTCTCTGAAAGCCATTGTTTGAGGAGAAAAATCTCATATAATATATTTTTTTTTTTAAGATTTCAGTCTAGGCATTGGGGTTTGTCATCTGCCTTCACCCCCTGTTCCCGGCTTGACATAAACTTCTGATTTTTAAAGACAGGAAGGGAAATTGATGTCTGGTCAAGATGGTTTTTGCCACTGATGACTCTATACTTCACTTCCAATGATGTTACCCTCACTTTTGCTTTTGTTGCATTCTCTTTCTTCCTGGGTCTTGCCTATGTAATTATTCCTGTAGAGTCTGCTTTCCTCATTCCCTACTGGATGATGTGACACTGAAGGGCCCCATCATCCATGCTGAGCTCTTTTATGTTTATACCATATTAATCTTCTGCTTTTGCATGTTCTACAACCATCTGTATGTGAGTGGCTTAAAATCTATTTCTACGTTCCAAAAACTGCTCCTTCTCAATTCTGAACAGGAAGAAGTGAAGTCTCTTTGTTTTTCCTCTAAACCTCTCTTCATGGATGTCAATTCTTGCTCTGACTAGAGTGGAACACCTGTATCCAATTTTTGCTACTAATTTTCTTTGCTCTCTCTGATTTTAATTCCACAGACACTGTAATAACTTTACTTGTCATTTAGTTTAGTAACTTTGTTGTACTTATTAAGTGATATCTCAAGATATTTATCTTCAAGATATATTGAAGCCTCAGAATATTTTTGCATAGCATTTCAAAGGTGTAAATCTACTGATATCGTTGAAATCTTGTCCAAAATCTCTTATGCATCAAATGCTACCGTAACTTTCTTCTGTGTTGACAAGTGTAATATTTCTGTTTACATCTGTTCAAAAAGCTGCTACAAAGATGATTAAGATTTAGTGCATCTCATGGAGTATGTCAGCTGCTTTTGTGTTCTGTTGGTCCTTGCCCATATACATGAAAACAAACAAGCTCTAATAATGAAAATGTTTAAAATTTCACTTAGTAAGTCTTTATTGAAAAGTTGATAGATATCTAACCAGTAAAAAAAAAAAAACCCACAACCCAAACCACTTTTCCAAAGAAGTTTTTTGGCTTTTGAAAGGCTTTTGAAATCTTAATAAAGTCAGAGTGATTGTCTTGTATTGGTGATAAGTCCTAAGGATTATTCATGAAACCATGAGTGTATCCTACTTAACTTTAATAAAGGAGCTGGTGGTTTTTATGCTTCTTCTAAATGAATTTCTAAATAATTGGAGCACAGAAAGGCACTAAGTTTTGGATAACATAATCCAAATAATAAATAAATAGAACAGTGTCTTAATTATGCTAACTTGTCTTTTAATAAAAAGTAGTTTCTTTGTATATCTGTATATTCTGTTACAATGTCAGGAGTACAGCTGTTTGAGATTAACAAAAAACATTTTAAAACTATGCTTTTGGTAAATAAGCCTGCTTTTTCATATTCTGCATGTAATGGTTGGGAAGAACTCTTCATAAATTGGTTTTGTAGATATCTTTTCCTCCAAACTTTCCATAAAATTCTCATGTTCTGCATGATTTCTCCATAATGTAATGGGATTCTGGTCTGTTAACTCAAGTGCTAAGGCAACTGACCGTTATATGTATCTTTAGGAAAACTCTTTAAAATAAGATGGTTAAATAACAGGCAAGTTACCACAGAAAAATAAGGCTGTTTAGCTTCCAAGAACACCCATCTTAATTACGGTTACACAGAATGGAAACAGTATGTGATATATTATACCTTTTCTGTTTTCAGTTGGATAGATTTGCCAGTATAAGAATTCCAGGAAGTAAAAAGGAAAGACCTCCTCTGCCACATATGAAGCAGTCACATTCTACAGATTGGTCATCCACACCTATGGATGCAGAGGATTTTGCTCCAAAACCCCTGTCAGAAAGAGAAATCATAGCACTGTTTGAAAAAATGATGGTAAGAGTCTTACGCTGATTTCTTTTACTTAAAGAATGACAACATGGCTAACTGACAGGTAGGGCCTTCTTTTGTGCATGTGTTCTGATCTTTACCTGAATTACTAATATTGTTGTTGTTGTGAGTTGTAATTATGTGGTTTTTAAGGTGTTTTTCAGGGCATGACGTCTTTGAATTATTTTGACAAGATTTTGCTCCAAATATATTTAAAATGGAAACTAAAGGTTTCTGATTATTAGAAGAGAAATTATACTACAGCTTTTGAGGAGGAACAAGAAATGGGGGATCCTGCTTGCTTTCAAGACAACCTGAAACTTTTACAAGGGGATTTTATGCCTTTGAATGTCACAGCAGGGTTTTGTTCTGAACTTATATTCCATGTCACTCTTGTGCACAAAAGACTTAAGGTTCTTGCATTCAAAGCACCATTTGTCTGCACGTGCAGTCTCAAATTTGCTTCCTTTCTTAGCTGTTATCGTTACTGTGCTACAAAACAGCAGTCACTTGCTGGAAAGATCATGTGGCACAGGTACCACCTCAATAGGTTGAGTTTTTTTTGATGATGATGACATTTTGGGCAGCTGAAAACTAAACATGGAATGGCTATGAGAGAAGAGAGTGACTGCAATCTGAAGAGCACAAGAGGACATGAACAAGGAGAACGATTCCTAGATTATTATTTCTTTCTCTGCCTCACAGCAAGTAACAAGTAACTCTTGAAACACGAAGGGACTACCAGGAGCTGGGATGTGGAGGAATTAAATGTGCTATGAGAGAAGTACCCTTATGGAATTTGTCATTCATAGTACAAATGTTAGTTTAGTTTTGAAGATGCTTTTGTAGAACTGTTGAGAGCTATGACTGAGAGATAGGATTCAGGATTTTCATGGTTAAGCTGATGAAAGGGAGGACTAATTTACTCCGTTATCAACTTTTGGTTTTGTACTTGTCCTCACACAGTCCATTTTTCTTGGTGTACCTTGGTGTCTAGGATATTTTACTTCTGTTAAGAAATTCTACTGTAAGGGTAGTTGCTTAAATGTTAGGAAATGGGGGAGTTTTTTTATAATGTATGCCTCCTGGCGCACACCCCCTGCTACATAAGCATAGGCTGTATTCCTCTATGATCCCACAGAGATTCCGGTATAGGATAGTGTGTAACGTTGAGACTATGCCATAAAAAATGAAAACTTTCAATAAATCCTCAGAAACCTACTGCTGTGTGTTTCAGTAAACAGAAATGCTCTGTTGGATCCTGAAACAATGAATTCCAATTTTATAACTACTTTGCAAAAATATGTTAAAGTAATGATGACATCTGGGATAACTTGAATGCTTTCCTAGTTTTGTTGAATAACAAAGCACTGAAACTGTCTTTGATAAACTACTTTATCAGTGTTATTTTAGCTATAACATGAAATACAGAAAGGATTCTTCCGATTATCCACACTTGAATGGACTGGAATAAAGCTAGTTTAGTCACAGTAGATTACATAGCTAATTATATATTGTAGCCTCTAGTCTGCTGTTCTGATCAAATTAACTGATTTGAGGGGGTGGGGTAGTAAACAATTTGAATGTTGTAGCCAGGCTTTTGGAGCTAATTTTGCACAAAATAAAAATAGTCAATTAGTTAGTACCGAAGGGAGCAGTTCCTAAATTCTGAAATTTAACTGAATGCATTACATCATACTTTGGGTTTTCCTGGATGTACGCTGCTTCCTTCTCCCAGTCTTTTATGCAGTGGTGTCCTGTGTGGTTTTGATGGCAAAAATTATGGAAGAGCTCATAAAACCAGACAATTAAAGCTAATAATGAACTGTCATTTAGTTTTTTTCTGTTAGTGCTATTAGGAAAATATCCACGTGAAATAACTTATTCTTATTTTCCACAGAGGTATTGCTTACCTTTAGAATAACTTTAAATGATTTAAGAAGAAATAAAAGAATGGAGTTCAAATATTTTATAAACTAAGCCACATCTGGTGTGCCCTGTTTTCTGCTGAATACTTCTAATCTGTATAAATTGCTTTAATGATGTTTCATTTGTTAAAAACAGCAACAAAGAAATTACTTTTTACTTCACACACAGACAGAATATTTCCTTTAAATAAACCTGCCATTACATCTAGGCTTATGGAATATAGTCCAAACTGATTGGTTTCTTCTCTCTCTTTTTTTTTTTTTTTTTTTTTTTAAAGTGATTAGAAATTAGATATTTTTTGCAGGAAAAACAAGTCCTTTGTTTTCTCTTTGTTATTTAAGTTCAGAAGTTATTTTTCAGAAAACTTAAAAGAGCAAGTGTCTAAAGAAGGGCAGCGAAGCTGTTGAAGGGCCTGGAGAAAAGTCTTATGAGGAGCGGCTGAGGGAATTGGGACTGTTTAGTCTGGAGAAGAGGAGGCTGAGGGGAGACCTCATCGCTCTCTACAGCCACCTGAAAGGAGGTTGTAGTGAGGTGGGTGTTGGTCTCTTCTGCCAAGTAAGTAGCAATAGAATGAGAGGAAATGGCCTCAAGTTGTGCCAGGAGAGGTTTAGATTGGACATTAGGAAATGTTTCTTCACCAAAAGGGTTGTCAAGCCTTGGAACAGGCTGCCCAGGGAAGTGGTTGAATCACCCTGGAGGTATTTAAAGGATGTGTAGATGTGGCGCTTAGGGATGTGGTTTAGTGGTGGACTTGGCAGTGCTAAGTTAACGGTTGGACTCAATGATCTTAAAGGTCTTTTCCAACCTAAATGATTCTCTAAGTCCAAAAGAAATGCAAAACTGTTTTAAACAGAAGAATGAACTTTGCAGTAGCTACAGGCTAATGTGAAAAGCTTTTTTGTTTGTTTGTTTGTTTTCCTTCCCCTTAGGTAGGATATACATGCATTTTAATGTTATAAAAAAAAAAACCTGTGGCATATTGCAGGCAAGGTACTGAAGATGTGATAACTCTCAGAAAACATTGAGAAAGACCTAGCCATGTATTTTTGTGACACTTAAAATGGATTACTTTGGTTTCAGTGTTCTTAAATTTCTGTTTATGTAGGTTTTAAAAATACAATTTAAGTATTAAATAAAATACAGCTACCCTTATTAAATATACATGTAAAGTGCATTTTCATTTGAAGCCAGTATTGCTGTACAATTATATCCCTGTGGAAAGGAGTCCTGAGGCACAGCGTTCCAAAGACATTTATTGGAACTTGCAGAAAAAACCAAATTTATCTGGTAATGTCAAGCTGGACTTGATTTTAGTAATTTATAGTATGTGTTGTCATATGTGTATCTCAACAGGTGTGTTGGCTGGTAATAAGAATAGTCATAAGTATGTTGTTGTGCATTTAATAGAAGGTAATAAATTAAACTGAAATACTACATAAAAGGAGAAATACTTGTAACAAGATAAGGTAACAAATTAAAGGCTAGAGGGAATACTAACTTCGTAGTATTTTTGGCAATCTGACTTGATTTTGATCTCCCCCTCTTGCTCCCCACCCCCAATTTTTAAGCTAAGGAAATGTCTTAGATAAGGCATAAAGATTTTTGAGCCGTTGTTGAGAATTTAAAGTTGTAGTATTTTTCTGGCTTTGAAAGAATTTGTTATTGAAAAATATTTAAAGAAGTAAATTGAAAAGAACTTCTTTATCTGTTCATATTTTAAATGCCTTTTAGCAATCCCCAAATCGTTATGTCCAAAACCATATATCAATGTCACAATACGTTGATGAATTGTAAAAGTCCTGGCTAGTTATGTAATTAACTCCTAAATGCTTGACCAATAAATGAAAATATTTATATTGGTTTGTTGTGTAACTAGTTTAAATATTTAAGTGTCCATCTGACCATTTAACAGCATGCTTAACAGCCTGCTTTGAGCAGATGATTAGTCTAGGTTTTTGATTTTGAAATACTAAAGACACTACTTTTTGTGGTTGATTATGTGTTCTTTGTTATCTTAAAAAAGCTGTAGTGACTTTTGTAAGCATTGATAGAGACAGGTAACTTAAAATATCTTTCACTTTTTTCCCAAATGGCGTATACACACACAAAAGATTTCCCACTTTTTTTATGTGTGTTGGAAGAAAATGGTTTCTTTCATGCAATATATGATCCCAATGGTGTTTTTAATGTACGTGTNAAAATAAAATAATAATATAGTGTATATATAGTATCAAATATACAATTCTAATACTATAAATACACCGTCTAGTATCAAAACAGTAATAAGAATACTAATTTAACAATACTTCAATAAATAATAAGTAATAATTTAAATGCATACTAGACTGAAGTGAGGAACTTTTTCTAGTCCTTAAGAAAAGGAAACAGTAACATTTGTGGGGGGAAAAATCCAGAATCTACACAAAATTGCCCTAATTGTACTTTGATGAAGTTCAACTTAAGGGGTCAAGCATTTTCTGCAATGTCTTCTCCCAGCTCAGATTTATACAAAGCTCTAAATGTTTGTAGGAACTGTGCTTGGTTCTGTCCTATTCAATATGCAAACAAGTGAAAGACAAGGAAACTTAAGTTTCAGTGTGGTATAAAATTTTGGTCTTTAGTTTTTTTTTCCCCCCTTAAAATACTAAGGTTATGAGTTTGCTTGCTGTTTGTCTTTGATTTCTGACTAGCTGAAATAGCTTTGATATCAAGATGGTTACCCACTGATTTTGTAGCATTGCTCCTGCCAAAGCTGGTGGGGATTCATCTTGTGAGTCTTAGCTGAAAATAACTGCAATAATTCTTGCTAAGCTTGGGTGACCATAGTAATGCTGTATGTGTTCGTATTTGTGTGTGCCTAAATTGTTTCTTAAAGCCTTGGTTTTTTATTTTTTTTTTACCTCCAGTATGATCAGAGATGTCATTTCTCACAGCTGTGGAGCTGATTACAGTGGTCAGAGCATTTCTAGGCTGGAAGTCCTTGTGTCAGAAATGTCAATTAATAGCTGCTGTGTGGCTTTAAATGTGGTTCCACATCTGCTTGTTTTGACCTCTGGGTTTACGTTGGAATAAATAAATTGTGATGGGGTTTTGGTAACAGTTGAAAGTGTTGATTTAATGATCAAATCATCAAGAATTTGGGCCTTACCTATTGCAAAGGTGAATATCATTTTGTGAACTACTCTCAGGTCAAAGCAGATTTGGCTGCCCAGGATTAAGTATTTGGGAACTGAGGAACAGAATTATAGAACAAATGGATATATCATTAAAAAGATCTTTCTACGAGACTGGTTTAAGTACATTTATAAATGTTTTAGGAAGTGTTAATTAACATTTTTCTGTAGTTTAGTGTGTGTGTGTGAAACTGTAGGTGATTTCTAAGAAGAGATTATGGTAGTAATGGTTGTGATGCACTTGTTTATCCTGGCATAGTTGACTGTTTTTTCGGTCTGAGTTGCTAGGGAAGATGGATAAAGACTTTTATGATTTTGAGTAACATGCAACTTACGAAAAGTTGTTTGTATAACAGCTTTCAGTTGCTCAAGTTCATATTTTTGTGTCTTAATTTTTTTTAAATCAGTCTCTTAAACAACTGTGTTGTTGGACGCCATTTAAAACTTTTTTTTTTCCTTTTTTGTCCTCCCATTCTAGGAAGATATGAATTTAAATGAAGACAAGAAGATGCCATTGAGAGAAAAGGATTTTAATACCAAAAAAGAAATGGTGATGCAATATATTAGCACTGCTTCGAAGTCTGTAAGTAAAATTCTCTGAAGTAACCAAAACTGACTTAATGTTTACATTATTTCCTATTGGAGAGAAAGTGATGAATGTATGTTACATTCTTTTGACTAGCTTTTGTTTCTCAGAGACACAAACATTTTTCAAAGGCACTGTCTCATTATTTTACAAGCTGCAATGAAAGATACTCACTTGTACTTGAGGTGTGTCTTCTGTACACAGAACAGCATTTCTTTTTGGTAAAGGTATGGCTATTAATGGAGATGGAAAACTTCTTGGAAAAGTTTCATGTGAACCTTTTTTCTTTTCTAGCACTGTTTAAAAAGAATTCCTTAACTGATTAGCCTTTTTCATACTTGAGTACAGAATTCATGTTGTGATGCTATGTAATAGTGGATAATGGAAGTGTTGCACATGAACCCNGTATACACACACAAAAGATTTCCCACTTTTTTTATGTGTGTTGGAAGAAAATGGTTTCTTTCATGCAATATATGATCCCAATGGTGTTTTTAATGTACGTGTAGTTAAGCCTGGTGGTTTTTTTTTAATTTTTATTTATTTTAGTATGGATATTTGAGTCTCTGCAGCATTTTTGGATCACACCAGTTATCCCATCATTAAGTAAATCATAGTAGTTTCTTGTTTTGCTTTCAGCCAGGAAAAGCTAGGAAGTGCAGCATATCCTTTCAAGATAATGTCCCCGACATTTGAATTAGTATGAGGCAACTTGCAAAATATTCAGGAATATGTGTGTCCTTATGCATTGCTAGAATTTTGGTTTGGGCATGAGCAAATAGTGTCTCTATGAATTTTTTGTTCAAAAGAATGCAGTGTTTTGAAGAACAGAACTATGAGAAAAGATTGAAGTGCGTGTGGCCTCCTTTTTTCCAACTTGTTTAGACAAAGTTGTTTTGCATTTACTTTCAGATGTAGGAAGTAACACCAATATGTGAGCTAGCTGCTAAGGAGGCTAAAGACTATATTATTATTGCT
>VZTQ01014977.1:0-16752 GCA_013400755.1 Pelecanoides urinatrix | reverse complement strand
TCTAGGCTGGAAGTCCTTGTGTCAGAAATGTCAATGAATAGCTGCTGTGTGGCTTTAAATGTGGTTCCACATCTGCTTGTTTTGACCTCTGGGTTTACGTTGGAATAAATAAATTGTGATGGGGTTTTGGTAACAGTTGAAAGTGTTGATTTAATGATCAAATCATCAAGAATTTGGGCCTTACCTATTGCAAAGGTGAATATCATTTTGTGAACTACTCTCAGGTCAAAGCAGATTTGGCGGCCCAGGATTAAGTATTTGGGAACTGAGGAACAGAATTATAGAACAAATGGATATATCATTAAAAAGATCTTTCTACGAGACTGGTTTAAGTACATTTATAAATGTTTTAGGAAGTGTTAATTAACATTTTTCTGTAGTTTAGTGTGTGTGTGTGAAACTGTAGGTGATTTCTAAGAAGAGATTATGGTAGTAATGGTTGTGATGCACTTGTTTATCCTGGCATAGTTGACTGTTTTTTCGGTCTGAGTTGCTAGGGAAGATGGATAAAGACTTTTATGATTTTGAGTAACATGCAACTTACGAAAAGTTGTTTGTATAACAGCTTTCAGTTGCTCAAGTTCATATTTTTGTGTCTTAATTTTTTTTAAATCAGTCTCTTAAACAACTGTGTTGTTGGACGCCATTTAAAACTTTTTTTTTTCCTTTTTTGTCCTCCCATTCTAGGAAGATATGAATTTAAATGAAGACAAGAAGATGCCATTGAGAGAAAAGGATTTTAATACCAAAAAAGAAATGGTGATGCAATATATTAGCACTGCTTCGAAGTCTGTAAGTAAAATTCTCTGAAGTAACCAAAACTGACTTAATGTTTACATTATTTCCTATTGGAGAGAAAGTGATGAATGTATGTTACATTCTTTTGACTAGCTTTTGTTTCTCAGAGACACAAACATTTTTCAAAGGCACTGTCTCATTATTTTACAAGCTGCAATGAAAGATACTCACTTGTACTTGAGGTGTGTCTTCTGTACACAGAACAGCATTTCTTTTTGGTAAAGGTATGGCTATTAATGGAGATGGAAAACTTCTTGGAAAAGTTTCATGTGAACCTTTTTTCTTTTCTAGCACTGTTTAAAAAGAATTCCTTAACTGATTAGCCTTTTTCATACTTGAGTACAGAATTCATGTTGTGATGCTATGTAATAGTGGATAATGGAAGTGTTGCACATGAACCCAATTAGTGTCTGTTTTTTACTTACTGTGATAATTACTGGTTGTTTTAGAGAAGTGCAAGGAGTTGTGTACTGGTCAGTTTAAGTATTAAGTTGGCATAAGAAAAACTACTCTAGTTTTTCAAAGTGGAGACTGACTCCAGTGCTAAATGCTGAAGTGCTAATATTGTCCTCAGACCTTTTCATTGTTTTAGAATTCATATATTTGATTCTTTGACTCTCACGGCTCCATGCATGTAGAGATATCAGTAAAAATTGCCCATATGTAATTATAACTAAATACCGAGAAAGAAGACATTAAATATAGTAATTTAAATGAGGTATTTATCTTATTGTCTACTTTAAATGATGTACCTTATTAGTGTAACATTCTAGCATTTTTAGGAAGGTAGATGCCCAGTTCTGGACTGAACTGTCTGGAGATTGTTTTATGTAAGGTGAGCTTATCAAAGCTACTAGTCCTTGTATAGCATAAAAGTTCCTTAGTACCAGAAGATTAGGAGGTCTGTTTTTCTTTTTCAGAGGTGTTTCATGGGAAATCAGGAAACTTAGGCTAGTAAATCTCACAACATTCTTGAAGTTTCTCAGTCCTAAATAGCATGTCAAGGTTTATATGACGTTGACACCCCTAACCTCCACATGCATTCGAAGACCTCAGTTTTTTGATGTAAAAAGTAGTGCAATAGTAGGACATGGCTGTCTGTGCAGAGTTGCTGCATCCACATCTATTGCTGGAATCTTAGCATGATGATGATGTTAAGACTGTCTTGAGAGAAAGGTTTTCATGTTAGCTCTTTACTTCCTGGCACTTAATACTTGGAAAGAACTGAAGCCTATAGCAGAGTAGGTTTCATTGATTCTTCTTTCTGAGTGCCATTTGCAAGAAATTTTTTTTTTTGTCTTTGGTTGTCATCACACTTGGTTTTTTGCAATGCAGCTTCTTGCACTATGCCCAAAGCAGCTATACAAGGTACTCTACTGAAGAGGACAGGTCTGTTTCCTCCCCGAGGGTAGTAATTTGTTCCCACACACTGTTGTCTTGCATGTTTTCATAAAGCCCCCAACAGCATTTTTTCCTTTCCGTTCCCCACTCCACTGCCAGCCCATTTATTCCCCTTTCTGCTGAGGGAGATCACTGAGGACTAATTCATGCAGGGAAACTCTTGTCTTTACTGAACTCTGTTCCTACTGTTGTGTCCTTACTGGAAATAACATGCACTCATTGTATAATTGGGAGTAGCTGTTTCTGTGATGCATAGATTCAGCTGTTTGATACAGTAGTGTTGCAGACAAATTCAGCTTAGTGCTACTGGGATGGGAAACTCCTTCCCTCACCCTTGCAAACTCTTTGTTCCTGGCATGCTCTTTCATGCCTCGAGTGCATCGGACTGTCTGGGTGCCTTGTCGGTGTAGAGAGAATAGTGCACTGCATGTCCAGGATACTTGGCTAAATTTTGGTGTACCTTGACCCTGATGAGTGTCATGCTTTTCCAGAAGAGTTGAAGTGCCATATAGCTCCTGAATACTACGTACAACTAACCCCATCTCAGGTCTCTCTTTCTATGAGTGATACTGCAGTAGCATCTTTTGATAGTTCATACTTCTCAAACTTTAAGAAGACAGGTACTAAGCTATATTGTGTTGGGACAAATATCCTCATTTGCAACTGCTGTGCAGAGTACTGAGCAGGTTTCATTTAAAGCAGTTACCATTATAAAAACTATTAAAATTAAGAACAGAGGCTGCGCCTCTAATGAATCACTGAAAATGAAGCAACCTCTGGTAATCAAAACTCCACTATAGTCAAAGCTTCATCATTGATCTCAGTATCAGGGTTTCTGTTTCTTAGAAATGCACAACTCCTCTCCAATATTCACAAAGCACATCTCTGTTACTGATGCATCTAGAATTTAGGCTGGGTTTGGTGGGGCTATGGTCAGGTGATTATTTATGTATAGAATACTGTGACCTACCTCTGTGTATGCCTGAGAAGTTTAGAATGAATCCATCACTTCAGGACTCAGTTACTTAAAAGTAACCAGAGTTCTACTGATATGCGTTGTCCATTACTCATTCATTTCACTCTACTTTGCTTAGAGACTTAAAACAGTTGGCTGAAAGCATGCTTGTGTATATATGTCTGTATATGTTTGTCTGTAAGTATGCTGTTACCATCACTCTTTATAACGTGTTCAGGGACTCCCTGTAGAAGAATTGCTAAATATAAACAGTCTTGGGGTTTGGGATACTAGTAGTACTTACTGAAAATTTGAATAACAGCAAAAATTGTATACTTGAAAGAATTCTGCTCAAGTACTTCAATATTCTGCTAGTACTTTCTTGTTTTCTTGTAGTATATAGTGTTTAGATGAAGCCTTATTTCTTTCCTTAAAAACATTATCTTAGAGATGTATATCGCATATTGTTTAAACCATCATGGCTTGGAAATCTTAAATTTCTGCTGTGGTGTCATGTCTTATTTATCAGGAAACAGTTGTAGAAGGGAACAACAGTTGTGTTTTAAAGGCTGTTATGTGAGTGTGAATTCTGATCTGCCAAAAGCAGTGTGGTTCTGTTTGTTGTTAGAGATTGTTATGTCGGGTTTTCTGTGTTTTTGTAGCTGTCTGTATGTATTATGATTATTTGAGGTTAGAAACAGCGTCACATTTTTAAGGACTGTATAAAGGTGTTCCTACAAAGGTGTTCCAGCCCAGAAAAGTTTTAAAAATCAATTTCCATTTTATGGAGTCAATACTCAAGTGGAAATAAAAGCAGCATTGCTATGATGTTACTCTACCATAAGTTTTGCTGTTCTGTATGTTGAACACACACAAGCTGGATTTTTAAAGTGAGTTTTCTTCACAAGATTTTGTTTTTGTTGTGCAGCTTACTCCCTTGTAATGTTTTAACTGAATTAATTAATGCTGACTTCATACTGCATCTGCTCACAGACCAGTTGTTCTTCAGTTGAGCAATTAAATTTCTAGAGGCACTGATGCCTCAAGATATTTCCTGTTTCTCAGTTAACTCGAGCATTTTGAACTTAAGCAGCTTTTCCCATGCAGAAATATAGCTAATATAATCAGTTTCACAATTGGAACCAAATGCAGCTCTCATTTGATTTAAGCACTGGCAGATGTATCATATTCTTTTTATGTTGCAGAACCTTGGCATAACTATGAATAAGTGGTACTTATTCATACTGTGGGTATGTTGTACAGACATTCACAGTTTATTGGCATCTTTTGCATAGGATAATGTTCAGGTAGGGAACTGAATCTGAAACGGGATGGCTGGTTACTGTCTGGATGTTGATGTGAGTCTCCATTGCTTGTGACACTGTCTTCAGATGGCTCAGATGAGACCTCTGAAATGTCATTCTAGTGAATTCTTAAAGTCTGGCTGGGATCTTGTCCCATGTGACCTTTCCACTTCACATGTTGCTATTGATTGTATTAAATTACTTCCAAAATATTTTCTAACTGTCTTAACTATATGTCCTGTCCATATGACTGTCCTATATGACTGTTTCTGCATCATAAGAAAGAATTTTAATTTATAAGTATCTTAGTTATATCCAGCTTGGTCAAGTTTACAGCAGGAACTGCTGGGGGGAGTCACTGAAAGTGACAGGTTCTCCACCCAGGATATCAATCCATGCGCTTAGGCATACAAGTCGTGCTTATCAACTAGTCTATGCGCTAGCTGGCAGGAGAATTTCTGGGACTTTTTGAAATTTCCAACTGGAGAGCTCCTGCAACATTTAGTTAAACACTTTGTCATAAAGGCTGCTAGGAGTTTGGTCATCTTGTCTGTATTCAGTCCATTATCTCATCTATGCAGAGACCAGATTTGAAGATCCAGGATTGCATGGGGAATGCTACACTGCATATGCATGCTGGCATGGCCCTGATCCCCTGATATACCAGACTTGTAACAATTTCCTCCTTATATCACAGCTGTAACTTATATATACCCCTGAGGCACAATCAGAGGAATATTGTTTAGTCTTAAAACGTTTGGGGATTATTGTAACAGGATGGATGTGCTCAGTATATAAGCTTTTGAATAACCAGACAGAAACTCTTGTTGCCAATTTCCCTTAGCCAGTGAATTTTTAGTGTTTTGGGCAACTCATGGTGTAGTAGTTTTTACCTTTAATGTTTTATCAAGTCTGATATTTAGTTCCTAATATTATGAATGCTTTTTTATTTTGTTTAGGATCTTCTATATTTGGCTTGGAGATTCTCTCCAGTTGTTTTTTTCATTCCTCTTTAGATACAGTTGTGTCAAAGCTATAGGGAAGCTGAGGTTTCTTGCTGTAAGGAAGTGCTAGAAATTATACCATCTTAGTGAGGAGTGTAAATAGTTTATGAAATAAGTTTGGCAGCTAGATGTTTTTTGAGGAGGTGGTGTTCTGTTCCTGGCATTACCAATGCATATTGTTAACCCTTGGACCCAGATAATATCTGAAGAGATTAAAGTAAGTTCCCTTTCTGACTTGGGTATTATGTGGCTATGAACTAAACACAGAACACGAAAGAAAACTGAAAACATTGAGTTTCTTTTTGTTTGTGGGAACATTTATTGTTGCGGATTTTTTTTTTCCTCTGGGTTTCCTAGATCTCTAATTCTAAGGCTCCTCCTCAACCCTCATCCCTTCCTGGCCACCTCATCTACTTTTTTGTGGAACATAGTTATTGGAAGTGACTCTCATATTAAAGTAAATAGGGTTCTCCATCAATTCAGAGGCATGTTTGGAATGACATTCCATGTATTATTTGTGGTGTACCAAAATATAGCATGAGATGCTATATTTTCAGGGTGGTTCCTGGCAGTAGTCTGGTTTTTGGCATCTGGAACATCTATTTCTCAAGTCTGAGGAAATATAGTTGGAGCAGAGAGATAGTATAGCCCCCAATAGCCCCCCAATGTTCCCTTCTCACAGTGTCATAGAATAGAATTCTTGAGGCTGGAAGAGACCTCTGGAGATTGTCTTGTCCAACCCCTTATCTAGTCCATTTTTAATATGTCTGATAGAGGATACTATACAGTCTGCCTGGGCAACATGTTCCAGTCTCACGGATAAAAAAAAAAAGGGGGGGGAGGGAGGACGTTTGTGTTTATGTCTTATGTTTAACCTATTTCCTGTATTTCAATTTGTGTCTCTTGTCCTTTCACTGGTAGGGTACCCCTGAGCCTTCTCTTCTTGGAGCTAAACAATCCCAGTTCTATCAGCCTCTCCTTGTACAATAGATGCTCTTTTAATTGTGTCCATAGCCCTTTCTGGACATATTCCAGTATGTCCATGTCTCTTTCATGCTGGGGAGCCCAGAACTGGACACAGTACTCCAGATGTGTCTCACCACTGCTGAGCTGAGGGGAAGGATCACCTCCCTTGACCAGCTGGTGATGCACTTCCCTATGGTCAACTTGTCATCTACCAGGGCCCCCATTTTTTTCCTACAAACCTACTTTCCAGCTTGTTGGCCCAACACATGTTGGTGAATGGGATTATTCCTCCCCAGGTTAAGGATTTAGCATTTCTTGTTATGGAACTCCCTGAAATTCTTCTGACCATTTCTCCTGTCTGTTGAGGTCCCAGAATGTGAATGGCAGCACAGTGGTCTGGTCTGTCAGTTTTTAACTTCACCTCACTGCTAGAAACTATTTAATCATCTTCTACTTCAGGAAGAGAAAAGTATATTTTTCAACACTTTTTGTGGATCTACCAAACTGAGAAAACATCTTCTGTATGAAACCCTGTGTAATAACATAATGACTGCTTCACCATTTACAGTGGATAATTTCAAATTATTATTGCACTGCAACCCACTGGCTAATTGAGTATTATCTAGTAACTCTCTTTAGTGCTATATGACAGAATAGTTGTGCTTTTGCTCTCAAAAAAAAAAAAGAAGTCTTTCTAATGGATAAAGTAAAATATAGGTTGTATACCCTATTGTATGCTTCTTTTTGGAATTTAGATGTGCTCTGTAGAAAATATATCTATTCTTCTTTATGTCATAAATGGATATTAGGTGGAGCAGATGTCTTATTTTCCACTGTCTACAAATTTTGCCTTTACTGCTACTTAAAAAAAAAAGAGGAGGAGAATACTCTTAAGAATAGGGTCAGTGCCTCTTAGATTTGCCATTTCAACTGCAAATTGTAGAGCTTCATTAGTTCAGTATAACCATTGCTTTGTTTAAAACAATGGATACTATATATCCTTCAGAAGAGTCATTAATATCTTGCTTTTATTTTAAGCAACATTTGACACCACAGATACAATGATGAGTCAAAGTCAGTGTCTTTCAATCTATATTGCTTGGAACAGAAAATAGTTCATTTAAACAAAACTACTTTTGTTGTGCTGCACTAACTTGCCACTGCATTTTCCTATCTATCTCTCTGTTCTTCATGTGCCCATTTGCCTTCCCACCTGCCAAAAAGAGCAAAACCCAAAAAGCAAGGCAAAATCCAAACCCGAAGCTCCTTATGTTATTGCATCAATAGTCATATTTGTGTTGCACTGCATTCTTACAGATGGCAAATACAACAAATGAGGAGCTGGGATTTATCTTTAGAACTTCAGTGGTTCTAAAGAAGTCTTTGTTCTTTTTTTATTTTTATTTTTTTTTAAAGTTCTTTTGCTTTATCCCTTAGAGCCAAAGCTAGTCGTTTTTATAGTCCCAGTCTCATCTGAAGGATCTTTAAGGGAAAAGCATTTTACAACATTATCTCCAAGAACTCAAGTTACTGCATCCTGAGTACTCTGCCGGTGTGCCAGTTCTTCCCTCTGTATTTTCACATGACTGCAGTCACCCTTCTAGACACATGCCCTGTGATCTCTTCAGAACACCTCAGCGTTGTTTTTTCCTTCTGTTGAGTATTGAAAATTAAGATGTTTGCAGTGCATAAACAGAATCCGTTCATTACAAAAATTGCGTTTCACTGAGTGTGCATGATACTTTTCTACAATTGATGCCTGCTGCTTTTGACTACTGATCATAAATTTGTTTATAAAGTGACAAAAATTTAGTCAGCATTTAGAATATATAGTAGATGGACAACACACAGTTACAGGTTTAGGACTAAATTATATCTTTTTTTTTCCTTGGAAACAAAAATGAAAGTTAGCCATTAATAATCTATTCAAGTTTTACATGTGCCAAATAAAAAAATGAATGCATTTTCTGTATTTCAGGGAAGTTTCAAGAACAGTCGGAAGATTTCACCCCAAGAGTTTATTCAGGAATTAAAATCTGGGTCAACAGATGAAAGACTAGCCACTTGCTTAGAATCTCTCCGTGTGTCCTTGACGAGTAATCCTGTCAGGTAATATCATTAACACATATTGCAAAGATAAATCATATTTTTACTTCTTAATGGATTAAAATTAATTGATCTGTAGATATGCATGTTTCAAGGTTTTTCAGTTAATTAATGTGTATGCGTTAGTGAATGATTGTACCTTTTTACTTTTTTTTTCATTGATTATGTATCTTCTGTAGATCTATTTTTCAGTAGATTTCACTGATCTCTAGAAGGTAATGCTAAGAGAATGTAAAACAAGTGTAGTGCAGAGCAGTTATCTTGGTTTTCTAGTGCTAAATAGTCAAAAGCTTTTTTCATTTTTATTTTTGAAATGTTCTCTTAACTCTTTAATCTTTTAACTTACTTACTTTGTCAGGGTGAACAATAATGGGAGATAGACACCTTGGTGTAAATTTGTTAGCCAGAAAATACATATATTTTTAATTGTGTGCTCCTCCTTCTGTCCAGTGTACTTCAGGCTTTCTTCCTTGCTGCCTTCTAGTAGTTTTTGCTGTATCTGTGGGGTTTAGCTATACAGAAGAGAGCACAACATTAGTTTACCTATGCTTTTTTTTAAAAAGGCTAACTCTTCAGTAATCATAACTCTAACACTGATATCAATCTTTACGTTTCATTTCTATTTGATCCATGTGACTTGATTTGTGTATGCTGACTTTATTTTATTAAATTAATTTTTTTTTCCTCTTCTACTCTATTTACAACCTTTTGTTTTAGAATTCCCATTTAAGCCAATGGTTGAACACATGATTTTGGGAAACAAGTTTGGGTTTAGTTCAAAGTAATGCAAATGAAATGTTGGGGATGCTTATAATGGGATGTGATTAAAAAGGATTAGACAACTTTCTTCTTTCTGCATCTGGCTTGGCAGAGTTGTTGATGTAGGTCTTTTGTATGGGTGTTTGCTTCTTTCCTTCCATTAATTTGTTTTTGAATTGGATTGTCTTATTTAGAATATGTAATGGTTCACACAGAAGAAACATGCTTTACATTAACCTGAGTTCTTCTAACAGAGGGTTTTACAGAAGATGTACTCCATGAATATGAAGCTACTTTTTGATATAGTATTGCTTCCTCATCTTTATTTAAAACAAAAAAAACCCGCAAAACCCAAAACAAAACAAAAAAACCAAAACCAAAAAACCCAAACCCAAAACAAACAACCCAAAATGCCAGAGATTTTTTTTTTTTATTTACATTAATTTAACAAAGAAAACTTAGGTTGTTAGTATGCATCTGGAAATAGAAACACAAAATGTATGACAACTTATATTTAGAGTGATCTCTCCTCTCTATTCTTGTTATGACTGGACAGTCTTTTTTTGTATGTGATCCTCTTTGCCGGCCCTTTCCCACACACTAAGAGAAAAGTTAATCCCCCTCCCCCAGAAAACCAAACCAAACCAAAAACCACGATCTTGGTGAGGTGCTAGTTCTGCCTGTTGGCACAATACAATGTGATAGGACATGAAGGGGTGAGGAAGATGGAGCAACGATGTCAGAATAAGGAATGTGGAGGCCAGCTAGGAGAGAATGGTGTTGGTCTATGCTTGAGAGGTTTGATAGAGAATGCAAGTTGAATTGGACTATGAAGTTGTAATAGAGCATCTGATCAATATCAAAAGTCTGGTGATCAATATTATCTGGAAGAACAAAGTACAGAAACTTAGAATTTTTACAGCAACTAAATATTATGAAATTTTGGACTAGGTAGGTTTTCCACAAATGTTTCACTCTGAGTGAGGAAAGGATTAGAAATCTGTAGGCATGTTGTGAGTACAGGGAGAAGAGCAAGTGCTTTTGTGCATGGAGAAATGGAAAAACAAATGTTTTCATTTTCATAAGCTTTGTGTATTTTTTGACAGTCCTTCAAAGTATGCTAGAAGGGTATGATGCGTTGTTGATGTCAAAGTATTGCATTGATACTTTTGAGAGATTAATTTCTTCAACTTGGTACAAATAGTTCTAGGTTGCAACACTGACTTTAACTTTGTTCAGTGAAATATAAACTATGGTAGGTATAAAATTTGACAGTTGAATCTAAGTCCTAACTTGACCATAATTTGTTAAAATTTAACTTAAATTTGAAACATTAAGCAGAATGTAAGAGACAACATAAAAGAACTATAATGCTTGGATTGGAATGAAACTCATTATTAAGTTAATGGATGTATGGCCTAAGAATAGGTCTGAATTTGAGAGGTTTGAATTGGAAGAACAGTGACTGTGGCTTGCAAAAACATTAGAGAAGAGGTATTTAAGTAGGCAGCAGTTTCATTAAAAAAAAACAAAACAAAACAGAACAAAAAACCCTCTACTACTTGTCCACGAATGCATTTTAATCTACAAATCAAAAGAAAGATCACAACCAATAGAGCATAGGGGTTCTGAAACAGGTTCTGGTATATTTGAGGGGTGCTGAAAAAGACTGTTAAGATAGACCTCGCTAGGCTTAAACAGAGCATTTAAAATTAGCCTTAGGAAAAAACTAAGTTCTTCCATAGGGCTTATATACAAAAATAACAAAAATGTAACAGTGGCACACCGTTCTTCGTGCTAAAAATTCATCGAGTAAACATTTTTAAACCATGTCCCCTTCTTTCTAGAGAGTAACAACAGTTGATATTCATTGGATGCAAATATTGGTGACCTTGATTTTCCTATCAGCAGCCAGGTCTTTGAGTAAGAACTTGCTTTGACACGTAAATACTGAACTCCAGTCCAGCTGCTATAAATCCATGATTATTTTTAACTCCTGCTTCATATGATATGGACAATGAGAAATAACTGATGAAACTTCAGGATTTTATTTTGTGCATGTATAATATCTAGGAATAAATTTATGCTTTTTTAACAGGATGAGAATTAATTTTAGATTGGATCTAGCCTGTCTATCTTCACGTTTGTGGGCTGTCATCTTTTTGACAATATATAATGTAGGGATTTTTTTCTGTTTTTCTAATTACTACACTTTAATCAACTTTACTTTTTAATTTTGTTGACATTTCGGTTTCTAATGCCAGAACTGGTTCTACAACATTGTTTTCAATTAGTCGTTTTTGTAAAATGTATTTTTAGTTCACAGAGAAAATCTGAATCAAATGATATTGAGTAGTTTTCTGGTACTTAGAAAAATGTATTGAAATCTATGGCTTACTGCAAAAAGTAGTATTTATCTTCCATCAGTATAAAAAGAAAGCCTCAAAAGAAAAATGTATCCACTGATCTTGGTCATTATTCTTCAGGTAAAGAAATAGGGTGTTTTTACCTCACAGCTGCCAACAAAATTCATCAAAAGTGGTTCAGTGATCTAGCTGTACATAGTATTGCAGATAACTAGTTATCTACAACTATTTCTTTTCCTTTTGCATAATAGTTGCAACAGATTTAGTTCTTTTCATTAAGAAGATGTTTTTAATAAATTGAAAATAGGAGCACTGATAGTTTGGTATTTTGTCAGACTGACAAAAAGCTGAGTGTTTGCTCTGGATAGTGTAACTAATCTTTGTTCTCTTGTGGAAGAAGAGGAAAGGGCAGTGATAATGCAACAGTATTTTAGGCACTTGATAGTTCTTAGCATCCTGAGCTGCTGGATGTATGACAAAGTGGCTGCGCACAATTCTAATAGAAAATGTGCTAAGAAATGTCTAGCAGGATCATCTTTAGGTCAGATATGGCCAGTTATACAAAAAATAATTGACAGTTATTTGTCTAATCTGTTTCAGAATGAAACACCCATCTGGGAAGGAGAAAATCTATTTTCATATATATTTTTAAAGGGAAAAAATACTTCTAAGGGAAAAATTTTTAAAAGCATCTTATCTGGTTCCCTCTTCCTATAATTTTAAGTCCATTACAGTACTGTATCTAGCAGATGCGAAGAACTTTAATCCCGTCCTATGATGGGATTGGAAGTGCTGTGTATTTCAAAAGAGCTATTGCATATCCCTTGTGTTATTTCCAACAGAAGAGCTTATTATTTGTCACAAGTAAGGTCCCACCATTATAGGAGTATGTAAATATTCTGGTTACTATTCAAATGTGGTGATAAATAAATTTTACCCAATATGCACAATGGTGTGTAGATAGACAAAACAAAGAAAACAATGGAGAGGCTATAATGCAAGTAACGTGAACATTCTAATTTTTTACTAATTCTGATCAATGTCTTGATGTTGAACTTCTGATGTTGCAGAATGGATGCTTCCTTTTTATGTAAAAGACTTTATTTTGTTAATATATGACAAGGGATTTTCTCAGCTTAAGCTTTTTTAAAGTAATAATTTAAAAAATGCACAGAAAGTATTGGTACTACACCACCAACAAAATCTGTGTTTTGATGATGAAGATGATGAAAAGTAGCATCTTCATCATGCTAACTATATCTGTTTTAAATGGAGATGGTACAATAATCCGTTAATAGATAGAAGTAATACGCTAATTTAAAAGTGGAAAAAGTATGGAAGAGATACCCATTATGAAATAATTTTCTGTTTTCTTGGTCAAAGACAATAATAAGAGATCCAAGGACTTCTCTTATGGCAGTAGTATGGAAAATTGACTAAAAGTGTCAGGAAATATTCCTACCTCTTATGGAAAGAGAATAGTATTTGAGTACTTGTGAATTCATTCCATAATTGAATATTCTAACTTCACTCTTATAAAAGGAGTTTCCTGACCATGTAATCTCTACAGTTTCTCTGCTAGTATATGTATTTTTGTTGCCTCTGCAGCCAGCTTCCCCTTCCACCAGTGGGATTTTGATAGAAATTTGAACTTTAAAATATCTGTGCCTTACACAGACAACGAAGTCTAAAGAGCAAAATATTCCTTTTGTTGTGAATGACAGTGTTGTCCATGAACTTCAGGGTTAGGTAATTGATTAAACATCATAGTTTCAGCAAGACCTACAGCTACTATCAAAGGGATGGCTGCAGTACTGCTGTCAGTCATGCAGTTACTTGTATTTGATATCAAGGTGTTTTGAGCAACAGTAAACAGGACTGTGAAGCAGCTGTCTCATGTAGAAATAACATGCCCAGGTTTAACCTCACCAAAAGATAGTTTTAGCAATAGCTGAAATTTTCAATTTTTAAAAATTTTTGTTATGTTCATTTGGAGATATTTGTATGGATTAATATCTCAGGGAGCCACTTCTGCAATTTTTTAGGCTTTTCTTTCCTTCTCTGCCATTTACAGTTAAATTCTGACCTTTCCAGGAGACCCTGGAACAATGTGTAGTAGAAATTGTTGTTTTTCTTCCCTTCCTTTGCAATGGTTTTTTAATTACAGTTCTGTGCCAAAGAACGTATAATTGCTAATTTAAAAATTAAAATTACTAAATTCAATGGCTATTGTAATTTTTTAATCTTTCTTAATTTAAGGTTATCTAATTGCATCAAGGAGTGAATGGAATGCCTCTTGATCTTCTATTGAGTGAAAAGTCAATTTGGGGGTTTAAAAAGATCCAGTTATACTGCTTTTATTTATGCTGACAATTTTCATTCATTGTAATTACTCTTTGAAATGTCAATTTTTTAAATGTCTTTTTTCTTTCTCCCTAGCTGGGTTGAAAACTTTGGCCGAGAAGGTCTAGGGCTGCTGTTGGATGTTTTGGAAAGATTGGTTGAGACACAAAAGTAAGGATGAACGTAAAATTGCCAGCTTTTCTCAATATGTAACCAGCATTTAATTACACTAAATTTTTATTTATTCAGCCAGGACAAAGTTGTGAAGAGGAGTCAGCATAAGGTTATACAGTGTTTGAGAGCCTTCATGAATAACAAGGTATGGGATTTTTTTTAATCTGGAAATCTAAATTACTACAGTTCGATCAGATAATGTACACGATCAGTAGGTATAAGCCTGTGCAATTTGGAGAAGTGGTGTGTTGGTCAGGTGTGGTTTGAAGTTCCTTCTGCTGCCACTTCCTCTCTGCGGAAGTATACTCGGAGAGTAGTGTGAACTTTTGATGCTGATTTATACCCTTGTTACAGAATAAGTGACCCACTTTAGACTTTTCTCTCACTTAATTTTTTTAATTAATTATTTGACGGACTTAAATGTCATTTGAAGTATATACTTGAGGGAACTGTCACTGTCTTTGACTAGATATTCGATACAGTCATTTGGATTCCCTCCAACTCTCCTTACAACTGTTTTTCTGTTGTTTAGTATGGATTGGAAAGAATTTTGGGAGAAGAGAGAAGCCTTCTGTTGCTGATCAAAGCAATTGATCCCAAGCAAACTAACATGATGACGGATATAGTTAAACTCCTTTCTGCAATGTGCATTGTTGGAGAGGAAAACATGTAAGTACTGTATTTAGCCAGAAATAGTAAGATAATTTTATGATATCCAAAATTATAGTTATACCTGAATGAAATGCTAAAATTTTCAACTTAGGTTTGAAAGTCATATCTGTACTATATTGTCAGTTTTCAGAATACCTTTGTCTGTGAATTTTATTATGATCATATCAATAAGAGTTTTCTTTTTGATATGTGGATGTACTGGTTAGATGGAAGTAGTTATGCAGCCATTATTTTGCTTAAGATGTTTTAGCATTACTTTTGAGGTATCTTAACCATTGTAATCTAGTAAGTTGTTCTTTGGCTACAAAAGTCTCCAAAGGAAATGTTAGTAATGCTTAAACCTCCTAACTTTGTACACAAGAATTTGAGGCAGTTGAATACTTTGACAACATGGCTTTTCAGATAACAAATGAACAGCAATGTTAAATATCTTTCCTGATTGAAATGCTTTTCTTTTCTTACAGCCTTGAAAAAATTTTGGAAGCTGTAACAGTAGCAGCAGAGGAAAGGAATGTTGATAGATTCTCTCCTATTGTAGAAGGTCTTCAGGATAACTCAGTTCAGCTGCAAGTAAGCAAATTTTTTTCACAAACCTCTTCTACAGGTAAAAATAAAATTACTTAATTTTCTGTATTGAACAAGTCATTACAATAAAAAGGAGGAGGGATACTGTTTCAAGTAGGGGTCAAATTTTGGAATGTTGTTTATAATGTTATTTTTTAAAATGCGTCGTGGGAAGATTCAGTGTTGAGAAACACAGGGGTGTTGCAGGTTAATTTGTTGACTTCTATTCATTCAAATCTTACAGACTTTGGGAGTTAAATTTATACTGCCTTTTAAAATAAAGCATGAGTCATATATTCAGATGCAAAAATATTACCTTACTTCTGGCGATATTTGCTGAAACTTAAAGATTAATAATAATAAAAAAGCAAGTTTTTAGGCAACTGCTTTTTATAATTAGTGTTTAAATCACCAGGAAATCTGTCTCTCATGCCCAGTTTATGATTTCATAAAATTGTGCCCAGAGAGTCTGAGGAAAGAAATCTTTCACCTTGTTTTCAATTTGCTTCAGTTGGTATAAAGTTTACTGAAGAAAGACACAAAGTATTATAGTGCATTTGAATGATCATTATAAATCATTGGTCTAAGAGTGTAAATATTAATTCAGATTGATTTTCATGTAATTCAGTTGAACTGAACATTGTTCATAATTGTCATTCTTTGTGAATATTACAAAAATAGTAAAAAAAAAAAAATCTCAGGTTTGATTCAGTAAGGAGAAATGCTTTAGATCATGAAAATTGTATTTTCCAGTTTCAGGATATTGTATCTAACTTAAAAGAATTTAAGACCCTGTATTCTTTAGAGAGTATATAAGGGTTTGATAACTTCCAGGTCCATCACAGCACTTATATGAGATGCCTAAATTTTAATAGTACGAAGTGCAGTACTTCCCTGACTATTCTTTACTACCTTATAGGTATTCAGAGTCCTGAAATTAACAACATTTTTTGAGTGTTAGGCTTCCAAATGTGATCCTGAATATTCAGGAGTTGCACATATTAGCATGTGTGTACGTTTAATAAGGGGAAAAAGCTATCTATAATTCTCTTACTTTATTTGAAGCAGCAGGTAAATTAAATTAATCCTATGTACTTATACCTTTACCCATGATGAGTACCCAAATGGACATTTTGCCCACTACCCCTTTTTAAAAAGCAAATAAATTTATAAGGGCCTCTCTAAATCTATAAGTATGTCTTGCAGAAGACACCTTAAACTGAAGGTGAACAGACAGTAGCTCTTTTGGATCAACATTTGGGAATAGGCCTCAGAAATTATAACCCCTTGTGAACAGTTGGTGGTAAGCAGCCCCTTTAAGAAAAAGAATCATAGAATCA
>VZTQ01014974.1:0-44036 GCA_013400755.1 Pelecanoides urinatrix | reverse complement strand
AGGGTGCTAGCGAGGGCCCTCACACTGTTGCTCTGAGACTTGTTGGGTACACTGGAGCACACTTGAAGTCTTACGGAGATAAGCCAGGGGCTCCTGAAGTAATAGGAGCCAACAGGGAACACTGGTGAAATACTTCAAAGGAATTAAAGTATGTTCCTCTTAAAAGGTGACACAGCCAACAGCCCAGCTGAAGTGCCTCTACACCAATGCACACAGCATGGGCAACCAACAGGAGGAGCTGGAAGCCACTGTGCTGCTAGAAAGCTATGAACTAGTTGCCATTACTGAAACTTGGTGGGACAAATCCTGTGACTGGAGTGCGGCTATTGACGGCTACAGGCTATTCAGAAGGGACAGGTGAGGAAAGAGGGGCGGAAGGGTTGTCCTCCATGTCACGAAATGGATATATTGTGAAGAGCTGTCTCTGAAAAATCATAGCCATGAGGAGGCTGAAAGCTTATGGGTAACAATTAGAGACTGAGGCAACAAAGGGAACCTTGTGATTGGTGTTTACTGCAAGCCGCCTGATCAAGGGAAGCCTATTAACAAAGGCTTCTTACTCCAGCTACAGGAGGCACTCCCAGGCTCTCGTCCTGCTGGGGGACTTCAACCACCCTGATATCTGCTGGAAAAGTAGCATGGCAAGCTGTAAGCAATGCAGGAGACTGCTGAAGTCTCCTGAAGAAGGATAACTTCTTAAGCCAGGTAATAGACAGCCGTACCAGAGGGGATGAGTTCCATAGAGCACAAGAGCTCTCAATACCCAGTGTAAGAAATCGGGAAAGGAAGGCAAGAGACCGGTATGGATGAGTCGAGACCTGCTGATCAAACTAAAGGGCAAGAAGGAAATGCACAGGCAGTGGAAGCAGGGACAGGTATCCTGGGAAGAATATAAGGATGATGCCCAGTTGTTTAAGGATGGGGTCAGGAAGGCCAAACTGAAGGTGAACTTGGCAAGGGATGGAAAGAATAATAAGAAGGGATTCTATAGGCATGTCAGTCAGAAAAGGAAGGTCAAAGAAAGCGTAACCCTGCCCCGCGATGAACATGACTGGCAAACTGGAAACAACGGATGAGGAGAAGGCTGAAGTACTCAACAACTATTTTGCCTCAGTCTTCACTCGTAATCTCTCTTCCCACACCCCTCACATGAATGGATCTCAAGGTAGGGACTGGGGGAGCAAAGTCCCTCCCACTGTAAGAGAAGATCAGGTGTGAGACCACCTGAGGAACCTCAACATACATAAGTCTATGGGACTTGACAACATGCATCCCAGAGTCCTGAGGGAAATGGCTGATGTAGTTGCCAAGGCACTCTCCATGATATTTGAAAAGTTGTAGCAGTCAGATGAAGTCCCCAGAGACTGGAAAAAGGGAAACATTGCACCCATTTTTAAAAAGGGTAGAAAGGAGGACCCTGGGAACTACCAACCTGTCAGCCTCTCACTTCTGTGCCTGGGAAGATCATGGAACAGATCCTCCTGGAAGCTATGTTAAGACACATGGAGGACAGGGAGGTCATTCGAGACAGCCAGCATGGCTTCACCAAGAGCAAATCATGCCTGACTAATCCAGCGGCCTTCTATGATGGAGTGACTACATCAGTGGACATGGGAAGAGCTACAGATGTCATCTATATGGACTTCTGTAAGGCCTTTGACATGGTGCGCCACAATACCCTTCTCTCTAGATTGGAAAGATATGGATTTGATGGATGGACTATTCAGTGGATAAGGAATTGGCTGGATGGTCACATCCAGAGAGTAGTGGTCAACGGCTCAATATCTAGATGGAGATCAGTGACGACTGGTGTTCCTCAGGGGTCCACACTAGGACCAGTACTGTTTCATATCTTCATCAGTGACATACACAGTGGTTCCAGTGCACCTTCAGCAAGTTTGCAGATGACACTAAGCTGAGTGGTGTGGTCGACACGCCTGAGGGACAGGATGCCATCCAGAGGGACCTGGACAAGCTGGAGAAGTGGGCCCATCTGAACCTCATGAGGTTCAACAAGGCCAAGTGCAAGGTCCTGCATCTAGCTTGGGGCAACCCCCCGTATCAATACAGGCTGGGGGATGAAGGGATTGAGAGCAGCCCTGCTGAGAAGGACTTGGGGCTAGTGGTGGATGAAAAGACATGAGCCGGCAATGTGTGCCCGCAGCCCAGAAGGGGCTGCATCAAAAGAAGCGTGGCCAGCAGGGCGAGGGAGGTGATTCTGCCCCTCTGCTCTGCTTTGGTGAACTGCGTCCAGCACAGGAAAGACATGGACCTGTTGGAGTGGGTCCAGAGAAAGGCCACAAAAATGATCAGAGGGATGGAACTCCTCTCTCAGTACAAAGGCTGAGAGAGTTGGGGTTGTTCAGCCTGGAGAAGAGAAAGCTCCATGGAGACCTTATTGTAGCCTTTCAATACTTAGAGGGGACTTATAAGAAAGACAGAGACAGACATTTCAGTAGGGCCTGTAGCAATAGCAGAAGGGGTAATGGTTTTAAAGTGAAAGAGGGTAGCTTCACACTAGCTATAAGAAAGAACTTTTTTACAATGAGGGTTGCCCAGAGAGGTGATAGATACCCCACCCTGGAAACATTCAAGGTCAGGTTGGACGGGGCTCTGAGCAACCTGATCTAGTTGAAGATGTCCCTGCCCACGGCAGGGGGATTGGACTAGATGACCTTTAAAGGTCCCTTCCAACCCAAACCATTCTATGATTCTATGATATATAACAAATATTAAAACACTAATGAAAAAACTGAAGAAGTTCAGCATTTATATATATTTACGACTTGTACTTTAAATTGCGGTGCAGAAGTGACAAATACTTTAAAAATTCTCTAGCTAAAACATATTTATTTCTAAACATACTTATCACTAAAGGCAGTGTAAAAAGCAGTAAATCCTAATTAGCCTAGAATGAAGGCACTTGCTAGATTCTTTGGCAGATGGCTTAGACAGCAGGGCAACAAGGGTTTAATATTTTTAGTAATTACTTTCAGTCAAATAGGAACATCCATGAGTTACAACCTTTCACTTACCAAAAGATGGGCAGCAGAGTTACAGATACTTGTCCTTAGCTTTCATTTAATTTCCAAAAGCCTAGAGTGTCAGCAACCAAAGCAAAAGCACAACTTTCCTCCCAGGATTTGAATCAGAGTTCTCCGATATCAAGTTACAGCTTTTGCCTCACTCCAGTTTACAGTTCCACAGATGGATCTGGCAATAACACCCCACCACAGATGGAGAGAAATGGAGGGGAAAAAAAAAAATATCGAGTGAGCCATTGCAGTAACTATTGAGAAAAAGAAAGAACATTCTTGAAACAAGATTTTGAGAAGGAAGAAAGCAGTCAAGGAGGATAGATTGAGCAATGTCCTGCAAACTAGCTGTGAAGAGGTTACTTGAGGCATAAGACAACGATAGCTTCAACTGGTGGGAGAGGGTAAAATTTGAATTTGAGAGCAGGAGTGCAGAGAAATTGCAAGAAGGCTGAGTAAAATTTCAGCCAGAGACAATGCTTCGAGAAGGAGGCAACATCTATATATGGGAAGTGCAGAAGAACAAGTACAGACCAGCTGAAATGGTGGCAGAAAACATGGAGTTAAAGAGCTGGGAAGCAGCAATGAGAGATTGTGGAGGTCTTGAGGACAGAGCAGGCAACATGGCCAAAGAAGAGGTGATAAAGTCACTATGGCTGGTATGAAGATGAAAATTGCAGTCACGTCACTTCAACTTGGAAGAAGTTCATTAAGTTCTTGTTTGTAAGTTCTTGTGTGAGACATGGCATTGCAAATGCACATGAGTGAGACAGCTTGTTTAAAACAGCTCTGAGAAATACTAAGCAGCAATTAGCTGATGTAAATTTCTAGAAGAGGTAGGACAACAGTGCTGTTCAGACAGTGAGCGCATGAATGGAGAATGTCTGCCTGGTAACGACACTCTTCAAGGCTACTCCAAAAGAGTAAGCGCAACACTGAAACAGGCGAGAGGGGTGAACATGGAGATAAAAGCATGCATCAAGAACCCTGGGGAGTATTTATGACTAAATAGAGAAAAGGAAGGGAAGCAGCAGTAAGGCTGGGATTGATAAGTCATAGGAGTGACTGGTGAGAGAAGTCAAAAAAGAGAAAATAGAGAGAAAGGAAAAGTAGAACACAACCGAAAGGATTACTCAGGATTGCGTATTAAGAAAAGTGAAAGTGGGGCTTCACTAAAATAAGTAAGCCAGGGAGCCAGTCTGCAGCCTTTCTAGGTTTGCCATGAAGAAGACAGTAGTTAGACAATGGTGTTCAAAAGAAACAGAAAACGGAGAGTGTGAGGAAAGCAAGAGAGAAACCTGTTGTCCAGTCCATTTGCAGGTAATCAGACAACTTGAATCATTACATTCCATTAATGTTAATGGAGCTGCTCCTTTGTGTCATTTAATGCACGGAGCAGGGACTTGGGAATGCTGGCGCAGCTGGCTAGCAGGAAGGCATCCTAACTGAAACCTTTTCAAATGCCAGGTGAAAAACCAGGAAAAGTGAAAGATGCAGAAAACTATATTCCAGAAAACACTTTTCTTGGAGGACTGAAAGCAATACTCCAGCTCTGAATTTAGTTTGGGCAGATTTTTATCTATCACCATTAAGAACCATATGCGGAGTTATTTAAGCAAATGTGGCATGGAAAATATTCTGAGTGTTCACTTATACTCCATCTCCAATAAGATGATTTATTCCTCTGTGAGATTAGCTCAGGCAATACAGTGCTTGTACTTTAGAGGTATACATTACTGAAGGACTGGAGACTGAGAATGGTAACAAAGACATTCAGCAAAGTTAGCAAAAAGATAACTGGTTTGAGAGCTGAGAAGGATGAATATGTCACGAGACAAGCAAAAAGACCATAAAACTAAAACCCACCTGCTTGAAAAAGTTATTTTGAGATGGTTTGCTGAAACTGGGCCTAGTTGTCCACAGTGATGAACAATTTTTGTAATTGTAACTAGAGTTTTGGACAGATAAATTATAAATAACTCAAAAGACAGTTATATCCAGAAGGTTTATGGTCTCATCTAGTGCTTATTGAAATCACGGCATCATTAACACTCCGAAACAAAAAATCTTCTATTTCTCTCTTCCACACTAAAGAGACAGAGGGCAAATCCTAGGTGAAGTAAAAAGTCTACAGCTTTGATATGCATCTCAGAAAATCCTGGAGCTGGCTTGAACCACATGCTGAGAGACTGATTTTGGGACCGGCAACCTAGAAGCGCTGCTTATGCTTTTCGCTTTTAAAATCAAGTAGTACAAATGCAAGCATTGCAATGCAAATAATGCAACCATACAAAAGGTCACAGTAAATTTCTAGAAAAAACATTATTTTTAATTGCAAGATTAAATGTTTGTAGAAAAAGGAAGCCTACTGGAACATTCTCATTTTAACACAGAGGAAAGTAATTCATACTAAAAACATTTGTTCAAAATTCCATGACGTACAAAGTATTCCCTTTGAAATTTCACACAGGTCTATAAAAACCCTCCCTACATCCATAAAATATTTTTCTTTGAGATTACAAAGAAAGTAATTACCTGTATGTTAAGTATTTCTTAAATGAATAGAACTAATATAACATAAAACAATTTTAAAGATAGTTTTCCCAGATATTCTGCTTTGCATGCTGAGTCTATTTCAAAAGTATCAAATTTACTTCTAGTTTTCCATACAGTATTTCTACACAACCTATGGAAATAAATATGTTGATAGTTAACGACATGTCAATTTTATGCAATCTACTGTAAACTATAGTAATCTTTTATCAGACTTTTTGGTATGCAAAACTGAAAAAGAAAATTCTCAAATGAAATGCACACTTTTTTCCTTTCTCCACATTTTTAAGAGATGGTATTAATACTGGAACTGATTATCCTGTTATGAGAAACATATTGCAGTTATACAGTGGACAAAGGACTGATGCCAAAAATTGAAATGAAATAATATGTGGTGTGGAACAAAATTTTAATCACTAACTAACAATAAACCAATAATATGCATACTAAGTTACAGAAATGAAAAATACTGCAAGATGAATTCTCAGTGTGCTTCCTGGCACACCAGAACCATCTATCACAGAGGCGACTGTAAGGTACTCCCCACTATAATTTCATCTTTCCATTTACCCATATAACTTCCCAGAGGGAAACTTCTTCTCTACTTACTGTTGAACACATTTTTTTGCAACCTTCCTTCAGAGAAAAAATATATCAAATCCTTCTTACAAATAAGAGCATTCTTAACATTCAGTGTATTTCAATAAATCTTGAGTTGTCACCAAACGTTGACATTGATGGGTAGTTCTACAAGAGAAAAAACGAAATTTCTCCCTTTTTGCTCACGATCACACCCAAAGAGAGGACAGGGACAGATGCACAGGCACAGCATCACCAGTGAGGCTGCAGTTGTGCAGACTAAGGAGGGTGCTGACACCCTCCCCACCTCCCCCAAACACAGTGCAGCCACCCCTGGTCCCACAGAGCCTTTAAGGATGGTGTTGTCAAATGACCGTGTTTTCACCCGTCACTGTATAAGGAATATTTTTTAAATCAACATTTTTCCAGGTGAAACCAAATGCATCAAGGCAGCCTTTCAAACTTGGCATGGCTTTCAGTCAGCCCTGCTGTACAGATCAGACCCAGAGTTCCCTGCCACCCTTGGTCGTCTCCCCTCTACCACAGCTTCATCCAAGCCTCAACAATCACTCTGAAGCTTTGTTTCAAACCAACCAAACAATAAGCCTAAAATTGTGTTCTATTGGACAATGGTCTGATGGTTGTATAGTTTTGTGGAAATTTTTGGAGTTTTCCTATGCAGAGAAATCTGAACAACAAAACAATCACACCAATTCAAACCTCTTATCCATAAACCCATTGTATATAAAAATGTGTAACTCCCTTACAATATTTTTGCCTGACTTTCTCAGTTGTTTTCCATGCCACACCACTGAGAAAATGGCGAGAACAGAGCAGAAACCACAGCATGGGTTTGCTCAGAATTTAAGCTTTTATTAAAAATAATTTTTATGAAAAACAAGTGACCATTAACGGAACATTCTGAAAGAAAATGCTGATCGTTGTGGTTCACCACAATGGAGAACATGATCAAACTCAGGGGAGTAAATTCTACTTTAACTCCAGAGTTGTATACTTGATAGACTTAGCAGGCTTGTACAAGTAAGACAGTAAATTAAATGCACATCTTTCAAACATGGCTAAGAGGCAACAATCTAAGACTCAAAAATGGCTTAAACCACTTAATCTAAATCCTCATACTACACTGTTTTTAAGCTTCTTATTTGGACGAAGTTCTGCAGGGCCAGCTTGAACTACAGAAAAAAAAACCCCAAAAAATAAAATAACATCATCACAAAAAACAACCTTGCAAAGCCTACATTTTAAAAACAAAACAAAATACTAATGAGCAGCATGAATATGAACACAGCCTGGAGCACTGAAGAAATAATTGGTTGGTAGGTGTTTTTACATCATTGCCTCACCTTCTGTCCTGTGCTGCTGCCATTGCCCACAGCTACTCAAGTTCATCTTGCTATTGAAGGTAGCAATACTGGGAATGAGATGAGGATCTCTCATTTTTGATCTTTACTTTGCTTTCCTGCTACGTCCTCTAAACTCACATACTTGTTAACTCAGAAACACACTTCTCTTGAAACCTCTGTGAGCGCATGTGCATGCCACACCACTATTTTTAGAAATGAGTTAACAACAAGCCAAACCAATGAATTATCTGTTATACAGGGCTAGGTAGAATTTGCCTCCTAAATAAAACACAAGCTATTCAAAGTGTTAAGTGAAATCACAGCACTGTGTCCTGTAATCTGTATCAAGCTGCTCAATATTAATAAATGTACATGTTTGTTTAATATATGGGCCAAGGAATACACTAAAGGTGGGAAAATACAGAGAAAAATATTTGGTGAACACACTTCCTCTTCCTCTCCATTTGCATTACAAGCTGGGTGGCTCCAGTTTATGTTTTCCCATGAATAAAATTTCCAAATCAATATTAAGATACTCACAAGATTAATCTTTTTCCCTGAATATGATGAAAATGACCATACCGTAAGTCACCATCACATCCTCTTCTGAGGGCAAGGATTCATGCAGAGAAGAAAAAAAACAGCAACAAAAAAACCACCCCAATTTTTTTATTTCCCTATTTACCAATATTCTGCAATGTTTAAAACTATTTAAACCTGTGACACCCAGGACATCAAAGCAATAACACTAAAAAAGGAAAGAGTTTTTTCTTTGAACAGCACAAAATCTGACACTTTGTTTGCAAGCACATCAGGAGCAAGTGATACTCAAAAACTGACCCTGACTGTGAAGAACAGGAACTTTCGGAGACTTCCCAACTCACTAGGAGCTGGGGGTCAGAAACAGCTGCTCTGCTTGGAAATAAATCTCACCTCTGGTGGAGGTAGGAGCTTGGGCTCCCATCTCATACTGAAAGAAGGTCCAGAACTCCCTGTAAACTAGGCATAACAGAAAAGTTGTAATTTAGGACCCAAGAGCTCCAAGTTTTTGACAAACAAGATACATCACTAAGCCAATTGTCAAGATTTGTCAAGCACGAACTTCTGATCAAGACTCTTGCATTTGAAATGCTTACAGGAACTTGGTGGGATGGACAACACAGGATGGACTCTTTCTCTTCAGGGGCTGGAATACCTTTATACAGAATATTCTAAAGGTCTCAATAATTTACGTATGTGATGACCCACAAAATCCTACACACTATTCTCATCTTCACGTAGGAGACCAAGTAGGGTGAATATTTTCAAACCTGGGCTTCTCAAGTTATGTCTATATTGACGTGCATAAACTTGCATGAAAAAGTATGACTGCACACCTTTGCCATCAGCAACTGAGATGAGAATTGTGCAATGAGGCTGCAAATTAATAGAAATTTACATAATTAAATACTTAAAAGCTGAAATGCTATGCTATGATTTAAATGAAAGTAAAATAAATAGCTATGCAATGATTAAATTGATCTCTATTTTAAAACTGGAAAATAACAAGAGACTCAATTAATACGGTTGTAGCTCATCAGGAACATTTGCCAAAAGAAAATAATTTTGTAAATGTATTTCCTGTAATGAAAAAAAATTTTAGCCATTTCAAAAAATTTAACAGAGAGGTTGTACCTGACCATATTACCTAACAAAAAACATAAGCTAGAGAAAAAAAAAGACTTTACTACATCCCGCTAGGAAATGAACTTGCAACCTGATGGTCATAAGGGAAACATGTCAGTTAATTAAGTAGCACAATTGGCAAATACATGTGTTAATTTGTGGGAATATACAAATCCTCACTCTGAAAGCTAATTTGCTTCATAAGCTATCATGTGAAAGATAAGGCAATCATTTTGTGGCTGTTATATAAACAGACATTATATTCTAACCCAGAGCATCTGCTAATCAATTACGCAGTCTAGCAATATAAATAGTTTATCTCCAGCAAACTTCTTTTTAGTATTTTTTTAAATAAAAGTATCTGGGAAGGAATGAAAACTTACAAGCACAACCTTTACCATAGAAGAGATTGGCCAAAACTGATCTGGTATACTTTTACTGTAGATTTCCAGGAAGAAGTTACAGAATTACAAATTACTGAGCTGTAGTACCACAGGCTTTTCCCATTATAACAACAGATCTTTGGTAAGCAAATAAGTCATTATGTTTGTTTACATCACGTACAACTAATGGATATAGCAGCAAACAACATCAAACAAGATGAGCCACTAAGAGCAAAGAATTAATTTTTCTTTTATTTCTGGAAAACAATAATACCTTTAACAATTAAAAAAGCTGCTAAGAATATTAGTAATTAGACTGCACAAGGCATTTTAAGTCTATTTGAACAAGAAAATGCAAGACTGCTTTTTGATTTTATAACCTCTATTTTCTTGTACAAATGTCTTCCGGGATATATTATAATTGAGCACTTCTCCCAATGCTTTTCATTTCTTATCATATTACTTTTTTTTTTTTTTTTTTAAAAAAAAAGAGCAGTATATGAACAGACCTAGAAAAATCATGGCTCAGTAATGTAAATCAGTATTTTCAGATTTTTAATTCCATTGGAAATTCCTGGAGATTTCTGCAGGACTCATCTTGCACGTACTACTCACTATCTTGGTTATAACCAACTACCTCCACAGCTAGTTGGATGATGATTAGTTGTCGAGTTAAAACTCACTGTAGAAGATTGTTGTCTTCTGTATGTTGGAAACACAACAGAGCAGAAAAGTTAGCAGCGGAGAACAACCCTCTGTGTTTGCTTATTTATTTACTAACATATTTACAAAAATCTTGTGTGTTCATGCAGATCAGGCAGTTTTTTTTTATAGTGTCTAATCATGAGATGAAAAACGTGAGGATTTTGAATGACTGCATATTTTATAAATATCTGAAAGGACAGAATGAACACATATTTTATACAGGTTTCTGTAAGAGACTTCTCTGTATGCATTCCTTCTTGCAAAAAGCACAATTTAAAAAAGTAGATATTCATTTGCATATGGGAGCCACAGTATTGCAGAAAAAGGTAGGACAATCTATCATTATGTTTAGATGCAGATACTTGACAAATCCTTCTACCTGTATAATTACAAAGATCCATCCTGTATTTTCATAGGTGCATAGAAAGAAAACACGTACAATAACTCATCAGTCCTATGGATATCCTGTTTCCTGCTGAAGCTGTTTCATTCTGCAGAAAAGGGAAACACTGAATGCAATGCAGTCACCAAAAGGAAATAAAACAATGTTGTCCAAGATCAGAAATTAAGAAGGGAGCTTAATTTGCCGTTTGTGCTCCAAAGACTGTGTTAATGCTCTCTGTAAAATATACAAGTAATCTTCAGGGCTGTGAAACCTCTCATATTCCTTTGGACCCCTTTGAATCTTTCAGCCCCTCACTTTGACAACCAGAAAGGATGACGGGTAAGGAACTGGCCTGGGAAATAGGAATATGACGAACAATGATACCGGTCCTGATGCATGTTCTGAATAAAAGGAGAGGAGGTGGATGGTTGCAGCCGCAATGACTTCAGAACATCAGTACATGTTGTTTTATATTTTTTGTAGACTCTGAGGTAGAATAAAAGCCTGAGGCACCTGTGGGCATCCATCAAGGCTATGGCTCTAAAGAAACTTCACCCTGAGAAACTGAGGTGCCCACAGAGGTACGACATGCCCAGATTTAGGCAGTCATTGGACAAGAGGTTTGGGAATCGCAGTTTTAGACTGAGGTGACTGAACTGCACACAAGTTTTCACTTCACATAAGCCTCTCTTTAGACCAGTGCCATATCTGCTAGCTTTTTAAGAAAATACTACTATGAAAAAGATGGCAAAGACAAAGGTAAGACTTCTTACAGCCTAGCTATATGGAGAGTATGACAAAATACCCCACATTTCCTTATTTCTGTTTTCTTCCAAAATAATAAAAAAGTATAGGTAATATTCTTTGGGAGCACATTAGCTCTCCTGTGGGATTTTGCTCTGCAGAAAGCATTCTTAAAAATGTATCGACAAAGAACTATGAACTGCACTTAAGGTCATTACTCTACTTAATTACTTTTTTCTCTGGCATTTCAGAGACTCCATAAAGCTAAGGGCAAAAAATAAGTTTCATTAAAGATGATATAAAAAGTAAAATTGCACAGGAGGATGCAGCAGACCAAAAGCATATTAAAGAACGTAAGTCCTTTACAACCAGTTAAAGTTCAGCTAAGGCAATGCCTCTGGCATAGCCTGTGCTAACGATTCCACGTACCACCTACAACTGCAGCAGAGAGGAAGGCAGCTCAATCCATCTTCATTTTATACTAAGAAACTGGACTCCAGGGGATCGCCTGACCCAAAGTTTAATCCTTTGCTGAGACGTACTTACCTCCGATATATTTATTTTCATGAGGACCGAGTTTCTCCTTAAAGGTAATCAGGGTTTTTTGTCTGCATCTTCCTAACCAAAAGGCTATTAGAACCACATGGACAGTGCTACACAATCCAGTTGCCATACACAACATGCTGCAGTCATGAAACTCACCGCGTGTGTACTCTGGACTCTGCTGCAACAGGCATCTTTCACGGACATCAGAACATGCGTTACCTTGTGCTGGTCTTGGGATGCAAGGGGGTGTCTCAGTTGTTACTGCCTACCTGTGCAGTGGTATTTCAGTCATAACACATGGCCTTCTCTGTTCGTCCCCTCCCTGCATACTTGCTGTGCAATCTTTTATCACCATTAACATCTCAGTAAGCCCCGAGCAGTTTAGGTTCACCAAGAGACAGAAAAACAAGAAATCAAGCACTTATTCTTAACTATTCCCTCCACGGTGCTTGAAAAGCTATCAATGTATGTTTGATACTACAAATGCAACTTTTGAAGCCTTGTGCTCTTCCCCTGTCAGATCACTTGTTTAAGAAGAAGACAACTACTTGACAAAATCAAAAGCTAAGCTAAATCTGGCTAGGCAAAAGCACATTTAATCACAGAACCTAAGAAAAGAATAATATTCAGTGGGAACAACTTCAGAGGATTGTCTGTGAGGAGATACAGAGCTGGAAAATACTGCAAGTAATTGTAAATCCCACTATATGGTCATTTTACAGAATAAACTGCAAAATAAAATCAAGGATAGCAACTCAGCTAACTTAATAAAAATTGATGGTAATATTGTAACAGTTTTGAAGACAGTGCAGATTGGATCCTACTTATGCCAGAGTGCCTTGAAATCTTTCCTCTACCAGAAGTAATTAATTCATGGCCTTGGCCATGGTGTAAGTTCCACAACTCACACCAACCCATGCTGCCCTATTTGTAGTTACCTACCCAAGTAGAAATTTCTCACATTTCTTTGAGACTCCATATGCCTGCAAAGCTACTTGATATGTTTCTTTGTGGGTTTCTTTATTCACAGAATGCCTATAAGTGTCCCAACCTCATGATGAGGCCACTACCAAAATAAGCATGCTTCCTTATAAGACAAACATGCAGGAGTATGTCATGACGTGAGAATCAGGACTTAACACTGGACCAGAAACTCTTTGAGTTGAGAAGAGTGTCAAAAAGGGAGAAAATAACTCAAAGCACAAGAATCATCACAATTAAAAGAGACCCAAGAATCAATGGCATGAAAGAGCGAAATTTTAATGCAACTGCTAGGCATTTTCCACAATGTCCAGAATTTATTTTCTTTCCACTTCTGTTTCAATCTATCCTTCTGCCTCCCACCAAACTCTTACTAACTGTGAAAATAATGTATGAAATTTCTGATTACTCTAGATACTTCTTAATTCAGACTTGAGGAAAAGCTTCCTTTTCTTTCCTAATCTCCATCACAACACTGAAAGCATTACCTTGCTGTTTCTTATGCAGCCATTTGTATCTAGTTTAATCTAAAATGAACATGGAACTTTATTTATGCATAGGCTTAGCATGATTTGTTAAAATGGACACCAAAAGAGAAGTAAACAAACAAACAAAAAGCTTGGTTTTTTCCTGCCTTCCTCCTACTGCTGTTATTTACACAGTATCTTAAGTTCCTAATAATTAAAAATCATGGTTCAGCTGCCTCTCCTCCTGAGATGAATTTACAAGTAAGTAAAGCTTCTTTACTTTCTAGCTATTAAGTTTTAAGAAGACACACAGAACACTTTTTATATTTATTTCTGTATATAAGCTNCAATGAGTAATGGGTTGAAATTTAACAAGTCCAAATGGTGGATTCTGCACCTGGGAAGGAGTAACACCAGACACAAGTGTAAATTGGGAGAGGAGTGGCTGGAGAGCAGCCCTGCAGAAAGGGATCTGGGGGTGCTGGCTGACAGCAGGCTCTATACGAGTCAGCAGTGTGTCCTGGCAGCCAGGAGGGCAAACGGCATCCTGGGGCGCATCAAACACAGCATAACCAGCCGGTCAAAAGAGGTGATTATCCTGCTGTATTTAGTGATGGTGCCGCCTCACCTTGAGTGCTGTGTGCAGCCTGTCAGTATTTAAGAGGCATTTAGACAATGCCCTTAATAATATGCTTTAATTTTTGGCCAGCCCTGAAGTGGTCACGCAGTTGGACTGGATGATCGTCATAGGTACCTTCCCATCGAACTGACTGATCGTAGGTCTCATTTTGTCTCGCCTTATCTATTCTCTTCTCTTCTCATAGAAAGCCATGCCTAATCCCCCAGATACTGGGATCAAGAAAAAACATTAAATCTCTGTATAAATCATGACAGTCGGAAACAACAAAGTTGTGAAAAGGAGATAAAAAATTATCTGACAGTATTTCTTTCTTATTTTGGACAATTAGAAAATCATAGCCAATGTTCAGGACTAGTCAGCAGTATGTCTACTGCCTTGAAAGCTAACAACTACCTTTTACTATAGCCACAGCCCCCACACAAAAGCAGCTGCTGCCTATTCTTCATCTACTTGCTGGCTAGAAGAGGTCCTTCTTTCATGCCTAAGACCCTCTTTATCATTGTGCACTTCTAAAGCAAAAGAGCACCATTATGATACATTATTGCAGACTTTTATATACAAATACATTGACACCCAGAATCCGTTTCTAACCAGTTGACTAAGTGAAAAACAACTGGTATTTACAGCTTATTTAGACTGGATTTGTATAATGGAAGACAGCATCTAAAATGTATGATTATTTTATTTCCTAATGCTCTCAATAACAGTACTCTTTTTAGATAATTTTATACTTGAACTTGTTTCCAACACATCTCAAATCCAGCAAACATTTCTCTTTCCAGCCATTCACCTTCTTCCCACACACAAACCATAGCATCTAGGGTGCCCTCATTTTTCTAGAAGCCTGAATTTGCTTGTTAGATTAACAGCACAGACTTCTCCAGCTGGATTAAAAAAGTAGTACACCACACCTACACAGGAACAGCAGAAGTACTCTTCTACAAAAGATTAACGTAGAAGCTGTCATCCAGCACAAAACGGACATACTTTTCAGTGCTATTCTGACCACGGTGCAACAACACAGCCAAGGGATGCAAATGCTGCAGCCAAAAGGAGAAAACGACCTGTTAATGGTCTCCCTTGAGATGCACTAATGGCTGAGAGGAAGCAGGGAGCAGCATGGATAGCTATACTACTACAATAAATATTAATAGAAGCAATAATCAGGCTCATTGACTATCAGATTGAAGGAAGAAAAAGCATCTCCAGCCACCCTTGTCTTTCTCAACAGCAAAAACCCAGAAGAAAGTTCATGCAGTGGTGGTTATAGATGAATTTTATCTCTACAGTGTGTGCTTCCAGAAACACAGAAGTAGAATTGCTTTCAAACATGGTTATTATCCTAGAAAAAATATTCTTCATTAAGCATTACCTTAATATTTCTATGCCTTACAAGATATTGATGCACTATAAATTTTGCTCAATTTAAGCAGAACATTTTATAAAACATGGCATTTGTGTTTGCTAAGGAATAATTAATAACCAGTGATTCTGGTGAATTGCGTCTAAATGCATTCCCATGAAATTTTACTATGTATACATCATGCAGTTACTAATTAACTGGAATTGCAATTTTAATCTGCACAAACAAACATTCAGTGCAAAACAATCCCTTGTGTGATCTACCTTTACCATGCTATTAACTGAGTTTGGCTCTGATCATGAAAAATGTTACTCATATGAATAAGTCAGCTAGTATGAGTATGTCTAATGAAATACAGTCAAGGAAAATGCAGGAACAAGATTCAGAAAAACCTTCCACTATTTCTCTTTTCTATTCTGTTTTAAGAAGTCTTGTGAACACAGATTCATATTTGTGATGAACACCATTTATTTAATCAACACATAGATATAATATTCCTTATTCATTTCTGGGTTCTGGGTTTTCATTCTGTTTAGATTTTCCTGCCTGTAAGAGGAAGGTATTATTTCGCCTGTTATATGTAATAGATGATGCAAATACAGAATTCCACCATTTTTAAGCACTATTGTTTTATTTACATACTCCAACATTGTTATAGGAAATAATTGTGAGATAATTTTCCCATAATGCTGTTAAATTCCTAATTCCCCAATGCATAGGAAACACCACCTTAAACACTGATAGTTATTCAGCTGCTCATTCCACAAAAAGATGAGCTTACATCTTTAAATTCACCTGGACCTTGCCACTGAACTGATGGGGATGAAGAACTTAACTTCAGGTTACAATCCCCTTGTCTTCAAGTGACACATATACATGCCACTCAAGCGTTTTTCCTGAACACCAAGGTGGCATGAAAAGGACATTAGTATGTGTCTGTCTTGAGAACAGAAAAGTCTGGGGCTGGATAGTCAAAATGTCTTTGTAGTTAAGAAAGTTCTATTGATGCACTATCTATGTGCAGCTGATGCCTATTTCACAAAACAGGCACATGCCCACAGCATTTAAAGAGTACATATGCAATCTCAGCTCTGTCACTGGCCAACTACCCATCTGCAAAAATGCACTTCAGCAGCTGCAAAATATCGAAGGATTTAATTTTAAAAATAAATTATTCAGACAGTATGTTAGAAAATATGTTCAGAGCTTGGCATAAGTAAGCAACAGGTTTTTATTTTCTCTTGATGCAATGTATTATTGATTCTAAATTTGGAATTATTTCATATTTATGTAACACTGTGAAACTGAATATAATTATCTCAACAACATCTTTATTATACAATATTTTTACCTTGCCTTTTGTTTGTGTTGAAAAAACCCATAGCAAAGGGGTAAAGAAAGTAAGAAACAATGTCAGTGAACTACCAAAAAAAGGTATTTTCAGGTGAGTAAGCAATGATACGATATACATAAAGACCCACACATTTTGCACAGGTGATTTTCTACCAGTTTATGCAGTATAAGAAAGCACAGACATGAGAAAATAACGTTTTAGTGCTATTTTAAGTTCACAAAATCCATCAGTTTTTTTTTACTTCATCCTTAAATTAGAAGGCACTTAAGCATTTTAAGAGAGTAGTTTTGATATAATAAAGTGCTTAAGTGCCCTGAAAGATGGCAGACATCAGCTGGAATGACTCCATAGAGTCTGCATTTTAACTGAACAGAATTTTTGACCTGTACATTAGTGGAAGTAAAAAGAGACCATCAACCCATACAGGACCATGAAGAAAGACAGAGTATGCTTATATTTCTAAATTTAAATGCCTCTGAATGCATCTACACAGCATCTTGTGTCCATTACTTAAGCTTGTAGACACTATGTTAAATAAAGCTAAAACAATTATCAACATTTCATATTTTAAGTATTCTTCTGGTTTGAAAAGATTTATCTATATTCCAAGATTTAAAAAAAAAAAAAAAAAAAGGGGTTGACTCAAAATGTAATTATTGTATATTTGTTTTACATTGCATCAGGTAACTTAGTAAGTCAATTAAACTTTCAGAAAAAAAAAAAAGAAGGAAAATATTCCAGATCCTGTACACGATGACGTAGTGGCATGAAGAAAATTATAGTGACTCCTTAGAGATCTAATATTCAGGAGGAAATGTGGGTTTCTGGTTATGGCAATAGACTGAGACTTCCATAATTCAAATTGAATTCACTGTTCTCTTTTAATCCCTTCTTGCAATGGGAATGCATTATGCAATACATTCATTTATCTTCTCTTTTGCTACAGTCTCTTTTCTTTCCTTCAAGGTGCTTAGACATTTCATTGCTAGAAAAATTGGCAATGGAGACGAATGATTTCACTGTATGACTTCCATAAGGCAGAACTGGAAGTTAAAAAATTCTCATTCTCAGCTCGCATATACGCATGTGTTAAATGGTGGCATTCAGCATCTTGTAGAAGTGGTTGGCATGGGAACTACCTATTCACCAAAAACATATTGTATTTCCCACAGAAAACTTTCAAGCCTGCACCTTAACTCTGAACAATAATCATGGCCTTTGTTTCTTTTCAAGCTAGTGCTTTCAAACCGATGCAGATATATGGAGAACTTCATAAGGTTGTGAAGTCGTAAGTCTAGTATGCTAATGCAGTTAGTTTGACCTTATCATATGACAAATAAGATTGCATGGAAAAGTACCAGCTGTTGACTGGGGGATGAACGACTCTATGCTTTCAAAAAAATAGACTAAAAACATAAACAAACATCCTCCCCTGCCCCGAAACACAATAGCTGAGGTAATAGCTCTCTGCAATGTAATTTATACTTTTTTAGAATGGAAATTGTAGGGTTTTCCGATTTCTCATTCTTACTCTTAAAAACTTGCTGATTGCTTTACACTACATTATTANTTTCCAACCTTAGTGATTCTGTTACTTCTGCCACTTTAGCAACACCACAACTGTGACTGTGTGACTTGCTTTCCAACAGATACTGTTCAAGTGGTAATACAGATGTGGTTAGAGTGGACATCCTCCTCTATGGAGGGGGCTCTGGTTTGTGCGCATTTGTCCTGTGGGTGCCTTCTGGATGGAAATCTCAGAAATTTTACAACAGAAATTTCTACCTATCCACCACACCCTTCCTGCTTAGTAAATAAATTTAATTTTTTAAGTGACTGAATGGTGTGGTTCTGTTCTTGTAGGTACCACACCTAAGTTCCCACATGACATCTGTCTATATCATACATAGTAATAAAAAAAAGTCAAAGATCTGCAAGATCTGCAAGACGTTAGTGTCTGTGATGTGTTCAAAACTACGGATACTGTAACTTATGAAAATAAAATAATTCTTTTCCTGCTTACAAAGCAGACAGAAGATAATTTTCATCAGGCTCAAGAATAAGGTGACACAAAACTGACAAACGTATGAAAATATGTTTGCTCATTAAATTGAACAAACATGTTACCGAACTTTGAAAAAGTCTTTATGGCATGTACAGTCAAAAAGGGGCATTTGGCATTTGTTTTAGTCAAATGACTCTATTTCTAGGAGAAACCAGTCTTCTGTTTGAGTAAATTTTTTGATAGGATGGAACACTGTTGCTGCTGCTTTTTGTATATCACCATAGTAAGCCTTAGTCTAGGACCTTGTTGTGGTTTAACCCCAGCCAGCAAAAATAAACCACACGCAGCCGCTCGCTCACGGTGGGATGGGGGAGAGAATCGGGAGAGCACAAGTAGAAAAGCTCCCAGTTTGAGATAAGAACAGTTTAATAATTTAAATAAAACAAAGTAGAACAGCAATGATAACAAAAGAGAACAACAACAATAACAGAATATACAAAGCAGACGATGCACAATGCAACTGCTTACCGACCGCCAACCACGTGTCCCGAACCAGGGGGTGAGCCCCCCCCACCTGTTTTTTATATTGAGCATGATGTCACATGGTATAGAATACCCCATTGGCCAGCTGGGTCCACCACCCCGGCTGTGCTCCCCCTGCCCCAGTGCAGGCATCACCCAGCAACAGCCAAAGCATCAATGGGCCATTAACGCTCCTTTTACATGAAAACCCGACACACAGCACACCCCCCAAGCTACGGGGAAGAAAGTTAACCCTGTCCCAGCCAGAACCAGGACAGACCTCTTGGCTGTCACTATGGCAAAACTGAGAAAAATTACTTTCATAGAAACTTAGTAAGCCAAAATCTCTACTAAGAACTGGGGAGTTCTCTTTCATCTTTGTCTTTACTTTCAGTATCAAAACTTATAAGCAAATTCAAAACCTTTACAACCTGGTTGCACAATTGAAAATTAAACGTGGCTGCACATATAAAATAATAATTCCACAAATTAAGGAAACACATGCATAGGTACCTATCACAACACTGAGCAGAACTAGAATAGCTTAATACGGTTTGAGTAGAGTTGCTTTCAAGTCAACACTTCTTTGAAAAGATACTCATAATTTTTGAGACAGTGGGGAAAAAAGTAGTGGGATACACAAGAAATATTTTTTAAAGAAAAAGTATCATTTTAAGATATATATATTACCAAGCTGGGCTAGCAGAATTTAAGACATCTTTATTTTGTTGAACCAAACCAATGGACTCAAAGATACAAAACACATGCATAGGCTCTGATTTAGGCATCAATCATAAAACGGACATACAATACTAGATTATAATGAGCTACAGAGCATCAAATCTCAAAACACTACTTTTCAGGAAACTGGAATTTCACTATGCAAGTGAAATTTTTAACCGGGTATGTATCACTAACAGAAAAAAAATCAGGATATTAACATCAGGCGAAAGCTGAAAACTATTAAAGAATAATATAAAAAGCAATTGCTCTCAATACATGTATTTTATATCTTTCAGTCTACTTGCTGTGAATAGGGATTCACATGTGTATATATACAGATATATGGGATATATGTATGTATATACAATCCCTTTGTATTACTAATACTCTGGGGAAAAATACATATGCATATATATATAAGTGTATATAAAAGTATATCTATGCATAACAAACGCTATAGTCAAAGATTTTACCCCAGAGTACTAATAATGCAAAGGGAATTTTTTATTTCCACTATTGATATTGGATAAATTTCCCTCCTTGTTCATTTCGGAACTCATGTTCCTTTCCAGTAATAAAGCCTTGAGTTCCCCCAGAACATTTCTTCAAACAACAATTGTTTTTTTTTTTTCATCATGAAGCCTTACTGACTACACTCAACCCAGGATTCAACCCACAATATTGAATCTTACTATAGACTTCAGTGGGGCTAGATTGGCATCCTTCTTTTTCAATATCCTTGGCTATGTAATAGAAGTAAAGATGTCTTGTTAAATAAAACATCCTGACACCTTCTGAAATCAATGACCCTATTGACTAAATAAATGATAAATCATAAACTGTATAATTTGTCTTAGTGAGTATTATTCAGGAAGACTGACGGTCTATTCTAAAGTTACCACTAAACCCAGTGGGAAAAGAATCTGCCGAGAAATATTGTGAAAATCAGTACCTTTTTAGTACAACAAAGAGTGATTGCTACATTTTCAATCACAAACATTTACATTAAATTACCACTTGCAGAGCTATTCCTATCAGTCCAAGCTATTTACAGATATTACCAAAGTAATGAACTTTACATGAATATATCAAACCATTGCATTAATCAGTACAGCCGCATTACCTGATATTGTTTAAAAACTCAGGGTATAATTGAAAAAATGCCACACCATCTCTACTGATGCTGTAATTCTCGTTTAAATACTCTTTAAGTTCTACAAATTTGGATGCCACACATTTTGACAGGTCAAGGATTCTAGTTTTCCTGAAAAGGCAAAGCAACAGAACTGCTTCTTCCATCGTTACCATATTCTACTGTTGTCAAGATCTTACAGCAAGTCACATTTCTTTTCAAGTCTCAGCTCCAATAAAAAACAGGCACTATTTGACAATCTCTAGTAAATACCAGCCTTGAGCCTGCTACGTAAGCTAGACAGCTTAAAAGTCTTTGCCTTACACATCACAGTCTCAAATACTACAGGACAAATAAAAAGCCCAAAATGAACTCACCATTGATAATTGAGATTTTTTTATTATTTTCTTTTTATCTTTGTCAGCAGAGTTCTGTTGCTCATGCCTCAAAAAATGCCAGAGGCAGTGATACTCAGGTGGATACAATTACTTTGGCTTCATGACCAGAACGAGTAGCAGGTCACTTGGCATGCAGATGCAATGCCTAGCATAATTTAGCTCTCTATGGGAATTGTCACATCAAAAAAAGCTGCAATATGTGTATATTAAAGCATCATCTGCCAGCCATACCAACCAAATCATGTTCTTGCATCTCCCAGAAGATTCTGTTAGCGTACCTTCTTTTGTCTGCAAAAATTCAACAGGAACTACACTGCTTAACTGAACCCAGCCTGGTTTGGAATGACCTCTGAAACAATGTCCTTCCACACAATTCAGATGATAACAAGAGTACTCCACTAACCCTGGTGCCTCAGGTGCTACAACTCAAGTCTTCCCATTTGTTCATTCTGCCCCGGTGCCCTCTCTGCTTTTTTGCTATGGGTTTTTCTTTTTGTGTGTTACTACTTTCTATCAAAAGAGCAGGTTTGCGGGTTTGGGCTCTTTGGTTTGGTTTTGGGTTTTGCTTGTTGTCCTGTGGGCATCTACCCCTTTTTAGAAGGAATAACTACAAATCTGCAGGTTTCAGGAAAATGGTTTCCACTCATTAGGAAATCATGTGTATGAAACACAGACCATCTTGCAGGGTTCCTGCCCAGCAGTACTACAGCTCCATGCTATAAAGCGAACTGAATTTAACGGGAGACGACTCAGTTGTTACATACTTCTCCGCATACACAGACTTAAACTGTTTTGCTCTATCCCACTTTACATGAAAGAAGAAACACCAAGCAAAACAAAACAGAAATAATGAAATCTGAAGACAGGAAAGCAAACTACACAATAAACCTGCTGTGGTCAAGCTTTAATATCTCCCAAGGAACTGTGCAGCAGTCAGATGAGAAGAGGGAATAAAAAATGCCACTTCCTACCAGCAGAGACTATGTGCGTGCACACACACACAGGCGCACAGACAAAATGCTGGGAAAGGAAGGGTCCAGCAACATTCCAGGAGAGCACTTCCCTGGAGGAGGGAATCATTCACACCCATGTATTGACAAAGGTTTTACCAATGATACCAGAGAATATAAAAGCTATCATCATTCAATCAAAACACATCCCTGTTTGCTCAAAAGTGCAGAGTGGTCAGAAGATTTCTGAGAAAGTGTATCAGTAATACAGCAAATAGAGAATTCCCCTGCTTCAGGCATATCTTTCCAAGAGAATGGCAGCCCCAGCAAGGCACTACTTTGTAAGCTCACTCACTTATTTAATTTCTCTTGGAACACATTTACAGTTTTGGTCTCTAAAACACCCCTTGGCATTGGTTTGACAATTTCATTTTATGCTCTAATTCAAACAAGCAGTTCTTTATGTCTGCTTTAAACTTAATACTGATCATTTAATCTAAAGCCTCTACACTTGTCATTCATTCTATTACACAAAAATAGTTCACTATCCACCTTTTCAAAATTAATTGTTATATCTGTATCTCTCATGTTTGCCTTCAGACATGAAATTTTTGGACTGAGAAATCTGTATTATTAATTTTCCTTCACAAACTGTTTTGTCCCTTGATACTTTACTGAAGTTATGGATCCTCCGTCTCATAAAGTCCTTTTTTGAGGTGGACAACCAAGCAGCAGAGATTTTCATCACAGGGTTACATAATCACACAGGCTGAAAGGAACCTGTAATGTTCATTCGGTCCAACCCTCATCACAGAGGTCCAGTTTAAGCCCATTGCTCATGGACTTACCTAGTGGTGTCTTGATCACATCCAGGGATGAAGATCCTTCAGCATCTATGGGTCCCTGTTTCACTTTTTGGTCCCACCCCTTGTGAAAAAATTCATATTTATCAAGACAGAATTTCCTAGGTTCCAAATTAAGCTCATTGTATCCTGTCCTGACACTGTGCACTTCACCCTGAGGTCTGGGCAGCAGCACCCTGTCCCTGGAGCTTCCCCTGGGTTGAGGCTTCTGCTGCGCTACATGGCACTTCGCCACCACTGTGGTGTAGTCTCCAGTAGATTCTGGGCCCTCTTACATCCCTCTTGCTGCCACGCTGCTGCCACAACTGCTCCATTCTTAAAACTGACAAAAAAAAAATCATTAAACAAAAAATTTCAAACAAAATCACCATCTATAGTAAGTAAAAGCAAAACAAAACAAATAAACAAAAAAACCCACTGCAAACCCCATCTCCTCCCCCAATGGATGGTATGAGAAGTTTGTCATACTTTGACCAATTACCATTTTCTGCCACAACAGATTATCAGTATTGCTTTAAAGCTCCCAGTGGAGTAACAGTGAAATGAAGACCATATCTTCCAACACATTCCCACTGACAATTTAACATCAATAATTATGAATGATCTTTGATGGAACATACATAATGTATGCTGTGTTCTGTATGTTGGGACAGCTGCAATGCTCCTTTGGCTGTGGTGACATGGGAAACAACAAGTCCCTGGAGAAGAAGTAGTATCGGAAGGTTATCTTCCTGAATTTTTAGAGTAATGCCATCATCTATTACAGACTACTATGGGATGTTTCCTAGAGAAACAGTGTGGATCCAGAAAATTTTGCCAATTTGATGCTACAAGATAATACAAAATTCAAAAAGTTACAAGCAAAGACGGGACAAATAAGGAGGGATGATGACAGAAAGGAGCAAAACAATTATGGAAAGAAGGGGACTGCCAGCTTATAAAGGCACAGCTGTACCTATACATTTTTATGAAATGTAAAGTGCTCAGTGAAGTTCCATTCAACTTCAAAATGTGAGAGCTGAACCTTATACTAATTTTCACGCAGGTTAGCGAAAATTCCAGTTCATCTGACATAGGAACCTTCTAGAGTCCTCAGTGCCACCACTGGAATGTCTCTATTTTTCTGACCAAAACTTCAAGACACTGGTTTGTTTAACATGAACTTCTGAAGCTTGTTTAATCCGAGCCCCAGCTACCAACTGGAGAAAAAACAGTCATCCCTCTGAGAAGAACACTAGTGTGCAAGCTGCACGACTGCACCAGCTGTCCACTGAGAAAACTGAGAAAGAGGTGCTCCAAAGATAAAAAGAGCTAAATAACGCAACACCTCATGCTAGGTGTGATAGCAGCAATCTGGTGGCAATTTACTGCTGTATAATGAATGCCCAGAATATACTGCAGGCAATGAATCAGAGGCTGAATTTATCACTTGTTGTCCTAGAAAAGGAAATAAAAATCTGGTATTTTAAGTTCCAAATATGTAAAAGAAACATTAAAAAAATTACATTCTTAAGTATATACTTTCCTGTGAAATATCTGGATCTGTTGATTATCCTAAGTCTCAAAACTTACTTTGCTTTGTCATATGAAAAAAACTAACAAAAAGTAATGCTGTGACATTACAGAATTTAACTCAGGAGCCAAGAACCAGAGTGCCATACTTTTGGGAAGTATTTTAATACAGTGAGGTGCTTACATCTCCGTAACTTCTTCCAAAAAGTTTGATAGCTTAGTGGTATTTTTTGTTTGGTTTTTGTTTAAATTTTACACTACCACTTTGTACATTTTTATTGCCCTGATGCCAGAAATTCTATTAGTATACGAATAAGCAAGCATTTGTGCCAATAAAGCAATGAAAAAAATCCAAACATAAAAAAAATCACCAGCCCTCCACCAGTCTCTGACGCTTTGAAATCATGTTCAACAAAGTCGTTCTAACACCACAGGAATCTGAACACCGCTCTCAATAGATAATTTCTTTTTTCTTTGTCACTCTGCCAACATAACTGTTTCAATGAAAGAACATGCAAACAACAGGTGGTATTATTTTTTCTAGATTATTATCTGTATCTCTTCAAGGAAACCCTAAAAATCTTCCACTCTGGTCTTGACAATATGCAAAAAGGGATCTCTCCAAACTGAACACCGATCTTAAGTCCTGACTCTTCTTTCTCCTCAATGGCATTACTTCCCTGACCGTGGATTTCACAGCAGTGGGATTTAAACACTGTGTATTCTTCCGGTGTCATAACAGCCAAAAATATCTATGTAAGTAGAGAAGAATGACATCCAGTCTCTGTCACTATTAAGGCACAAACCTAGCAGTATTATTTTGACAGAAATGATTTTGTTATTTTATCACACTGAAGACCAAAATTTAGCCCAATTTGCCAGGGCTGAACACTTGTCATTAAATCATTCTGCATGACTGTACTGCTATTCACTTTAACTTGTCCCTCCCAACATTAAGTCTATTTGTCAAGGTTAAACACCTTACCCATAAACATAGCCCTGAGTGTAAGGCAAGACAGATTCCTCAGAGAGTATCAAATGTAGCACTCATTGTTCATCTTTCAAAGGAATCCATTTAAATATACACAGAATTCTTTTATGACCTGGCAGTGCTAAAGCCAGCTCAATTCTTTCTTTAAAAAACAAGCAATTTTCAGTTATTGGTTTAACACATCAGTTACCTCTCTGCAAAGCTAGCCTTAGCAAATTAGTAAGCCTGTACAAAACCAAGAGCATGTAATGGCAAAAACTATAACAAAATACAGCATTTAATGCTACTAAATTATTTATATCATGGAAATATGCATTATAATTTTGATTACTCCTAATTCAAATATTGACGCAAGATGAAACCTGATGGAGAAGTGGTGTATGAAATTTAGTCTACAGAATAGAGCTATTATTTCAACCACATTTAGAAGAGTAGTAAACCTTGGATACTTTGAACACTACTTGTGCCTTTAAAACTGATCTGAAATACCCCAGGTTTAACATTTCCAAACAAACCAATTGTGCATTACCTGATTTTGGGTGGCCTGGCTCTCAGAAAGGCGTTGTCAAATTCAGGCACCTGACTTAGAATAAGAGGAACAGTCTCCCTTGTTTTCTTTTACCAAAGTCTTTGGTGATGAGAATTCATATAACATATGCCTCGGGCATATGGACAATATTCCATTTCTCTTTGCACTGGACCTTCTTCCAGTGTTTCTGAATAAGCTGATCCATCTGTATATTTCAGCCACACTATACTGTGATATATATCGAACTACACTTCTCATTCAACTGTATGCAAGCTGTTTTCTCACTAATTCTCAAATTTCCTCAGCAGCATCCTGTCTGGTAAGCTTACTGGGTCTTAAGGAATGTCCATTTTGTACATGTGGGGCACTCCCTGCTCATGTTCAAGTTTGTGGAGAATTAAAACTCCCTCATCTCAGACATTTAATTCATGTTTCTGATTGCTTCTTTCCTCTCTTGTCCTTCTATTTTTCGCCAAAACTTTCTTCTTCAGCAGATCGTATCTAGAAAATTTAACATTAGTTCTTGCAGATATCTGTTCGTAAGGAACAGAAAAGGCTGTTTTCACTACCTGACTAATACTTCATGTTCTTAGCTGGTATCAGCAACAAAAACCCTCCGCTGTGAAAGCTTACAATGGCCAAGCAAGAAGTTTGCCAAGCAAGTGAGTTCACAAGTTTGTGTGAACTCACTTCTGTTCACAGTCAGCCCTTTCAAGATCCAGACTCTAACGGTGCGAAAATAGAATTAGCCAGTGTCAGCTTTATTATTTGAATAAAAATGAACAGGAATTTTAACGTGCTAAGTATTTTAGGATTAGTACTTCACTTAATTGTCAACACTTGGTATACTGTCAGAAAATAATAAACATTCTTAATATTTTTCTGAAATGCAAAGCAAGAAGCACTTTTTTTTTCCTATCCTCAATGCCCACTGACACCTGGTGTGTAGGCAAGCGTGGCATCATATTAGATTTGGCTCTTTGTGTCAGTTAATATTAAGGTAGCACAAGAGGACTAGTTCAGAACTAATCTGCCTTACAAGATTTAGAGCAATTCCGAAAAGGAACGTTTCAAGAAAGGGGGAAGAAAATTCTTCCAGTATGCCTCTCAGAGTATGCCTCTCCTTTCATACCTAATATTTATTTTAAAGACTCACTTTCACTACTCGCAGGGACAACACAGTATCACCTGAAACCAAAAGTTACCAAAACTAAATTTGATTTTCCTGCATTATCATCAGCAGCTAGCAGAATCTTCTTAGCACATAATTTATTGCATTCAATTATGAGTTACTTTGGGGATTTTGCTGACACATTGTAAATGGGCGAATTATTTATTCCAACACTTTGTTTCTAGTAACTGAAAAAAAAATGAGTATAATAAGGTATATTTGTAAATTCTGTGAAATTCTCATATGGTGAGAGGAGGAGATATTTCACAGGATGCGTGGGAAGCTACCAGCAGAAGAAATTGAAAAACATTTTTGCAAAGATTTATTTATAACCAAATTGCTTTTTACCTGAGAAAAGTACAAAGGTATAATGCTTACACGCTCCCATAAAAATGAATTGTTTCTTGACAGAATGTGTGCTACTGACAGCTCATTTTATTACTAGAAGGCTGTAATAGAGCAGGTATACACGGTATTATAAGATAAAAGAAGGCTGACAGCTGATTTGAGCAACCTCATTAATATATACTAATTATATAATATAATACTAATATAATAGATTATTTTTTTATGAAGGCCTTGCAAAAAAAAGTCAAAACCCAAACCGACAAAAACCAAACAAAAAACCCCAGTCAAACCCAAAATCTATCTTGTTTGATGCCATCAGGACATTTTCTCTTCCTTCACACTGAAATAAACCAGTTTACTTCAAAGACATTTCAAGGGAATATTGACAACTGTGGTCTAATAGCTCCAGATTCAACCCATTCCAAGTGTGAATTATATCCCAGGATCACTGTAAGTGTTTGCCTAATAATTTTTAGTTGCTTTGACTTTGCTTGTTCCACTGTGGAATTTTTCTTCTCTGACTATACTGGAAGCTTCTCTGCTCTGCAACCTTGGGCTGTCGTGCTGCTAGCAGCATCTGACATTGCTTTCTATGACAGAGCCAACGAAATAAACTGTATTGAGGAGCCTGTATTCTTCCTCTTTGCTTAGAATGCTGTAGCTGAAATGCTCTCCTAGCATTACACTACACGTTGCAGTTTGGCAGACTTTCTTTCCACTGCAGAGAAGCCAAAGAAAAATGGCATCCAAGGATGTAAGGATGGCTAGGAACAGGGTGAATATACGCCAGCCTCCAGGGCAGCTTTACAGTAAGCATATTGGCCAACAGTGCAGTTAGACCAACAGAAGCAAGAGGAGATCTGCCAGAAAGCCAGATGAGAACCCAGATGTCACTGCTGGCGAAAAAAAAACACCAACACAGCAAAACCACCCACATTTCCGAGCTTTGTCTTTGGACAACAGAGTTGCCAATTTATCACTGTAGCTGTCACAGGAACTGGCTTGAAATGCTAGATCATTCATAACAAATTGATAAAGTTTAGTTCTCTGACAAACATTAATAAAACATGGCAGATGACTAAAAGTTAAACTGAGGAAAAGAGACAACACTGATTTACATTACGCAAATTAGATTTTTGGGATTCTCTGTATGGATACATTAGTATCAGACTAGAACATCTATAAACCACAAATACCTCTGCATTCATTGCAATTTTTAAAATTCAGTGCTTTACTCCCAGTATATTTCTCAAACAATATCTGAACCGGGTTATTTTGTTTTTACTGTATACTGCAATGTATACTGCAAACAGAGTAGGACAGATGGGACATTCTTTGAAATCCCTCTGGCTTCCACACACTCTGATTATGTATACAAATTTACATTCTATAATACCTAAATAAATGGCCACCTTAAATTTTCAACACTAGTGTTGCAGTGTCACAAAAACCTTCAACCGCCCAAATGAACACTGCTGTCAGAAATATTTTACTTCTTTCCACACCAAAATTAGCACTCTCTGTCAACATGGCACTCATATTAAGTTTACTAAAAATTTTATTTGCTCTAAATCCACTACAAGTGTCAGCAAAACTGAGTGGAGACTGCCTTCTTTTATGCCATATTATCCAGTATTCTATTCAGCCAATGGTAGAGACACTTTGATGTTCATTGGACAATAAATACATTTTCCCCTTAATTCCTTTCTATAATGCCATATATTACTCCAAATAAGATTCCTGTACATGCTGCTACCAGGTAGAATTTTTTTCTGCTCTCCCTTCAATACATTTAAGTGTAACATCTACCCTTATAAACTGTCTTCTGCCATGTCAAACTGAGATAGTTATGGAAGCTTAGAACTAAAGAAACTGATATCAAAGTGTGTGCATGTTACATGCATAAACATGTTAGGACTACTACAAGGGTCCTGCCATGTAAGATAGGGGGCATTTTTTATCAAAGGTAAGGGCAATGCAATATTTGAGTCATTAGTGTATCTACAACATAGCTCCTTCTGGTTTAGAGTTGCATAGTGTCAACAACTATCAGAGATATTCAGGGTTTTCAACGCGAATTTAGTAGCAAAGTCAGAGTCTTTAAGCAATTAAATAAAACGACTAGGAATAGTACACCTGCTTCCATCAGGACATTCCACCGGGCTCTGTACTGGAGTTGAACTTTGTTGAAGTGAATCCTCTTCGATCGAAGGGTGAAGGATTAGCAGCTGATCTAAAATAAAGCATTAGGTAATGCTCCAAGACTGTTCTGATCTCCGTGGGCTGACCTGCAGTTTAATGTACAGCTACAGTAAGGTCAGTTAATTTCCTCAGAAGAACAGGAGTTCACACCTACAGATTAAGTTCTAAAACTCTGTGGTGATTCAAGAAACATTACCTTCATTACAGCCAACAAAATATATCCTGAGCACAAATATTCACAAATACACACATAAAAACCTACAGGTAAGCAATATATGCCCCACACAAGCTGCACAGAAAACTGGTAATTTTCCAGACATTAAGCATATTAAAAACTTTTTATCTGTAATAAATTCACCAATAATTCCTCTACTAATAAGCATATATTTTGTGCAACATTTTTTCTTAACTTCATAGCACGTTTTCTTCTTTTTGGTGTAAATGTTCCCACTCCTAATTGAATTCAGATCTGCAAAAACACGTGATTTTAACACTATAATCTCATGGCACCTGTTGGTGTGGTGTTTGCATCACAAATTTTTGTAATGTTTTTTTCTCTTAATGCAAAGTTTTTCACTTTGAGAGTTTTGTTCATTTAGGTGTTAATTTAAGGTCATTTAGGTGTGTTCATTTTGATGCCTAACACTATATTAACATGCTTCCTCAGAATAAACACTTCTCCATTTCTTTAAAAGGGAAGGGGAAAAAAAAAGTCTGATCATAATGACACCTTTAAATGTACTTGCATTTAAAATGCCCCAATTAAACTTCAAAGTTTGCACCTGGAAAGCTAAGTGAGTTGAGGGACAAATGCTTTCCCAGCTCAATTACTGCAAGATTAGGTTAAGAGAGCACCTATATGCTGATTAGCATATAGTAATAGCACACTTCAACTTCAGAAAAGTAAAGCAGAAAACTGAAATCACCAGCTCGTAGCAGCAACTACTGCAAGTTGCTTTTACCTGAGAGTCCTATCTTTTGCTCATACAGTTACATATGTCTTACGGTTATGCGGTCAAACCTGGGGCTGAACACTCAACTTCTAACTACTGCAGTGAAGAAAATTAGTCTTCTCTCTCACTTCAAATTCTCACATTTGAATTTTAGATGGTTTTGCTGTATATGATTCAATAAAGGATTTGAAGTTTCTTGCAGAAGATCATAGCTGCAGTTTGAGGGTTGCAGCTTTTGATAACACCTGCCATTTTTTTCTTCCACCACAAAGTCTATGCCATTCCTCCTGCTTGAAATCAGAGGAAGAAAGAAATATGGGTAGAAAGTTCATTAGCTCTAACATCTTCAGAGAAGTGTATGAATGTATTCATCAGGACAGTTTTAAAAGTGCATTACGATGCACACCATCTTTTTCTTCCTCTGTCTCTCTCATTCTCTGAAAAGACTTTAAGGGCAGGTAAACTTCAAATATATTTAGACCAAGACTGTACTACGTCACCATATTACATATGGTGCACATAACATATGAACTATTCAAGTATAGGCACATGTAAATGTAGAGAGAAAACAAAATAAATGTTTCTTGCATATCTCAAATCTTTATGACCCCACTCAAAACATGTTTAATCAAAATCTCCTATTGATTATAGAACAGTCTGTATAAGGCACTTTAAAAATTAACAATTCCTAATCAGATTACTTTTTGGACTTAAAATGTTCATGTGTTTTCTGTTGACTAACTAGTGCTGACTAACAGTCATTAGCCAATTTTTTTCCTAGTTAACTACTTCAGAAAAAACTTCACATCCACAAAAAGACAAAGAAACATAAGGGTTCTCTGTTGCACACGTTTTTTACACACATCCCCCATGCCAGAAAAATACTTGTTATTTTTTTTAAGATAAAGTTATCCAAAGTGAAAACAAAATGTTAAAATATTTATGATATCAGCACAAAAGGCTGAAGTTTTTCCAAACTGTCCCCAACATGTTTTAAGCAGTTTATTATGTCTATTTACTCTCCAGAACGGGGAGACTCAGGCTTTTAGATGTAAACCAACAGTCCTCAAATTCTGGTCCACAGGCCATAAGCATAAGCATAACCCCAAATTATTTACTGTAAGAAAGATAAAAGACTCACTGAAACAAAACAAGTATTTCACACATGTAGGGAAGCAAATTAATAGAAGAATGTAAAAACTAAAAACGATCATCCAGAGCTTAGTGTATTTTGCTGTGTTAGTAACACACACAAAAAAAAACTGTGGAAAGAAGGCCTTGGGTCTGATTTAATTTGATGTCTTCAATTTGTTTGGTTAAAGATTTTTATGAGAAGGCTGTTTAACTATCTTTGGTTAGACCCTCAAATTTTAGAGGGTGAACTTTTGCATACATGCAGATGGTCTGATTTTCACTAAGCCTTCCTTACTTACACAGAATAAAGAAGACTTTTTCTAAATGAACATATTTGTTCATGCAGACAGATCTGCTACAAACATACTGAACTGGAATCTAAATCTGAGTTCTGTGGCCCAGACCAACCTCTCCGATAGGATTTTACATTTAGTTGTTCCTTCTGCTACTGAATATTCTTAGAGGAACAGAAACAAGCTACTGCAACATATATGATGACTGTCATTCAAGGAAAATTACCATATTTGTAATTGTACAAGCCAAAGCTGCTGATGACACTAATTAACAAGTGCCATTAGACAATTAAGTGACTGGGATGTAAAATGCTAATGCATTATGTACTTGATGGCATGCCTGACAATACACACATCGCATTTAACAGATGACAAAGTGTAAACCTTAACTTTCAAAAAATATTAATTTTTTTAACTGCCTGTCAAGGCAAGCATTTCTTAGGACCAAGCCAAGACAGAAGCAGGGACTTCGTTCAACAGTAAAATACTAAGATATTCTGAATTCAGATGCCACAATGTTTTAAAGGCTTCCTAAAAGTGTATCATGCCTGTAACTCAAACCTAAATGGGTAAAACGCACAATGATATTCCCGTCAGTCATAACCCACAAGATGCAGTTGATGCCATCTATGCACGAGGAATTTTTGTGAGAAATACTGAAATAAAAAAAATAGGAATATTGCATGCTTTCTCTCGTATAGCAATGTGAAAGAAAAGAGCGTGCAGTATAATGGCAGGCATTTCCTGCACACACAACTGTAGTTTACAGGACAGGGATTTACTCTGGAAATGAGTTGCAAATAGTTCTTGACCAACAATTCTCTTATCTTGCAGGATATATATTGACCAACAGTTATTATCTTTTCAGACTCTTTGGCCATTACTTCAGGAAATCACAAAGGACAGTAAGTTCTTGATAATGGTGATAATATACAGGAAAAATCTAAAGAGAAGAAAAAAAAAGTCATTTCATTAAGCTTCTGTAGCATCTTCTCATTTTTATTGAGATCTGTATTACCTCTACTATCAGAAAGAGAAGCACTAGCACTCTTTTCACTGTAGAAAGAAAGCAGTCACTGAAATCTATTCTTAACTTTAAAAGAGAAAAATGCAAAATAAAGTTGTGATCTATGCCATTATTCCTAAGTTTTTTGTAAGTATTTAATGCTACTACAAATAAGTAAGCTGGTTTATTGTATATATTGTATATAACTTGTATTTATTATAAATTTTAAAACTGCAGGGGTTTCTTCAAAAAGAATGTCTTGAAATGAACTGTATACAATTACTTCTAAATGTAATCTCTTAACTTTATGACTGAAAGAAAGAAACCTACCTCATTATAATTAACTACTTAAATAAATGTGTAATTGAAAATATGTAAGATTAAATGATTGTCACAGGAAAAATGTATGAATCAAACCCCTCATTAAAAAAAATTTGTCATTTCTTTTTATGACACTACTTTTTCTTTTCTATTTTACTTTTGAAACATGGATTCAGAACCAAAATTATTTCATAGCACTGTATAATCAAAAAAATGATATCAAGTTCTCAAATTTGAAAAACAGTCAAAATTATTATTATTAATTATAACTTCTTTTGTCTCTTCCACAAAATAAAGGCAAATAAAACTAACAGAATATAAGTGAAGCCTAAAAAAAAGACATAAATTAAACCTACAGGCATGATTCTTACATCACCTACTCAGCTAAATATGAGAACAATTCACTTCTATATAATTACTATACTCCTGATTGACTTTAGGAAAACCTCCATATTCAACAAAACCTCAAAATACCCTAAATGTGTAACCAGATCTGGCCCTAAGCACTGAGTCAGATTTAAAAGGTTTCTAAAGGCGTATAGGTATTCAGTACAAATAAAAGACTAGGTAGCGTTTTACACTTGTATTAACAAAATAATAGGCTAAGAAGTGTCCAAGCCATTTTTTGAAAATAAGAGTAAGCCACCGAAACATAAAGTTATGCACCACTGAAAAGAACAAAGCATAAATTAAGCACAATCAACATTCAAAAGGCCAGATTTAATATCCAATAACACATTCATAACAAAATAACTGGAGGAACAAAACAGCCTTAGACCCTCTCCAAAGCAGGAGAGGAATTTGCCCTAATGCACTACAGTGGTAATGCACTTCAGTGGTAACCTGAATCACATGAACATCTATGTGCTATGTATCTCTTGTACCTTACCTAATCACATGATATCTCTTGGACTTCAATGATCTAGGACAATGCAGTAATCTTCATTTTCTCATTTCCTCATTCTTAACATCTGAATTTAACACTCTGCCAGTAAATTAGTTTAAAGAAATAACATTTTAAAATAACTTCAGAATGGATGGCAAAGAACTCTTTATGAGGAAATGACAATTACTACATTGTCCTATACCATTAAATTTTACTTAGTCTGGGTACTTTTGTATCATTTAATAACGAACGAAAAAAAGAACAAAATCATGTATCATTAATAGACTTTTAAAAATATTACATATAATATTAATGAAGGTAAGAATACTGAAGGATGCAAGAGAAAACCTACCTTCTAGTATGTGTATGTCTTCCAGAAAACATGATCATAAGGACTGGCTCTTTGGAACAGCAGAATGGGAAGGTGCTCTGCTGTGCAGCAAAAGGTTTAAACTAGAGTTTATGTGCCCTTTTCAGTTTATTTTGTAATTAAAACCAAAAGCATGGGAGGGAGGAAAAAAAAAAAAGATATCTGCCACTGCTGGTGGCCTAAACTGTGTTGGAGAAGGTTTGAGTGTTCTGATCAGAAATTTCATTTTGATTATTTCACTTCTGAGTGAAAGATACACTAAATGCCATTCTTTCTACTAAAAAATATGCCTTGTAACATCACAGAAACAATCATTAAAAATATTAATACAATAAGTAGTCCACTTATATGAACAGAAAATGCATATTAAAAGCTTTTGTTTTTCAAGGGGGAAAGAAAGCAATGGAAAACTATTTTCTGATTTGTTCCTTTCAACCTTACCACAGCTATGTCAACTACCAGCAATTCTTATCCACTTTAATGAAAATTCATTTCAAAGGGAGTAGCAGGTGTACAGAACAACCCATAATCAGTCTACAGAGTCCTTATTTTGGTCAGAACTGAAAATGAATAAGAGTATGATTCATCATTCAATAAATACGAGAATCCACCTGTGCCCTACACAAAGAACAGTACTCTGTGTCTCAGAGGACGCAATGGGTTTGACTACACTTATGCGCTCATAATGCTCAAATGGATCCTACAGGGATATTTTGGCCTTCACACTGAAAACAAGACCATGGAAACAAACTGAATTTCCTCATATTCATAAATATCTAATTCAGTTCTCCTAATGCTTCACCAAAGTCGATTAAAATTATACCAGGAATCGATGTGGCCTCAGGGTACTTTTCCCTAACAGTTCTTTGAATGTACAGCCTAAGATTTTCAAATATTATTTCTTCAGAAAAACAAAAGCAAAGCACTCCTCTTCTCCTTACATAACAAAAATACAATATGATGACCACTCAGGACTGGGCCTGTAGAGATATGCCACAAAATCTGTTTGCTTAAGCTACAAAGGTATGCACAAACTGCAGAATCATGGCTCAGTTTAGTAAGTATAAAAGACACTTGCTGCACACTTGTTACATTTCATAATAAGATAGAAAAATACTTGAATTGCACACTTTGTGGCTTAAGATTTTTACATTCAGCACCCTACAAATCTTAGATCTTTGAACTTCTTGCTTTAATTCCGGCAATTTCTTGGGTCAAGCTGCAGGGGGGGAAGCCTTGCGTTTAAGGACAAGTATGTGAAATGGTATAGGACTTTAATTTGTGAAAGTTTATTCCCACATATTATTTATGTTTTTATCTACAAGTACTTGAACATCTATATTCTATTACATAGAACTCAAGGTGACTTTAAGTGTATTAATTAAGAATTATACTAAAGTTACTTTAAAACCTATTTTCTGTGTGGTTTGAACCTGTATGCATCTTTCCTTCAGGATGATTAAGCTTTTAGTTTTCATGTTAGATACTGCATAGTCATACATGAATACAGGCCCTACTGAAACTTTATAGTCTAAAAGTGATCATTTGCATCAGTTTTCTACCTCCAAAAAAAATATCAGCTTGCAGAATGAAAGTGCAGACATGTGACCAATGCTCCAAATGTTATTAACTTTTTTCATTCTCCAATTGTTTTGTAGGACTTAAAGATTATGTTTATCTTTGTGGAAGTCTTAATTTAAAAACACTCAGAGACAAAGTAAATTTAATATTCCACATAAGACCCTCATGTCCTGATGGATCTCTAATATGCACTCTGAGCCTACAACACCCTTTGATCGACAACAGACTGCCCAGGTCAGAGCTCAGGTAAGGAAGGAGAGCTGGAAATGAGTACTTGAATATGGCTAGGTAGTGGGTTGGATCTCACCCACAGCAAGTGCCAGAGAATCACTTCTGAGAGAACCATCAAAAGTACAGTTACACAAAACCAGGAAAAATCTACTTCTCCCATATCTCAGGCTCTTTTTGTCTTTGAACTAACAACCTCAGTCATGATTATCTGTAAGTCGTCATTGATTATCTAGTCACAACAAGGTGACAGCAAAACAAACTATACTGGTCTGGACTCTCCATTCCAACATTTCCTAACAGAAATTTATTACACGGTCACCCTAAAACACAAATCCCATAGCTGTTTCTTGGTTGGACTGAGAACCTCTAAACTGAATTGAGCCAACGACCCACTGAGTCGTAGCTAGTGTCCCAAGCTTAGTGCTGCACTATGATGTATCACTCTAAACTTCCAGTTATTTCTTCCTCTTAATGTTTTTACACTGCCATTATTATAACTAGAGCTACTTACAGACTGTGAAACTGTCCCACAACATTACAGCTATGATTGTACACACATATACTCAAAAAAATACTGTTCAATGTTACTGTTCCACAAGTAACATTTTAGCTAAAAAAATCTATTCCCATATCTGCTTCCAAAACTCATCTTCATTGACCAATTTTTATTCTTCTAAAAGCAAAGTATGTTTCTTTGTAAGATCAGAATTACATACAGGACCCTGATCTAATCTTATGCTAACAGAATTTTCTCAGCAGTGGAAGGTACTCCTCACAGCACAAAACTGGACCAGAAGCTGGAAGTTCATGAAAGCAACAATTTTGTTACACCCTTCTCAGTGCTCTTTCTGGAGCTGATACCAGCAGACTTGACTACACAGAACACCTGACTGTCAGGAAGTGGCACACTGTCACTTCTAGTCATGTCCTGGCCCTTGCGGCTCCAGTGCCATAAGATATACACATCATGAACCACACCAAAATGTTCACTGGGTTAATTTCATAGCAGTTTCATTTTCAGTGTATTTTGGGGGTGGGGGAAGGAGTGAATGCAAGTGAGCAGAGAAAAGATAAGTGGAACTATTCCCACGTTCAGCAGGTATTCAATACCTTACAGAATCAGGACTGCTAGTTAGCACCAGTTCCAGAAACAAACTGGAGAGTCTATGGTGTGATGTTGCCACTGCAAGTTCATAGCATTATCATATGGATGAGAAGACTACTCTGATGCTATCTCAGTGACAAATGAACCATACAAATATTTAAGTCCTGGAGAAAAATACAGCAAAAGCCATAGTGAGAATCATTTGTAAGCATAAAAGACCTGCAGATATTTTAAGGCTTAGAGTGACCAGTATACAGCAAAAATAAAATACTGAATTACTGATATTGAAATTTAAAAGTCAACAAAAAATTTCCTAAGCTTTCATTTAAATCCTATTTTTGTCATCATTTTTGTTTGGTGATTAAGTGCAGCCTTTCTTCTTCGTAAAAATAAACAAACAAAGAAAATCCAGCAAGGAAATCAGGTTGGCATCATAAACTCTGAAGAACTGGGCAATCATTTTGTGTATATTTTTGACATACAGGTTAGGACATCAACTTTAGTGTCTATAAAGATGTAATATTTCTTTTCTGAGTAAATGTACCTTAAAATTGATCTGAATGAAAAAGTTAGTAATATTAGTGAGTTTGGCAATTATTTCTAAAAGTATAGTAAGGAGAATTGACAACTATTTCTAAAAGCATATTAAATTGACTAAAAGATTAGGTGAGCAAAACAAATTTTACCATTTTATTTCCATTGTCTCCCACCATCTATTGCTAGAAGAGAAAGAATTTGTCTGCAAAAGAAAATGAATATGTATGCCAAAATAGGTTATTAAAAGAAAAAAAAAAAAGACCTCAGAAGTTGCTTACATAGTAGACAACAGACAAATACTTCAGCACTTCTGACTCTACTATTGTTTCCCAAAAAGATGGCTTCTGACCATATATACTGTAAGAGATCACCTTACTTTTTGTCTCCAAGCATAAAGGTTTTCTGTTCCAAGATCACAAAAGAGAATTCAATTTTGTTCAGCTGTGTAAAATACTGTGTAAAATATATGAATTTTATACATGATCTATACACATTGCTAATCTTAAATTTATTATAATAAATACAATTTATCATAAAGATCATAATCTTTTTTAATTATAGATGTAGAACGATAAAACAAATTATTCTCCTCCTGTGGAAGGAAATAGACAAAATAATCTCTGCAGTGCAGATTTCCATAATCCATAGTCAGAAATGGAGTTGCAGGCAAGCAACTTCTGCTTTTCATATGAAGCCTATACACTGAGGATATCAGAAAAGATGAAAGTAGTTACGAAAATACTCAGTAGAGTTGTTTTCTACAAAAAGGGAGAATTTTCCACACATACTTGTTAAATTTGAATGTTGATTACATGACTTGATTGGTATATGGAAATGTAATGACTATAGTTTGTTTCAGTGGTCTTACACAACAATTTCAACTATAAAGCAGAATGAAATGACATTTTAACACACTGTTAATGGTACTCATGTTCAGTACCCTTGCATTCCAGAAAGCAAAGCAGACTTAGGCAAAGCAGGTTTATTCATCAAAGGTGCTCCTTTAAAATGAAGTAGAGCTTTTAGTTAGGGGCAAGTACATGGATAAAATTTTTGCACTCCATAAACATCGAGTAATTATAATCACACAGGTACAACTCTCAAACTGTTCAGTTCTGTGTGTCCAGCTGAATTGCTCTAGAGTATGCAACAGAGTAGTATGAAAAGCTCACCTTGAACAACTATTACACCAAAATTTAATGGAATGTAAAAATGCTTTAACCTTCTTTGAACTATGTGTCAAAGTCAATTTGACTCAGCCCAGGGAATTAAATCAATCTTGGTATTTCAAACAGAACTAGAGAAGCACTTCTCAGTGTCAAAACATAACTCTTATTGCACCTTTCCTTTTTAGATGTTTTCTTCCACTACTGAGGAACTATTTCCCTATATACAGTAATCTTTAAATTCTACCTATTTTTCCCACTACCATTTTCTATCATATTCAACCTTCCAAATGAGAACGTTTCACAGGATTACTCAAATGTAGTTCAGGTATGAGCAATTCTGCCAACTCCTGGTAATAGTGATATTCCAAGTACTGTTGTATTTCTTTGGTGAAACCAAGGTGTAAATGAGGAAATAATGTAGCATTTTTGGGAGTGATAAAAAAACCCACATATGATCAGTTGCCAGAAGTCCAGCTGGAGGCCAGTCACTACTGTTAAACCCCAGGAGTGCATACTGGGGCCAATACTGTTCAATCTTTTCATTAATGACTTGAATGACAGGCAAAGTGCATACTCAGCAAGTTTGCTGATGACAGAAAACAGGCAGGAGTGATTGATAGGCCAAATGGTTGTGCCACCCTTCAGATGAGCTCAACAGGTGGGTGAAATGGGTCATGAAGTTAACAGTGGAAAGTGTAAAGACCTGTACTGGGGGATGAATGACACCAGGCAACAGCTGATGGGTAGCTGTCCAGAAAGCAGGTCTGCAGAGAAGGACCAGGGGGTCCTGGTGGACCACAAGTTGAACATTAGCCAGCAGCACGCTCTTGGAGGAAAGAAGGCCAACAGCTTCCTGGGCTGTGTTAGGAGAAGTGCTGTCAGCAGGTGGAAGGTGGTGATCCTTCCCCTCTACTCAGCCCTGGTAAGACATGCCTGGAGTGCTGAGTCCAGTCCTGGGCTCCCTAGGACAAGCATGTCCTGTCACTCTCCAGGAAAGACATAGACATACTGGAATGAGTCCAGTGAAGGGTCACAAAGATGATAAACAGACCTAGGAGAAGAGGCTGAGAGAGCTGGGACTGTTCAGCCTGGAGAAGTCTCAGGCAGGGACCTTAGCCATATGGAAAAACACTTGATGCGAGGGGGTAAAGAAGACAGAGCTAGACCCCCAGATAGACACCCAGATATCCCAGTGACAGGACAGAAGGCAACATGCACAAACTGAAATTCAGAAAATTCCATGCAAATCAAAGAAAAAGACTTTTTTAATGTGAGGGTGGTTGAACACTGAACAGGTTGCCCAGAGAGTTTATGGACTCTCCATCTTGGGAGATGGTCAAAATCCGACTGGACACAGCCCTGGACAACCTGCTTTAGCTTATCCTGCTCTGAACCAGGGACTTGGAATAGCTGACCTCCAGAGGAGCCTCCAACCTCAGCCATTCTGGGATTCCATAATATCACGGTGTGAAGGCTGACGAAGATCCTGTATTTGGCTCTAACAAATAACAGAGGGGAATGACATATATACAGACATATTAAACACATATGCACACTTTCTGTCTTAAACCAAATAGGGATCTATATGAATAGGAACAAGTTTCTATAACCAACTTTTCATACAGGTGCCCTACCAAATGAAATTAACTGTTAAAAAAAAAAAAAGTCATCTCTACCATCAAAACCACTCTATCCTCTCTTTAAAAGGCATTGCACACTTCAACAATTTCATGTAAAACCGTTTTGGAAAACATTAAAGACATTCATATAATTAGTGCTAGCTATGTCAACAGGTCTCCAGTAAAGTTCTACTGATTGACAAAAGGTATTTTAACAAATACTGATGGTCACAATGTCTTGCATTAAAAGCAATAGAAAGAAAGGCATCCAGCAAGCAGGTCCAATTCCTTCACTTGCCAAGGAGATCGCTATTCTGATGTACTGAACACAAGGCATGCACCAAAAAGCAGCCTCTTTCATACCTACAAAAGGGAGATCTTAATCCCTGACAGAAGTCCTTGACCTGCTGGATAATAGGAGACTGTATTAAAGAAGTTATTACATTTGTTTAGACCTCATAATTTGAAAACAGTATACCTGAAGACATAGATCAGAAGAGTAGATGTTTGTTCTGTTTGTTACTAAGCTCATGCTGCTTCCCAAGAGAATGAGGAAACTAGAGATAAGAAAAAAGATTGCTTTTGCCTTTAACAGATAGGTATCCTACACCAGGAATCATTAGTCACGACAGGAGGCTTAGGCTGGCATTATCATAGTTTATAAAAAACATTTCCCATTACCTTCTTTATATATGCTGGGTACTGAATCTATACAATTTGCAGAAGACAATGCTGAAAGAACAGTACAATTCTGGAAATTCTTCTGTAGAAACTGTCCAAAGAAGAAAAAAAAAATCTTCTGCCCAAATCTTCATGAAATAAATACTTCTAAATTTTTATTGTAGCTATTATAGTTAATCAACTTAGAAGATATATACTCAACATGGATAAAATCATTTGAGAAATAGAAATTAAATGTCATCAAAAAAGAGAAGACTATCCAATAAACAGTTCCTCTTGTGCATAACCAAACTGCAAATTTTAGGTGTTCAGAGCTCTGTCAAAATTCTGAATTGCAATACCTATACAATTATTAACAAAATCATTATACAGCTATGAAAATCTAAATTCTAACAGCAAAGTAAAACTAAATATTGTGAAATTAATGCATTTGCACTTCCTTCCTTTATCTTTGCCTTTGTTGTTGAAAAGACTCCTAGTTTGCAATTTGTTAGTAGGACACCTCTTTTAGCAGACAGAAATCTGATAACCCTCAATGAAAAATAAGGAAAAAGGTTATCCAATGATGAATATTCCACACAAAGAATAAAAAAGGGTCCCTGTGTAACCAGACAGCTCCACAGGTGCGCATCATAGATGTATATACACCATCAGGGTTTGCAGAGTATTTCATCAGGGTTTAGCACTGAGAAATTTTTAGTCCTGCCCTTTCTTATGCATCTGCTTTCAATACTATGCAGCATTTATGACGGTATTCTCACAACTGTGAGAATATCAACAAGGTGATCTGCAAACTGATTTTATTTCTGTGTTTCTGTTGCAGAAGCAGACCAACTAAAAAAAGAAAAGCTTACTCCTGAATTCAAACCTTAGAGTATGCTTTACTAATTTAGGGCCGGAGAACTTGACACATAACACCATCAATAGCCATGGTAGGAAGGAAGAGAATTTGTTTAACTATTTACTGTGTCTCCAGCTTCCCTTTCATTCATAAACACATTTGCAGAAAGCACTTGTATGTGACAACTAGCATGACTATCACAGTCATACCCTATATACCACTGCATTTTTCTTGGACCTTTATGCTGTATTCTACCCTGTGCAATTCTGGCTAGTAAAGGCAGGACTCTAATCTACTTTTGTAGTGAACACAAAATACATTGTGTCCTTGCACTACTAAGAACAAATCATTCATTACGCAGAAAACCATCCTTGATCTTTTACAGTCAATGAATTTTCTCTGCATGATCATCTGAGTTACTCACTGAATCATAAGAGATGTTCAAACCACAATAGCAAATCCTAATGCCAGGAAGAAACTAAGATTTTCTGGATTATATTCTGTGTGTGTATATATTTATATATATATGTATGAAAAGACAACACGTAAAATTAAGTTGGTAGTACTGTATTTGCCTCTGAATATATTCAATGTAATTTGCACTTGAATGTTAGTAATTTCACTCTTAACTGAAGATGATAATGTTCATGCACTATGTGATCTGCAATGTCAGCTGCGAAGTGTGGAGAAAAGGACAACGGAACACTCCAGTGCTCTGCCTGCACCCAGGTTGCCCTGTTCTGCGCACACAACTGCTCTTAGCTGTTTGAAGGCAGCACCTGATGCTCTTTTGACTCTTCTGAGAGACTTCTTTCAATGAATACTTCCACTTTTTCCTTTAGTTAGAGCCTTGATTTTTAGCAACAGCTTAACCAGAATTTTCAACTTGGGAATCAATAGTTTGAAATCATGAAAAATTCTTTTTTTTTTAATTGCTAGATTGAATTAGAAAATACAGAACATACATATTTTAATTACGCAAATATAAGGGGAAAAAAAAAAGCATAAGGAGAGGTTCTGTTTGCTTTCTCTTGGAGGGGAAAGACAAGTGATGACATCCATATAATTGGAAGAGAGATATGCCACATACTGTTTCACAGTACCATAATTCAGGTACCTCATTCTCCCTAATCCTCCCAATTTTTTTCTTTTTTTTGGTTGTACTTTTGGACTACCTGGTGAATCACAGAATCATAGAA